>JAMPIV010002002.1:0-430000 GCA_024509875.1 Oreohelix idahoensis
GTAGAACAAACTTTTTAGAAGCATCTGGTAATCTTAAAACAGGTGGGCATGAAAAAATTTTTAAAGATAGTGCGAAAAGTTTTGTCACATTCGTCGGTCCAATTTATCCTTAAAGGCATGTTCTTCTTTAGTAACGAAGACAGGACAGCCGTGATGGATGATAGGTGAGGTACAAATCTGCTATAGTATTGGATTAAACCTAACAGACTCCTAACCTGTTTCTTCGTTTGAGGAACAGATAAATTTAATATTTTAGAAACCGTACTGGGAATTGTTTGGATACGTCCCGATCCAATAATGTGCCCCAGGAATGTTATCTCATTACACGCTATTTGAATTTTAGTTGGTTTAGCGGTTAAATGGTTATCCCGCAATATTTCCAAAACTGATTTAAGACCCAAAAAATGTTCCTCAAATGATGAACTAAACAAACATATGTCGTCAATATAGGTAATTATATCTGATCTACCTGCTAAAATTTTTCGCATCATGCGAATAAAGGTAGCTGGAGCATTCATTAGCCCAAAAGGCATCACGTTCCACTGGTAAAGACCTTGTGGAGTTGAGAATGCTGTGTAGTATTTGGCTCTTTCGGTTAGTGGAATCTGCCAATAACCTTTAGTTAAGTCAATTTTAGTGAAAAGTGTAGCATAGGATAGACGAGGAAGTAAATCGTCAAGGATAGGATGTGGTTCGCTATCCGGTACTGTCTGCGCATTAAGTTTCCTATAGTCAACACATAAACGTATGTTGTTGTCCTTTTTCCGGACAATGACTAAAGGAGAAGAAAATGGAGATGTACTAGTCTCAATAATACCTAATGATATCATCTGTTCGAGTTCCTGAGATGTCTTACTCAGAAAATGTAGAGGTACAGAATAAGGATGAACACGAATTGGTGTATCATCGTTAAGAATAATATCGTGACTAATTACAGATGTGCAACCCGGTACATCAGTTAACACATCTGGGAAAGATTGTAGAAGATCAGCAACGCGTTGATGCTGTTGCGGTGTAACCGTAGAAGAAATGGTCACATCACGCCAAGATTCAGTAGATTGGACAGTAAGTACAGGTAAAGGCATCTGCACTTCAGGAAAAGAAGATTCTTCCTCCTGTATAACAGATAGATTAGAATAATGACAAGTAGATACAGTATTGTCATCTAATTCATGAAAAATTGACTGTAAGTGTATAGGACGTGTATGAAATTGCTTGAGCATATTAATATGGAATATCTTTCTGTGTCCCTTGATATCTAAGACGTAATCAACGTCTGAAATTTTATCAGTAACCTTATAAGGACCAGTCCATGAGATCAATAACTTATTGTTATTGTGAGGGAGTAATACATAAGCCTCATCGCCTGGGAATAATTGGCGTAATCGTCTAGATCGGAGTTTGTATAGATCGAGCCTTAGCTTTTGCAGCCTCAGAAGAAGCTGTTGCCAATTGGCAAGACTCAATAATATTATTTCGAAGATTAATCACATACTCATAAGATGACTGAGTGTCCTGAGTCATCTCTGCATCAATTAATAAATCTTTTATCAGTCCCATAGGACCTCTCGGAGGGGCACCAAAAACTAACTCAAAGGGAGAGAAGCCAGTTTGTTCATGTGGCACCTCTCGGTAAGCAAATAGGGCAGCTGGGAGTGCTCTGTCCCAGTCCTGAGGGTGTTTAACAGTAACCTTATGTAAAAGTTGCTTAAGCGTACGGTTGTCTTTCAACTGCACCGTTACTCACGGGATGATAAATACTACTCAAATTCCTATCAATGTTCCAGGTTTTCATTACCTCCTTCATGGTATCGGATATAAACTGCGACCCATGGTCAGATAATAATTTTCTAGGAAACCCTATTCTAGAGAAAATTAGATGTAATGCATCAGCTACATCTGTGGTAGTGGTTGTTTTCAATGGAATGGCTTCTGGCCATCGTGTGCATAAATCAATGCACGTGAGAACAAATCTATGTCTTCTCGCAGATGGTAGAAGTGGACCAATTATATCTATGGCCATCTTGTCAAAAGGTCGTACTGAGATATCGCAAGCCTGAATAGGCGCCGTGTGAAAAGCTCCACGTGCTTTCACTTCCTGGCACGTAGTACAAGAACGTACATACTGCGAAATATCCCGTGACACTCCTGGCCAAAAGAATGAAGATAATACTCGAGATCGTGTTCGAGTATATCCCATATGTCCTGCACACTGCGAGTCATGCGCGTGTTGAAGAATGTACCGTCTAAAAGCAGCCGGTACCATCACTTGTTGTTTTACCAGTGATTTATCACTAAAACATCTAATTAGTATATCATTTTTCATAATAAACCAATGTTTGTTCTTATTACCTGAAGTTAAATTATCAACCTTATTAACTAGGTTAAAAAATTTATTTAGAGATTTGTCATTTTTTTTGTTTGTTAGCAAATGATTCCCTGTCAATAGGTGAATTGACCTCAATATCCTCCTGTTTTTCTGCATCCATCTTATTATCATTGACACTCTCCATGAGCATAGTCTGAGCTCTAGTTGTCACGGCGTTTCCAGTGCATAGATTGTGTCTCTCCCATTCAATAATATCTTCTGGTGAACAATCCTTGCTGCCGTGTATGCGACCCACCATAAGGTCTGCTATTGGCTTTTTCAGCATGCATACCTTCACGTTACCTGTGAAAAAAGGTGTGTTAACATGGATAATAGCTGTGGGGTAAAACTCAATAGTTCCCCCAAAAGTCATGCAACGGACATATTCCCCCGTTGCACAGCTAGGATGTACTAGCGACTGTCGCACTCCAATGGTTGTGGACCCCGAGTCTCTCAATACAGAAACTATAGAACCGTTTACTATCCCTCTGTTAAAAATCAGAGAGCCTGTTCCATCATTGGCTGCAAGACCTACTTCTGGTGTAATGTGTCCGCAGTTTAGCACTGTCTCCTTTGCCTTCTGAAAAATAAGATTGCATTGTGGGCAACTATTTGCCACGTTATAATTTATAGCAAAGCATGCAGCAGAAGAATTCATTGTATTATCGTTAGGTGGAACCTGAACCTTAGGGGTGATATCATTTGTCACTGCTGCCCCGGTATTATGGTTATAATGTGAAGATCCACGAGAATGAGAACGATTACGAGAATAATTAGTTGAATTATCTCGTTGTCGTCTATTATAATTGTTATCTCGATGTCTCGAGTTATAATTATCGCTATTCTTCCAATTGTTACCATTATTATATTGATATGACCGATTATAACTTGAGTTACGTGGATTACTGTTGTGTCTTGACTGAGGTGAATAATTTCTGGTTTGTTGTCTTCCTCTATTAAAGTTATTGTTAAAGTTATTCTGTCCCTTATGAAAATTAATGTCATAGTTTCCTTTGAACCTACCTCTGTCTACACTGTGTGTTCTTGGTTTGTTATTACTATGATATGCCATATTGGAGGCTACAGGAAGTGGTTCTCTTATCAACGAGCCAGAAATATTAGCATTCGGATGAGCTGTGCAGTAATTTAAAGAAATTTTTTCTAACTCATCAATAGATTCTGGTTTTCTTTCTTGCAGATAAGCAAAGAATGGTGGGCTGACAGAAGATAAAACACTTTATCCCTCAATAACAAATCGACTAACTTGTCGTAAGATTTGTTGACACCTGCCAGTTCAACCCATCTGTTAAAAGTATTGCGTATGTTAGCAATAAAACCTGTGAAATCTTTATTGTTATCTGGCAACAAACTTTTGAAACGTAATCTACATGCCTCTTCGTTCAAGTGGAAACGACGTAATAACAACGTCTTAATGGCCTCATAATCTGTGGCTAATGTAGGATCAATGTTTTGTGCTGCACTTGCAGGTTCGCCATCCAGAAATTCCTTAAGTTTAAGTGCCCATGCAGTTTTGTCAAGGTTATTGACCTTACATATATCCTCAAAGCGCGCCAGCCACGATGAAAGGTCGTCCACGTGTAATTTGAATGGTGGTAATTTAAAGTAATAATTGCCTTTAAGTCGGTTGGAAGAAGATCCAGATTGAGCATTAGCATTTTTGCTTTATGCAGCACTCTGCGAATTAAGTTTTGCTGTTTCCAATTTAAGCCGTTGCAATTCCATTTCTTGCTGCAGTATGATTTCTTGTCGTTTCAATTTATTCTCTTCTTCAATCCGTAGGATTTCATCTCTTGCCACCTTTCTTTCTTCTTCTTTTTAGCGATAGCTTTCTTTTCAGCCTCCTTTCTGTCAAGTTCTTCCATCTCTGCCTTAGCAATGGTTTTCTTTTCAGCCTCTTTTCTGTCAAGTTCTTCCATCTCTGCCTTATATCTTGCCAGTTGTTGTTCAGCAAATTCAAGGAGTGCCTCTCCCTTTTTATTACAATCTTTTCCAATTTTAATGAAATGATCCAAGGTAAGCATTCTTGGAGTTTAATTATTTAAGTATTTAATTACTTATGTATTATAATCAACAATAGAATCTATGTCGATAATTATAATTACTCAACGAATGAATAATTAATACAAGAAATTGTAATATTCCTGTATTGTTATGTATAAGTTCCACAATCTATAATATTTTGTAAAAATATTATATATATATACTCACTGATATCTATCATAAATAGTTATGATAATTAGTTATATAAGATGCTGAAATTATATCAAGCACTTAATATTAATATTTAATAATTATGTGTATTATCCCTAAATAATTAATCTTAATTGTCACTAAGTTCACAATATAGTACTGAGAAAGTGTACTAATTTATATTAAATATGTATTAATATGTTATAAAGTTTTAATAATTAATCATTATATTTTATGCCATAATCATGAGCTATAAAGTGCATTGCCCATTTCTTGGACCACTACTGCAAATATGTGCAAAGTCCCTAATTCCTCATTAAAGCTCATAAAAATTTAATTATATTCATCTACACTATTATTAATGAAGAAATTACAGCATTAATATTAAATTATAAAAGGATGAAATGAAGACAAACAATACAATGGGTTAACCAAGGATTACGAAACAGTATTACCATACGACAAGATATTTTCACAATAAAAAATGCATTAATAACTAAGTGGTATAAAACGGAAGTGAGAGATTAAGAATGAACTGAATAGAAAGTTAAGCTGTGTACGTAACAAATAGTACGTCACAGGACTCATTTGACGTTAATACAATACATTTAATTAAAATTAAAGATAGCTAGATCAGAATAAGGAAGATAGATTACGAACATAAGACTGTAAATGAATAAAAATAAGAACCAAATACACCAGAAAACACCAGTTATAACATGACCATACACCTAACATGCAAAGTGAATTAATGCAAGTCCGAACGAAACGATCACCGATAATGATAATTCGACGCTTTCTTCGCGAGGTGCTATTAATTCACAGCCTTAGGAACATTCAGAATGAATATCGGCATCCTCAGAGCCATTTTATTCATTCCGAACCGCCGCCCATCCATACCCGCTACATGAAAAGGACAGGAACAATATTTTACATGGATACAACGAAAAAAGAACATGGCGTTATTTGGACAAACAGGACGAAATATTTTAACCTTTAAAATTAGTGACTTATCTTGTTTTGGCGGTAATATCGTACATTATATGCTTCGCCGACAGACTCGAGAGCTTGTTTGTATCATTGAGAACGTCAGCAATAGGTTTAATTTGATCTTTGAAAGCTTCAAATAAATTTTTTTTGATGGACAATGTCAGCTGCTGGCTTTTCCAACCGTTCATGCTGTCGTCAAGGGCATGACGTCACCGGTGTATTTGCAAATACAGTAGAACTCCATTTATCCGAACCCCATGGGACCAAGCATCGTTCGGATAATCAAATGTTCGGATAATTGGATTACATAATGTATCGAGTACATGTACACATATTTCTAAAAATAATTAACAATCACAAAGAAAATACACTATAAAACATATTTACTTGTACTGTAATAATAATACCCACACTGTATTAGATCACTGTATCACCAAAATCTTTCATTACACTGCAGTGCATGTACTACTTGTATTAATTTTTTTTGTTAAGAAAGAGAAATGTTTTTAAAATAACATTACAAAAGATTCAAAACCAGGCGCAACTTACGTATACATGTACTTGCACAGTTGTAGCCCACTATTTAAAATAATGAGGAATCCTCTTTTGCACCAAACTGGATAGTCTGTTTTTTGGCTGCTAAGTCCCGCATTCTCTTCAACAGCAGAAGCTGTGTAGGACAGCTGTCATCTTCTTGCTCGTACCAAGCCATCGCTGTTTCTAGTGCTATAAAGGCCTCTTCAGGACTTGGTCGACGTTTTGGGTTTTCTTCATAATCTACAAGTACATCATGTACTTCTGAGGTGTCTTCATCATCGGTCACTACATGTTTTTGGTTTTCTTCTTGCACAAAAGACAAAATTTCTTCGTCATTCAAAAACTGAAAACCAGAATCATTATCATCTTCTATCCACATGTGTGCATCATCTTTGTCACAGTCCGAAAATCCGGGCATTGCTTGAAACAGTTCCACAACTTCATTTATACAATCATCATTTGTGTCCACTGCAGTAGTTTCATTTCCTCCTTTTTTCCCAAGCAATCTATTCCAAGCCTTGTTGAGATTATCTTGTGACAGGGTGGTCCAAGCATCAGCTAACATATAGCAGCAGTCTTTGAGATTAAGCTTTTTGGAAAACGCCACCACACCTTCTTCATCTTCAGCCAACAATAAACGACGCAGGACTTCCTTCTTGTACATCTTTTTAAGCTTTGCTATAACACCCTGATCCATTGGTTGAATCAGTGCTGTTACATTGGGAGGCAGAAAAATTACTTTAAAATTTGCATCAACTGCATTCAATGTATCCGTCTCTGGATGAGATGGTGCATTGTCCAGTAGAAGAATTACTTTTCCAGTTTTCTTTTCTTGTTCTTTCAACCTCTTCACATTCGGGATGAACTGATTTGTATACCAATCAAGAAATATTTCATTATTCATCCAAGCACTCTTCTGTGCTTTGTAGCACAATGGGAGACATGTCACATTCTTTAATTAAACAACGTGGTTTTTTGGCTTTGCCGATCATTAGCACCGGTAAACGATGACTTCCACTGGCATTCGCGGCTACCAAAATGGTTACTCTCTCTTTGCATTTTTTAAACCCAGGGGCAGCTGCTTCGCGCTGAGATGCAAGTGATTTTTGAGGCAATGATTTCCAGTATAAGCCAGTCTCATCGGCATTATACACATCATCGAGTAAATAACCTTCTTCTTCCAAAAAAGCCAAGAATGTTTCTTTAAAATTTTCAGCGGCAGTTACATCGCTAGATAAAGATTCCCCTTGAATCTCCAATTCTCGTATGCCATGACGAGATTTAAAGTTTCTTAACCATCCCTGGCTAGCCTTAAAGTAAGGAGGACCGTCAAGTTGATTGTTGAACTGAAGTGCCTTTTCACACAATAGAAAGCCAGAGATAGGTTCCCCTTTGCTTCTTCTTTGCACAAACCATATATACAAAGCCTCTTCCAATTTCAAATCTTTCGCATTTCTCATGGTTTTATGTTTCTTCGACCCATTTTCACTATCCAATTTCGATGCCAAACTCATAATTCTATCCTTGTTACTTTTGATGTCAGAGACGGTAGCTTTCCCAACATTGAAAATCCTCGCAAATGAAGACACAGTTTCACCTTTTCCTAGTCTCTTGATAATTTTTGTTTTCTTTTCAATTGACAAAACATTGCGGTTCCTTTTATATGCTTTAGGCCTACTGGAAGATGCCAGATCGCACAGAGAAATACGTGTACACCAAAATTATTCTGCTGTAGTAGCAGACACAATTATTTTAAGTTGAACTGTCTGTTTAGCCAGTGTTCTGCCTAGAACGCACACGTACACTGGATTAGTAAACCAGATATTAACTGACTTTATGATCTAACTGACTTCCTGTACGTAAGCGACCGTCCATTAGCCCATCTCATTGTCTACAAATTGTTCGCACACATTTGAAGCTTGCCGCATCAAAAGATTCAGAACTGTAGTCTAACGTGACTGGTGGCGTCAGATTTTTTTTTTCTGGAAAAAGTGTTCGGATAATTGGATGTTCGGATAATTGGGGTTCGGATAAATGGAGTTCTACTGTAATGTCCATTTCGATCGAAAGGAATTTAGTTCTTTCAACTCGTTAACATTTGAAATTATCCACGCCACATCTGGCCGCCAGCTGATAAGGGGTGTCGTTATATAGGGGAGGCCGATAAGGCCGAGCTGGTTTAGAGCTGGTTATGTATTTTGTTCAATCGCGAATGCGTGCTTCGTCCGGTTATCATCTTGGAGTAAGGGTCAACGTTATATTGATTATTCATTGTTGAATGTCCAAGAATACATTCGTTCCCTTCGGAGCTCATCATATAGATACATATTTTTCCTATCAGAAGAGTTCTTCATTTGCATAATCATCAACATTGGCAAATGCAGCAAATAGCTGTAACGTATCGATGTGATAAAGTCCTCAATTCAGAGTCCATGAATTTATTTACAGTTCACACATAAGACATTCACGTAGGTACACGTTCATATATAGTTCATATATAGTTCATTAGGAATTACATGCATAGTATTCATGTCCGTCCGTGTCAAAACAATATGTCAGATGAACATCGTGGCTATATACGTGCGTTGTTGTAGTCAACAGCCAGAAATGAGCACATGAGTTCTTGACATCTACAATTTGAATCATAACACGATTCTCCTTCCATTATTAGTTTAAATTAATTAATCTCATACTTAGATTAATTTCCGAACTGACCCTGAAGTCTACATCGATTCATCTATATAATATAGGCTATATACTCAGCCTTATTTCCTTGGAAGAAATACAAGACACGACCTTCTTGCTTGACGGATAGCGTAACAAAGGCCCTGTAACCAAGTCACCCGGCGTGACCTTCCCAACGCGAATGCGTCATAATCTCCGCATATATTTCGCGTTCACTATACCGTAAAATATCGACATATTCTATAAATATTAATGACCCCTAAACGTTGCGCATGGGTAAACCCCAGCAGACGCCGTCATTTAAAATAACACCGTAACAGGTACCCAACTCATATCGGATACCATGTCTCAAGTAATGTCGACTCTTAAGATAGAGAGATCGCTGAGTAGTATTTATCATCCTATGTCCAATGGGATGGTGGAACGTCGGAATAGAACTCTGAAAAACCTACTAGGTAAGATAACAGAAGATCATCCTCAGGATTGGGATAGGGTTTTACCCGCGGCTCTCTTTGCATATAGAGAGGTCGCCAACGAACATACAGGATTTTCTCCCTTTGAACTTGTCTTTGGCGCCAAACCGCGAGGTCCTATGTCCTTACTTCATGATCTTATAACTGCTGATAATATTGTCGATGACACAAAATCCTCTTATGAATATGTCATCGCACTTAGACACAAGATTATTGAAGCCTGCAAATTGGCAACTGCTTCTTCTGAATTTGCGAAACAGAAGGCAAGGGAATTTGCCAATAAAAAGAGATGCTTGCGACAACTTTGTCCAGGTGACAAAGCATTTGTCTTGCTACCTTGTAGGGAAAATAGACTTCTTATTTCTTGGAAAGGTCCGTACGATATATTATCAAAAGTTTCCGATGTTGATTATATCGTCGATATTGACGGGAAGCGTAAAACCTTCCACATCAACATGCTCACGGAATTCCATGAACGTCCGGATTATTTACAACCTGTTTTCCAGGCAACGGACGATTTTCCAGTCCAACATGGACAGTACTCATCTCTGTCAGTAATACAGGATGAGGAAACGAGTTTCTCGGATGTAAATCTACCTTTTCCAATGATTCTTCTTCACTCTAATGAATCATGGAAAGATGTTGCAATTTCTCCCGAATTATCTCCAGGAGAGCAGAGACAAGTTTCTACTATGTTAGAACAATTTCAGGATGTCCTTACTGACATTCCTGGTCAAACTGATGTCATTCAACATGATATTATTCTTACTGACCATAGTCCTATAAGAGTCAGACCGTATCCTATCCCGATACATTTTCAAGCACAGGTAGAGAAAGAGTTGGATGAGATGATAGAGTTAAAAATTATTGAACCATCCACATCAGCATATTCTTCGCCGATGGTTATTGTACGAAAAAAAGACAATAACATACGTCTTTGCGTGGATTATCGCAAATTGAACCAAGTGACGAAATTTGATGCTGAACCTATGCCTTTACTAGAAGAGCTACTTACGAGACTATCGAATTCTCATTTCTTTACTAAACTCGATTTGTCTAAGGGATATTGGCAAGTTCCATTATCCGAACACGCCAAACCGTTTACTGCTTTTTCGACGCCTAGGGGTCTATTCCAATGGAATTTCATGCCTTTCGGTCTTATGAACGCCCCTGCAACATTCGTACGCATGATGCGTCGAATCCTATCTCATCGCTCAGATGTCATTGCGTATCTTGATGACATCTGTCTTTTCAGTGATACTTGGAACGATCACTATAATGGGATAAATGAACTATTGTCTATCTTACGCGAGCATAACCTGACAGCGAAACCATCGAAAGCATGTATTGGTTTTAGCGAAATATCTTTCTTAGGACACCGTGTTGGTCATGGGTTCCTAAAAACAGAAGACCATAATACAAGTAAGATACTTAACATTTCTATTCCTAAGACTAAAAAGCAAGTGCGAAGTCTCTTAGGTCTAATACAATTTTATGGACGATTCATTCCGAATCTGTCCTCCATTATGTCACCTCTTTCTTCCTTGCTAAAGAAAGGGTCTCCTAATGTAGTCCATTGGACTCAAGAATGTCAATCCTCTTTGGATAAGGTTAAAACTATGTTTTCTACTTCACCTATCCTAGTATTGCCTTCTAAGGATAAGACATTTATTCTTCGTAGTGACGCTTCATCCACCGGGATTGGAGCAGCACTAATGCAAGAGTACTCTGGAACTCTGCATCCAGTGATGTATATTTCTCGGAAATTAAATGCCACAGAGAAGAATTACTCGGTCCTAGACCGTGAATTATTGGCTATGGTTTGGTCAATCCTTAAACTGCAAAGATTTCTTCTTGGAGGGCATTTCATTGTGGAAACTGACCAAAAAGCTCTTACGGCTATTCAGAGTAAAAATCTGAAGAGCGCGAGATCAACGCGATACGCGATTGCTCTACAGCCATTTCATTTTTCGGTGCGAGCTATCCGTGGGTCAGAAAATGTGATGGCAGATATTTTGTCTAGATGCCCACATGATTCATAACTGTTATACAACTTTGATACAGTTGTTCCTATGTTGAAATGGGTACACATAGGTAATATATTATATATTGATTGTAACACTACTTAGCGGTTCATTGATGTTTATTCACCGCTGATCTTTCAATGTTTTTTTCGTCTTTGATGATCATGATGTTAAGATATCTTAGATGAAATTTATGTATAAACTAATATAGAAATTGTGTCATTGCTAATATTGTAGTATGCGTTGGTGACACCTCTCTGGAAATATTTATACTTAGAGAAGTACATTCTCTAAGGTCATAAAACTTATGCTTATCATCTGCGCATTGTTATTGGTGCGTTGTGAGCCTATTGTATGTTGCTCCTAGATGTATTTCAAAAAAAAAATGTACCATTTTTTTTCCCGAGGGGTGTGGTAATCTGTTGCGTGCATATTTTGACGCACATATTACAAAAATCGATATGGCTATTTAATATGGAAAAGATATAGACATTCATTCATTTGTGTATGAAAATGCTGTCTATGGTAAAGCTAGATAATCCATGATTGATTTACACTTTTGATTATAGGAGTAATCGTTCTTGATATTGATTCGGCGCATGGATATGGCACTCATGTCCGTACTTATTTGTTAGGGCCAGAAAATAGATTAATTTGCTTATTATGTTTATGGCCTGAATTCATATGTATTACATATTATTAGTACAAGTAGAATCAGTCCTATATTGTATATTTTGGATGGGTAGGCAGGACTATATTCTTGTTATGCCGCTCTAGCGGAAGTAGGAGTTGTCTTGACAAGTCGTGATGAGTTCCGAGGTACCTTTTACAATGGCGGTTACGCATTTTCCAGGGCTGGTACATTCTTAAGTAAAAATGATTTATGAAGTGATTTTTCTTCTGTAGGAGATTGTGTCTCTACTAGAGTTTGTGTTAGAGACTCTCCTAATGTACGGTACCATGTATGATTCGGACTCCAGGTAATGCCAGACCCTATTTTTGATGATCTCATGTCGGTTAGACCTAGCTGGAATTTTGTGCTTCGCAGCGCTAGGGTCATGTTTGTATCGACGAAGATGACGGGCTTCCATACAGCAGTTATGTCTACGTGAAGTAACTGGATTACTGTAGAACTGTATGGAGGAACTTTAAGAAATTATTCATCTGCATTTCAAATTAACTTTGGCTTATATATACCCTCCTGTGAGTGAGTGAGCGACAACTCAGGAAGGCGGCCATGTTACATTCCTGTCATCATATTTTTGAATCACTGTCCAAAGAACGGGGCATGTATCTTATTATTCGGACAGTGGCAAGGAGATCTCAATTTTGATAAAAACCCCTTATCGTGGTTTCATAATATGATATAAACTATGAACATAAAGCAACTTTAGTTACTTACCGATCCGCCTTCACTGACGCGCTTAGTCAGATAGGGGATGCGGCCATTATGTATCATGACATTGGAAGCTATTGATGTACTACCTATTATTTATGAATGTGTCATGACATGGGATCTACTATGTATGCCTGCAAATTGATGTGTCAACATGTACCCATGATTTACTCGTTATGTCCCAGTGTGTGCGTCTAAATAAATTGTGTAAACAAAGATTCCAGCAGTCTGCATTGGTGCCTTGTAGACACAAGTGAATGAGTGCTTAGATTGGTCAGAACACGAACAGTACACCATTCGCGTTAATCACACTCTACACTTCTACTCCATATATACACCATCCTGCGTCGGTTGAATTGACCAAGTTTAGGGCCTGCTTCCCCTGGAGCCTTAGAGGGAAACTACTGTTTATAGCTGCCTCTGCCTTCCCTAACTCAGGACTAGGGTGAGTTAATATGAAACAAATATAAAGGTATGTTATCAGGCACTCGCAGGAAATAAAGAAGTAGAACACCAGACAACAGAAAAACAACAGACATGAGTGGCTTACCCAGGATTTGAACACTGGACCTTCCGTGCGACAACCCCGCCTAGCCATGCAAGCGAATCACACTATCCGCTCTGCCATCTACGCATCATCAAAAAATGATGTTTCAATGGCAGGTCAATAGTGCGAACCACAATACACGACCCCAGAAGTCCTCCATGGGCAGTTCAGCCTATTAATGACGCAATCACTTCTGTTGTATTTCTATCAAGCAGTATAGGCCGAATCCAACAAGACCCTTAGGACCTTAATACTGTGTCCAGTAAATGATAGTAGACTAGAACAGTGAGAACAGGATAGTGGGTAGGTTTGGTATTGTACAAACATTTATTACAAATAAGGGAGGGAAACCTGAGGCCTGTAAACAGTAAATTAATATGAAACAAATATAAAGGTATGTTATCAGGCACTCGCAGGAAATAAAGAAGTAGAACACCAGACAACAGAAAAACAACAGACATGAGTGGCTTACCCAGGATTTGAACACTGGACCTTCCGTGCGACAACCCCGCCTAGCCATGCAAGCGAATCACACTATCCGCTCCGCCATCTACGCATCATCAAAAAATGATGTTTCAATGGCAGGTCAATAGTGCGAACCACAATACACGACCCCAGAAGTCCTCCATGGGCAGTTCAGCCTATTAATGACGCAATCACTTCTGTTGTATTTCTATCAAGCAGTATAGGCCGAATCCAACAAGACCCTTAGGACTTTAATACTGTGTCCAGTAAATGATAGTAGACTAGAACAGTGAGAACAGGATAGTGGGTAGGTTTGGTATTGTACAAACATTTATTACAAATAAGGGAGGGAAACCTGAGGCCTGTAAACAGTAAAGTAATATGAAACAAATATAAAGGTATGTTATCAGGCACTCGCAGGAAATAAAGAAGTAGAACACCAGACAACAGAAAAACAACAGACATGAGTGGCTTACCCAGGATTTGAACACTGGACCTTCCGTGCGACAACCCCGCCTAGCCATGCAAGCGAATCACACTATCCGCTCTGCCATCTACGCATCATCAAAAAATGATGTTTCAATGGCAGGTCAATAGTGCGAACCACAATACACGACCCCAGAAGTCCTCCATGGGCAGTTCAGCCTATTAATGACGCAATCACTTCTGTTGTATTTCTATCAGCCTGATAACATACCTTTATATTTGTTTCATATTAATTTACTGTTTACAGGCCTCAGGTTTCCCTCCCTTATTTGTAATAAATGTTTGTACAATACCAAACCTACCCACTATCCTGTTCTCACTGTTCTAGTCTACTATCATTTACTGGACACAGTATTAAAGTCCTAAGGGTCTTGTTGGATTCGGCCTATACTGCTTGATAGAAATACAACAGAAGTGATTGCGTCATTAATAGGCTGAACTGCCCATGGAGGACTTCTGGGGTCGTGTATTGTGGTTCGCACTATTGACCTGCCATTGAAACATCATTTTTTGATGATGCGTAGATGGCAGAGCGGATAGTGTGATTCGCTTGCATGGCTAGGCGGGGTTGTCGCACGGAAGGTCCAGTGTTCAAATCCTGGGTAAGCCACTCATGTCTGTTGTTTTTCTGTTGTCTGGTGTTCTACTTCTTTATTTCCTGCGAGTGCCTGATAACATACCTTTATATTTGTTTCATCTTAATTTCATATTAATTTACTGTTTACAGGCCTCAGGTTTCCCTCCCTTATTTGTAAAGGTACAAACATACCTACCCACGTATTGTTCTAGTCTACTAATACTGGACAGTCTTAAGATTCGGCCTATACTGCTTGATAGAAATACAACAGAAGTGATTTGCGTCATTAATAGGCTGAACTGCCCTTGGAGGTACTTCGTACGGTCCCAATAAATGTTTGTACAATACCAAACCTACCCACTATCCTGTTTCTACTGTTCTAGTTGCTATCATTTGGCAGTATTAAAGTCCTGTTTGGATTCGGCCTATACTGCTTGATAGAAATACAACAGAAGTGATTGCGTCATTAATAGGCTGAACTGCCCATGGAGGACTTCTGGGGTCGTGTATTGTGGTTCGCACTATTGACCTGCCATTGAAACATCATTTTTTGATGATGCGTAGATGGCAGAGCGGATAGTGTGATTCGCTTGCATGGCTAGGCGGGGTTGTCGCACGGAAGGTCCAGTGTTCAAATCCTGGGTAAGCCACTCATGTCTGTTGTTTTTCTGTTGTCTGGAGTTCTACTTCTTTATTTCCTGCGAGTGCCTGATAACATACCTTTATATTTGTTTCATATTAATTTACTGTTTACAGGCCTCAGGTTTCCCTCCCTTATTTGTAACTAGGGTGAGTTACCCATTTACAGCTGGGTAGACTGGAGCATGCCTGATCTCAACAACTCTGTACACTACAATGGACATATACAGTAGTGGCACCACAAACAACATGCTACAGTGATTGATAGTGGAGCTTTACAGAAGAAAGAGAACACACCATACACCACACTTCTTTACAGTGACATTTTAGTATGAGCACTTTACAGGTACGCGCAAAGTAACGGGCGCCCCTAGTTACGTCTGCAAGACGTAGAATCATTGGGAATTCTCCTGACGTGAGGAAACATATACCTCAGCGTGGAATTGCCTAGAAATTGGAGGTCTTAGCTCGTACGGTCCAATACAGAACAGGCTACGTTGCCTGGCATTGTTTACATACTGCCACAATAAAGCAGTAGGTCATAACTCGAAGCGGTTTAAATCGTCGTTAGTGTGTGAAGAATTGAGTTGCCATCATCATTGCTAGATCTACAGCCAGAAGCAAATATTTATATTCACCAAGGGCCCCTTCATCAGTTATTCTGGAGAGGAGAGAGGAAAATCATACATTTCTAAATGCTAACGGGATGTGGTACCTGACGAAGGGTAACGCAGCTGAGCCTCAGACGAAGACGAAAACGTCAGGAAGGCACTGAACTGAAGTAGAGGGGAGAGAGTAGAGTTAGATAGATAATACTTAAAGGAGATAACTAGGATTTAGTGGTGTATAGGAGTAAAGAGTTAGATAATACTTAGTTGTGTAGGAGCGCCTTTGAGACATTTTAATCAGATTAAGTAGTAAATCTTCCTCTGTCTGGTTAAACGGGACAGAGTGAAAACTAGTGGATAGTATTCTTGTGGTATGTGGGACTCCACAGTATAGTTAGTTAGTAATACTAGTGTTCAAGTGGTGGTGGCTCTTACTTAGAGACCCCCGCCCGGTATATTTCTTTAACCTTAGTGGTTTTCGTGTAGGTGTGGAAGAGTGCGTGGTAATTTTTGATAATTGTGTCTTTTATTGATTTGTTCTTTTTTTCCAGGTTACGCTACCATGCACGTTATTGTTGTTTTTCTCTGTGGTAAAGATTTTTTTGTTTAATAAACTATAAAATTTGCACTGGATCAGTTTGTATTTCACTATACTGTACCTGTATTCTGTAACTGTACAGTTGTGTCTGTGGCTAGTAATTAGTGCATACCTTATCTCAGCTGAGCGAGAGGTGGTGAGACAGTAGCTAATAAAACAAGTCACAAGTGGCGAGGGAGAGTCAATCTAGGTTCTCACCCTTGAAGTTATAAGTCTCATCCTCCACAGTCACTTTAACTCTCATCTTCATCTATCTTCTCAGACTGTCCTCAAAACTGGTGTCTTGTCTCTTTACTCAGACAGACTCTTAATTAAGCCATTTCGTGACACATACATACTTCAAATATAAAAGACATAGTGATAGTTTCTAGATGTATTTCTTAAATAAAAGTTTCTCTTTTCGGTGAGACGCGGCCCATTCAACCTAGACATACGGATAACGCCTGTTATATTAGGACACATGTCTAAATAAAGAAGATCTTCGTTCTGGTGTATTGTTTAGCTTTGAGCTACTTTCTTTTTTTAAGGACCAAAAATTAAAAAAAATAAAACTTAAATGTTACCTTATTTTGGCACCACGTTTAAGATTGGCACATGTCCAATTATAGAAGCCCCTTTTCTTTTATAAAAGATGTTGCGATTTGTTTCAGATATAAGTTCTTTAGTTTTTTAAAGACTATGTAAGATTTGCTAAATACATGGAAACTGCTTGGTAAAATGTAATTAAATTTGATATAAACAGTAATAATAACTTAAATACTATATAAAAGTAACATATTTTTTATTTTCGCATAAAGCATTAGTATCTGTTTAAATAATTTAAACTGCTATGTAACAAAGAAACTTAGAGTTGTAAATTACGACCTTTAAATAATAATTTTATATTATATTATATTTACTTTCTTTTCGGCTGATTTGTACCTTGCTGTTATATTTTGGGGTCCTGAATGCTTCCCATTCTATAAGTGCCTTCTGTGCTTCCTTAGACAGCATTAGAGCCACCCCTTCATTGTGGTGGGCTTTTTCCTCCTGATGTCTTAATAACAACACCATTTCTCATGTGATCAATCTCCTCCTCTCTATGCCCTTCCACCGTGTCTCGCAGAGACCCAGGATATCAATCCTGTAATTTTTCATTTCTGCTGCTATCTGTGCAGTTTTCCCTTGTTCACATAGAGTGCGAACATTCCAGGGGCCAATCCTGGAGATTTTCCTTGACGAAAAAAGGTTAGTCGGCAACCCAGACTCCTTTCGGCTTTCTCTAGGTTGGTTCATGCGCCTTCTTTCCAGGGAACCTTCTTCTGTCTTGTACGGCTGCGTTGATTTATATTCTGTACCATGTTTGTTGAAGTTTTTGTGGAAACAAGTTTTTTACGGGATGGGTTAACCAGCCACATGCCCAACCCTCCTTAGTCGCTTTTTACGACATGCATGGTAGGGTACAGTGTTACTATTCTTTGCTCCCCTTTCGGGCCCCGGTAACACACGGGTGCACATGTCCCTTCTGTGCTTCAAATAAATTAGCTATAGGAGGAAGCATATTTCCACATAAAATAATACATAAAGCAACATGGGTATCACCAGACCAGAGAATCAGATTGATCACATAAGCATAAGTAAGATGTTTAGGTCATCATTGCATGTTGTAAACGTATGTAGAGGAGCAGATGAGGTATCAGACCACCATCTTCTGTTGGTTAAAACAAAATTAAAACTCAAGAAATTGACAACAGTATATAACTATAGACAACAGTATAATGTGGGATATCTAATAAATCAGGAAGTAAGTGAAAAATTTTCTATCACAGTATCCAACAAATACCAAATACTCCAACAGCTGGAAGATGAAGCAGATACGGAAGACTATTGACAACAGGTAAAAAATATATGGAACGAGACATGGGAAGAAGTACTGAGAAAAAGAGAACATCGGCACAAAGCATGGATAACAACAGAAACCATTAGCAAAATACAAGACATGAAAAACAAGAAAGCAGATTTAAACAGAAGCAAAACCAGAAGCTCCAAAGCCAAGGCTCATGAAGTGTACATAGAAGCAAACAAAGAAGTAAGAAGAAACATCAAAAGAGACAAGAGGAAGTATATTGAAGAGTTGGCAAGGGAAGCAGAGGAAGCTGCAGCCAAAGGAAATATGAGGGACCTGTACAACAACACAAAGAAGCTAACAGGGAAATATAAGCAAGCAAATGGCCTCATAAAAGAGAAGAATGGAAAATTGCTTAGTAATATACCAGAACAAATGAAGAGATGGACAGAACATTTTGAGGAACCTTTCAATAGACCAGCTCCAACTAATCCCCCAGACATCCAGCCAGCAGAAGAGGAGCTACAAATCAGCTGGGAACGATCAAGTAGAGAAGAAAAAAGAAAGCCTCAAAGCTTCTAATAGATGGAAAAGCAACTGGTCCAGATGGCATTCCAGCAGAGGCCATCAATACAGATATTGATACCTCTACAGAGATATTATAATGGATGGGTGTGAAAAATAATCGAAAAAAGGTGATTCGTCTTACGAAGACAAAAGACAAAGAAAATAGCCAACGTTACGGCCACAAGGCCTTTGTCAGGGAAAGGAAAGAAAGTGAAGGCTAGATAGGACACATAAGAAAATAAATAAATATATAAATTAAAACTAGGTACTTCCCTGAAGGCATCGAAGTCCTAAGGCTTTTGCTGCCCGCGAACGGACGCGTGCCTGGAAAAGGAAACGACTGCCACCACCGGATGTACACAATACATACTAAGAAATTAAAAAACGAAACTAAACAATAAACTACCCAAACGTAATATTAGTGGGGACTGGAGATAGAAGAGGACAGAATGAGGGAGATAAATAAATATAAAATATAAAATCTAGACCTATTAAAACAGTGTATTATATATTCATACATATTATTAGAGGGCGGCAGAAAAAATAGAAAAATAGGATAAGAGTGGAAAGAGTCAAAATAGAACAAGAGAGGAAAGGTTGACCTAAGACAAAGGAGTGTAGAGTGTTAAGACCAGCTGGTTTTAGACACACTTGCGGTGGATAAGACGGTTCTCAAGCTGTTCTCTGCTAGCAGTGTCAGAGAAGCAGGATCTGATCGCCGTGACCTGGATGTCGATGGGACCATTGTGGTCAGGACCATTAAAGTGTATGGCAACTGGTGTGGATTTTTGCTGAGATGTCATTCAAGTGCTGGCTGAATCTGTCCCCAAGTCGTTTGCCTGTTTGGCCAATATAGGTTCTGCAGCAACGTTTACATATGATCGTATAAATGACATTGCGCGACTCACACGTGAAGCTACTGGTGATGGTGTACGTAGCCTAAGGAAAAGACACCTTGTGGGTTGAGATGACATATATGCACGTGTTGCATTGTGTCCGACCACAGGGTAGTGTGCCACAGTGAGTGGCATTCTCCTTTGGGAGACGGCTGTGAACAGGAAGATCCTTCAGATTCTTGTCGCGTCTACATGCCACCAAAGGTGCTTCACCGAATACTTCTTGGGTCACAGACTCTGCTTGGAGGATAGGTAGGTGGCGGAAAAGGATCTGTTTGACTGTAGTACTGTGAGGGTTGTCGTAGATTTTCGATAGGGGAATTAAGACTTGGGTTGGTCCCTTCTGAATAGATTAGAATAATGTGATAGTCACAGTGAGAAGTAGTAATAGCAATAGATTCCCACGAGTGTAATGGTAGAAATGTGATAGAGGCTGTCTCTGAAATCAAGAAATCTTCTCTCTTTCACCTGTCTTCTACGACAGATTTAGATTGAGTCAGACAGTCTACACACATATATATGAAATATATATATATATCCACTCACCTACATACACACATAATACGACAGTTAGACGTACAGACGAGGGAAAAACTACGACAATGATTTTATGAAGAGTTTGGGAAAACGAACTGACCGACACGCTGGAATAAATTTTATGAGTAGTTTATTTATCAAGACTAAACTTCTCTCACAACATATCAAATCACATCAAGCATATACAAAAAAAAATCATAAACACAAAATCAAGAAATGCTACAAGAATGATAGACCCGTTGGTATGATCCTTCCCTCGAGGTATAGCTCACAGTCCCGTTAGAAGAAAGTGATAGCCCAAAGAGTCACAGATACATATGATTTAGTCTAAAATTCTTCCCCTTTAAGGTATGAACAGACTGGATACTCTGATCTAGTCTAAGGGAATATATATATATTTAGCAATACCTTGCATAAAGAAATGTTATGACAGCAAAAATGAATGGGTGTCAAAATACCACCATAAAGGGATCGCTCAGTCCTGCATTCACTCTATTCATTCCACTGTGTAGACGTGCATTTGTTCATACTCACAGCTTTGGTAGCCACTTCGGGAACAAAAAAACAATATTTTTAGGACTTGCCCATACAGAATCTTCGATAGTAATCTTGGCCAAGAAAACACCAGGTCCAAAAAGACGGGTTGAATTCACTACTTCCGGGACCGTTCTATTGGGAATACTATTGTTTTGGATGTCTGTTTAAGTCACATAAAATTGTCCAGGCACGAGCGTTTATAGCGAGCACAGTGTCAACATCTTAGATTTCAAACGAATGAGGAATGTCAGGTCGGCACCTTCTCTCAGTATAGGAATTTAGTTGGTCACACCACCACTTGTCAACAGTGTCGGGAAAGTTACTGATTGTAATATGTTACTTGCCACAAAGGCTGAAAAATGACTAGAGTGTTCTCAGGAAGAATCAAATCAGGCTCGATGACCCGTTACTTCTTTAAAGTCTTAAAGTTCTAGTAAAAGTTATAAATCAAATCTTTAAAGTAAGAATGTTTGTTGTTTTCTTCACAGATATATCTCTTTACTCAAACGCTGGCAAAGTTTGGGTACCACAGTTTCACTATATATAAATGGAAAGAACACATATCAAATAATTATACATACTATAACTGATAATTTAAACTGCAAGCGTAGCTTGTCTTATAGTTTAACACTTCCCGTGGAATAAGTTATATTTAAAAATCAAACATCCTGAATTAGGAATACCTACGCATTCTTTCAATACTCAAGATGTAGCAGTCATTTAATAAGTTAGTTTTAAAATATTCTCGACTGCGTATTAGCAGTTAAATTAAATCCATTATGGCTACATGATTTTAAGCTAGAGATTATAATTTATTCCGCTTTCCACTGTAACTCGTTGACTAGAGAATATAACAGACTTAATAATTTAACTCTATGCACAAATCTAACTAGCAAAATGAAATAAGCGATTTAACACTTTAACACTCACAAAATACTAGATAAATAATATAAGATTTACCTCAACACAGAACTACTAAGAACTTAAACCACTACGATCATACTAAATGACATCTCTATTAACAGAGATTCTAGAAATCGAACGAAGGCTTGTTCTAGTCTTGACTGCGAAGTTACTAAGTGAAAATGAAATCTAACTCCCTCCAGTATATATGAAACACCAGACAAAGATGTACACTATTTCCATAAACTACGCAATAGCCTCCCCTTCTCTTAACACCTCCTGTCTTCGCACCTCACGCCAAAATGACCATTCTAAGCGAATGCGTGATGGCGCCTTCTCCACCCTGACATTGAGAATCTACCGAGGAAACTACGTGTCAGATGCAAAATACCAGACAAATGTCTGATACTGCGCCCGGGGATATGTCGGGATTCACGCCTCACCTCAGCGCTCACAGAGAAGCTACGTTTTGACAAGTGAGAATGCAGACGATATGTCGGACCTATGTCTGAGATAGCCAAAATATTCACAGTTATTTCGTCAATCTGCAGCGATTGACCGAATGTATTCTCACGCCAAATCGTCTGGTGCGAGGGACTGACACGTTACGTAAAAAGTTTTTCGTTTAATCCGCAATGAAATGCGTTTCTAAATGAGAAACGAAACTGGCAAAAGTGAGAATGGGAAAAAAATATTTCTTGTAAACGAACGAATGCGAAAAATACAGGGAAAAAATATAAAGAGTGATAATAAATAGAGGATACGGGTGAAAGAAAAAGAAGAGGATATAGGCAATTCAATGATCATAAAACCTCTGTGACAGAACGTCCCCCCTTTAAGATATGGAAGCACTCCATGTCTACGTTATGGAATTAAATTTCCTATATCCGTAGCTTCAGGGTGTCTGTCTTCTTCCCTCTCATCTCCCCCTCCATCTTTCTCCAATTTCTACTCACGTCTCCTCCGAAAGTTTCCTTTCTCTGGAATGTCTCCCATGCGCGCTTGAAAGAGCGTCGCCGCTTCTGACATTTTTGAAAGATTTCGTGTGTGTGCAGTGGAGTTTCCCTGCCACTATCGTCATCTTCGTCAGTTTTGGCGATCGTCAGGAGATGGTCGGAGGTTGGCACTGGTTTTTCCAAGTATCTCTTTAACAGATTTAAATGGAAAACTTTTTCCTTTCCTTGAATAGAGATCTGGTAGTTAGCCTTATAAAACTTTTTCAGGACGGTAAACGGCCCTTGCCATCCGATCCTCAGTTGGTTGTTTCCGGTAGGGAGTAACACCAAAACTTTCTCTCCTGCTTCCAGTTCTCTCTCTTTCGCGACTTTCCTGTATCGGTTAGCGTGCTTTGTGCGTGCTCGCTTAAAGTTGGTCGTTGCTAGGTCCCATCCTAGTTTCAACCTTTCCTTTAAATCCGATACGTATTTACTGGCTGAGACAACTGTCTCATCAGCCTTCTGGTCTGTCAGCGACCAAAGTAAGGCTTCAAGTGGGCCCTTAATGGGTCTGCCGAATAAAAGCGTAGCTGGCGGAAATCCTGTGGAAGTATGAGGAGATTCTCTGTAGCCACATAAAGCTGCAGGAATACAAAGATCCCAAATCTTCAGGTTTCACTTGTGCCAATTTACTTAACGTCATGTTGAGGTTTCCATTAACACGTTCCACGAGCCCATTTCCGGCCGGAGTATAAGGCTTTGTGTAGATGTGTTGCGTCCTCAAGATCTTCACGATCTCATCCATCAACAGGTTTCGGTATGGGGATCAGCTATCCGTCAACAATTGCTGAGGAAATCCCAACCTAGTGAAAATCTGCACGAGGGCTTCTGCGACATGCTTGGCATCTGCGCATGTTAGCGGGATAGCTTCTGCCCATAAAGTGCATGTATCGACTAAGGTCAGGATAAACCTGTTCCTTCTTTTAGTCCTTTCAAAGGGTCCTAAAATGTCGATCACAACCCGTTCGAATGGTGTTCCCACTATTGGCATTTCACCCAACGAGACTGGGGGTGTCCGTTGCTTGGGTGGTACCCGTTGGCACTGGGCACAGGATTTGACATACCTGATAATCTCAGTATTTACTCCTGGCCACCAATAATGAGTGGTTATCCGTTGGTTTGTGGCGTTCTGTCCCATATGTCCGCTGAAGGGAAGAGAGTGCCCCATTTCTAGGATTTTGCTTCTGTACTGTTTCGGTACTAGGAGCTGATTGTAACCTTGGTCAGGCTTGCCCGTTCTGCGATAAAGTGCGCCATCCTTAGAAAAAATGTCCCCGTGCTGTCTGGGTTCCTTAGCCATGGGCAGTTTCCTAAAGCAGGGTGCCAAAGTAGGGTCCTTTTGTTGCGCTTCTTTAAGTTCCATTGGTAACAAGTTAGGCGCAGGCTCCCGTTCCTTCTTGGTTTGCCCTCTTGTAGTTACTGCTGCCACAATCGGCTCTTCCGGTTTCCCAATACACACGTATCTCCCGCCAAGTATGACTGGGTAGATGGGGTCATCCATAACAGCCGCTTTGATCACACCTCTGACAAAATAAGAGTGGATCTCCACCAATGCAATGGGAAGCGCTGTAGGTGCATCACTCTTACGAACTCCACAAAGTTGGACGGTCTCTCCTGTCTCTTGACCGGGTTTAACCAGGTTTCTGGCAACAATGCAATCATACGAAAGCCCCGTGTCAAATAAACAAGAAGTTTGAGAACCGTTCATAATAACAGTACCTCGCGTTGAGGGTGTATCCCCAACAGGTTGGGAATCACTGTCAATAATTCCGCCTTGCGAGACTGTTAGTAAGCATCCGATGCGTTTAGGCTCGGTGTGCTCACTCTGATCATTAGTCCCGTGCTCAGGGGTTTTCCCTTTGCCACCTTGTTCTTTCTGGCTGCGCTGCCATGAAGGGCGGTCGGGTTGATCAGACTGTTTACTGTGGTTGGGGTACTTGTTTTTGTAGAACTTGGATTTTTCAGGAGGGGGGTTTTGAGGTCCAGTTTCTCTGTGGTTATTCTGATTAGATGCATGAGAAGCATGAGAAGATTGGTCTAGATTATTTTTTCGAAAATGCTCTTCTGTCGGTTTACGTTTTGTGGCCGGTAGTTTAGCCAGCGCATTGTGATATCGCTCAGACTTTTCTAAGATGTTTTCAAGCTTTTTTGCACCCTGCTCAGCTAGAAATCTCCGGGTATCAGCAGACAAAGTGTTCTTTATTTGTTCTGTAATAACAAATTCCTCCAGACCTTCATAGGTAGAGGGGAGCTGTGAAAGCTCAAGGCTCTTTGTCAGATATCCCTTTAGACGAGATGAGAACTGCTGAAAAGTTTCAGAGCTCTCCTTCCTGCTGTTGCGAAACAGTTGCAGAAACTTTCGCGCATTCATTTCAAAGCGCTCAAGCAAAGCTTTCTTCAACAAGTCATAGTTGTCTTGTTGGCCACTTTCCAGTTTAGAATAAACATCATAAGCAGAACCTTTAAGGGCCTAGGAAAGTTTCATACACCAACGCGACCTCTCTAAACCGTACAGGGTTGCAATTTTCACAAATTTTTCTAGCCATGAGTCAATCTTCCCAGTAGGACAAGGGAAAGATTCAAGAGCAAAGGACATAGCGTTGAGTTGAAGAGATTGAGGGTTAGTTTGATCAGTTAAGGAAGAATGAGGAGAAGACTCTCCACTGCTGGAGGTAGAGGCAGCACCACGACTTTGGAACTCTAGAGTTTTAAGCGCCAACTCGTGCTGTCTCTGTTCCCTCTCCTTCTCATGCTGTCTCTCCTTCTCTCTTTCCTCATGCTGTCTCTCCTTCTCTCTTTCCTCATGCTGTCTCTCCTTCTCTCTTTCGTTCGCCCTGCGGATTTCCATTTCCTCATCCATCTTCTTCTGCTCTCTAGCTTCGGCTGCTTTCCTCTCCGCGTCATATCTTTCAAACTCGTCCCTGACAAAAGCTTTCGCTTCTTCGCCGTCCAAACCATCCTCTCTCGCTTTGTCCCTGAGGATCTGCCTAAGCTTCGCCCTCTCTGCCATTGTAAATCAGTGCCTGAGACTTAGTCGAGAAAGAAGTCAGAAAAAGGATACACTGGTTCCTACCACTTACGAGAAAATACCAAAACACAAGATGATATACTTTAACCTGGGATACCTCCTCCAAAATAATAAATTATCTAACTATCGCTGCTATTAATCGGCAATAAAGCACCTAATGCAGACGACTACGCCAAATAAATGGTAGTTAAGATTACTCACAGAAAAATAAGTTGCTACAGTGGAAACAAAATAATTATTGCAAAAAATTTTAAGGAGAAAAAAAAAATCCCTTAATTTTTTTAATCCACTATAAGTTCACCCCTGAAGATAGTTAGGGTAAGGGAGGCAATTACAGGACGTATAGTCTGATCGCGCTCCTTAGCTTAGCTCAAATACCTACTTCTTCAGAACCCTGTGAATGTTATACACTCACAAACTTTACCAGCGTTTATTATACAGAATCAGTATTTAACATATATTCCGACAAAATCAACCTGTAAACCAAATGTATAATGCTCAATAATGCTGTGGAAATACAATTATTAGCCGTGTGGTCAGCACGCCCATAAAACATATCGATATGTCTAGGGGATAAATTATTTTTTTTTAAAAGATACAAAACTCACAAGACATCACACTCTTACTCTATATCAGAATAAAGAATCTTAAAGACGAGCTGATATTTGTCGTCTACGTTTTCCTATTCAAAGTTCAAAATCCCGATAGACGAGACCCCATTTGTCGTAGATTTTCGATAGGGGAATTAAGACTTGGGTTGGTCCCTTCTGAATAGATTAGAATAATGTGATAGTCACAGTGAGAAGTAGTAATAGCAACAGATTTCCACGAGTGAGATGGTAGAAATGTGATAGAGGCTGTCTCTGAAATCAAGAAATCTTCTCTCTTTCATCTATCTTCTACGACAGATTTAGATTGAGTCAGACAGTCTACACACATATATATGAAATATATATATCCACTCACCGACATGCACACATAATACGACAGTTAGACGTATAGACGTGGGAAAAACTATGACAATGATTTTATGAAGAGTTTGGGAAAACGAACTGACCGACACGCTGGAATAAATTTTATGAGTAGTTTATTTATCAAGACTAAACTTCTCTCACAACATATCAAATCACATAAAGCATATACAAAAAAAAAATCATAAACACAAAATCAAGAAATGCTACAAGAATGATAGACCCGTTGGTATGATCCTTCCCTCGAGGTATAGCTCACAGTCCCGTTAGAAGAAAGTGATAGCCCAAAGAGTCACAGATACATATGATTTAGTCTAAAATTCTACCCCTTTAATGTATGAACAGACTGGATACTCTGATCTAGTCTAAGGGAATATATATATATATATATATAATTAGCAATACCTTGCATAAAGAAATGTTATGACAGCAAAAATGAATGGGTGTCAAAATACCACCATAAAGGGATCGCTCAGTCCTGCATTCACTCTATTCATTCCACTGTGTAGACGTGCATTTGTTCATACTCACAGCTTTGGTAGCCACTTCGGGAACAAAAAAACAATATTTTTAGGACTTGCCCATACAGAATCTTCAATGGTAATCTTGGCCAAGAAAACACCAGGTCCAAAAAGACGGGTTGAATTCACTACTTCCGGGACCGTTCTATTGGGAATACTATTGTTTTGGATGTCTGTTTAAGTCACATAAAATTGTCCAGGCACGAGCGTTTATAGCGAGCACAGTGTCAACATCTTAGATTTCAAACGAATGAGGAATGTCAGGTCGGCACCTTCTCTCAGTATAGGAATTTAGTTGGTCACACCACCACTTGTCAACAGTGTCGGGAAAGTTACTGATTGTAATATGTTACTTGCCACAAAGGCTGAAAAATGACTAGAGTGTTCTCAGGAAGAATCAAATCAGGCTCGATGACCCGTTACTTCTTTAAAGTCTTAAAGTTCTAGTAAAAGTTATAAATCAAATCTTTAAGGTAAGAATGTTTGTTGTTTTCTTCACAGATATATCTCTTTACTTAAACGCTGGCAAAGTTTGGGTACCACAGTTTCACTATATATAAATGGAAAGAACACATATCAAATAATTAATAAATAATAATAATAAATTCTTTAAGCGCCAAACACGGCGCATAAGGCAGAAACCAGTGCTCTCCAGGTTGTTCGTTGTGACGCCACTCCTCTTAGCTCTTGCACATTATTTAGGCCCAACGTTCTTCCTTCTCTTATTATTGTTCTTCTGAGTGTTTCTTTTGGTCTTCCTTTTTTCCGCTTACCCTCAGGAACCCAAGTGAGCGCCTGTAGTGGTATTCTGTTGTTTTGCATTCGTAGGACATGACCGATATATGACCATCGTCTTTTCCTTATATAGTCGGAGACATATTTCTGCCTAGAGTCTTCTCTTATTTGTCGATTAGTCTTGAATTCAAATAATCATACATACTATAACTGATAATTTAAACTGCAAGCGTAGCTTGTCTTATAGTTTAACACTTCCAGTGGAATAAGTTATATTTAAAAATCAAACATCCTGAATTAGGAATACCTACGCATTCCGTCAATACTCAAGATGTGGCAGTCATTTAATCAGTTAGTTTTAAAATATTCTCGACTGCGTATTAGCAGTTAAATTAAATCCATTATGGCTACATGATTTTAAGCTAGAGATTATAATTTATTCCGCTTTCCACTGTAACTCGTTGACTAGAGAATATAACAGACTTAATAATTTAACTCTCTGCACAAATCTAACTAGCAAAATGAAATAAGCGATTTAACACTTTAACACTCACAAAATACTAGATAAATAATATAAGATTTACCTCAACACAGAACTACTAAGAACTTAAACCACTACGATCATACTAAATGACATCTCTATTACCAGAGATTCTAGAAATCGAACGAAGGCTTGTTCTAGTCTTGACTGCAAAGTTACTAAGTGAAAATGAAATCTAACTCCCTCCAGTACATATGAAACACCAGACAAAGATGTACACTATTTCCATAAACTACACAATAGCCTCCCCTTCTCTTAACACCTCCTGTCTTCGCACCTCACGCCAAAATGACCATTCTAAGCGAATGCGTGATGGCGCCTTCTCCACCTTAACACTGAGAATCTACCGAGGAAACTACGTGTCATATGCAAAATACCAGACAAATGTCTGATACTGCCCCCGGGGAGATGTCGGGATTCACGCCTCACCTCAGCGCTCACAGAGAAGCTACGTTTTAACAAGTGAGAATGCAAACGATATGTCGGCCCTATGTCTGAGATAGCCATAATATTCACAGTTATTTCGTCAATCTGCAGCGATTGACCGAATGCATTCTCACGCCAAATCGTCTGATGCGAGGGACTGACACGTTACGTAAAAGGTTACTCGTTTAATCCGCAATGAAATGCGTTTCTAAATGAGAAACGAAACTGGCGAAAGTGAGAATGGGAAAAAAATATTTCTCGCAAACGAACGAATGCGAAAAATACAGGAAAAAAATATAAAGAGTGATAATAAATAGAGGATACGGGTGAAAGAAAAAGAAGAGGATATAGGCAATTCAATGATCATAAAACCTCTGTGACAAGGGTGATAGGTCAAGATTAATTTGACTCTATCCAAAGTGGATTTATAGTGTTCCGGATAAAAACTGCTACGGAAGAAATCCAACATCTCATTGGCTCGGAAGTGGAAGTCATCGTCGTCTAGGCACAAACGGCGGAGGCGGAGAAGTTGTGAAAATGGAAGGGAGTCACGACAAGCCCGAGAATGAGAAGAGGTATATAGAAGGTAGCTATGGGCATCTGTCGGCTTGTAGTATACTGAGGTATTAAGGCCGGAGGGCGTGATAGTAATAGTAATGTCAAGAAAGTTGACAGATACTGTGGAGATGAGGGAGGTGAACTTGATGGTGGGGTGGAAGTGGTTGAGGAAGCGGGATAAATCATTCTCGGACATATCTGTGAGACCTATGCCATCATCGATATATCTGCGGTTATTCCCGGGGAAAGGACCGGAGTATTGTTGCCATATCTGATGCTGCAAGTGGCCCATGAACAGGCAGGCATAGCTAGGACCCATTTTCTAGATATTATAAAAACTACTTGGCAAAGTCTGGGAGAGAGAGGAAATACCAGCAGAATGGAAGGAAGGTTATCTGGTCAAGTTGCCTAACAAGGGAAATTTACAAGAGTGCACAAATTATAGAGAAACAATGTTACTATCAGTGCCAGGAAAAGTATTAAACAGAATCATTCTTCGGAGATTAAAAGAGTCCATAGACAAGCAACTGAGAGATGAACAAGCAGGTTTTCGACAAACAGATCCTGTACAGACCAGATAGCCACATTGAGAATAATAGTTGAACAAAGTCTGAAATGGAATTTACCGCTTTACATCGGATTCGTGGACTACGAAAATGCATTTGACAGTGTAGACAGAGAATAACTTTGGAAACTGATGAAGCATTATGGAGTTCCCATGAAGATCATTAACTTAATAAGGAAGACCTATGAAGACATGACATGCAGAGTTCTTCATGAAGGACAACTTACAGAACCGTTTAGGATAAGAACGAGAGTGAGACAGGGATGTCTCTTGTCTCCATTTCTTTTCTTACCACACACCAGAAATGGAATCCAGTGGAATCTGACTAAACAGCTTGATGATTTGGATTTTGCAGATGAGTTGGCTCTTCTGTCCCATAACCATAATCAGATGCAAGAGAAAATGAAAATTCTCGATGAGAGGTCACAAAAAGTGGGCCTGAAAATACATAGCGAGAAGACAAAGATTCTGAGAATAAATGCTAGAAATGATAACAACATTGAACTTGAAGAAACACCACTAAAAGATGTATAATCGTACACATATCTTGGTAGTAATATAGACAAAGTTGGAGGGGCAGACAATAATATCAAAATAAGAATACAATAAGAAAGAGGCGCTTTCAATGCATTGGGAAACATATGGAGAACAAGAGAAATCAGTTCCCACACGAAAATAAGAATCTTTAACTCAAATGTGATGTCAGTCCTATTGTATGGCTCTGAGACATGGAGGGCAACAAAAACAACAACTAAAAAGCTACAGACTTTTATAAATAGGTGCTATCGTAGAATAGAAGGACTGAAATGGTATGACAAAGACAAATGGGGAATTGATGACAAGAACAAGACAAGTGCCAGTGGAACAAGACTGAGAAGAAGACGCTGGCGACAAACCACGTGGAGAGTGTTTACTTTTTCCGACATGGACCCACATTGTATAGCCACCAGTGGCGTATTCTCTATGTGTGCTGTGCTGTGCTTCTCACACCTATGCCCGAAGGAAAATAAAAATTTAATTTATTATTCTATAAAATATTTCTCTTCCAAAGTTCTGCTTTCGGACCGCACGCATCAGGATAACGGATTTTCCCGCATAGAATCTACGAGTATGTCTAGTTTCAGTTTCCCAGACGCGTTTTATAGTGCAGTTTTTATTGGTTGGTAACAATCGCCCGAAGTTTCTCGGGTAATTCCGTCACAATGTGTGCTGCACCTTTCGGATTTACGTCTGAAGATTGATTTGTGTGGATCGGAGTCATGGCCAGATACGTCAATACAATACGAACATGCGTGCGGAGGCCTTGCAGCTCTCGAGTTGTAAAAATCGACTGTGTCCGTCCAGTGTTTTTTGTGATTAATTTTTGTTAGTTGCCGGGAATGCAGATTATTACAGTGACAGTGAGTTTCAAGTTGTAAGTTAATTAGTATTTCGGAGATAATTGACATAAAACCCTAATAACTATCGTTGCGTAATTGAATATAGTTGGTTTTTAAATTAAGAGGGGAAGAAGTTAAATAGTAGGCGTACATATTCATTTTAAGTAGCAGCACGCCTAGCTCACATTACCAGGATACGCCACTGATAGCCACTGCTTTTTTTTTAAATTTCTCCTTAAATTAGAAGTGAATGGTTAATAGTTTTGAACTATGTTTTAAAATATGGAAAGGTATGGCAGTTGTTACCAAAAAAAATAACAGTTTTTACATTTAATTTACTTCCCTTCATTACTCTTGAATTTGATTATACCCCTTGATTTGTTTACATTTATTTACGTAAAACTTTCATTACTCATAATGTCATAATTACAATAGTAAATTATAAAATAACTACATGGCGTTACTCGGCAGTAATTAAAGAGACTCTGCCAAATCCATTAAGAAATAGGAGTAATCAAGCGGATTTGTATTAAGAACATAGACGCAAACAACTGTATTTTGCCTTTTGTATAGATATATAGACAATGATGATAGGAAACTCTTTACAGAGCGATACAACAGGAAGCAATCTGATCATTAGAAGGAGTCCCCCCGTCCGACAAGTGTTTCGTCCCTACATACTCCTTTACACTCTAAAAGGGGGGGGGGGGGGGGCTACTTGGGTCATGACTCCCAAGCGTCTCAGCCTCCTGTTGTCTTGTATCGAAAATGAACCCATTTCACTTATGGTAGCAACTTTAACCCACAACTCCGCCAGCCGTGGAGGCAATTGTGAAAGTAACAAAGAGAAGACAAATTATTCCGTTCGCTCCGTAGCACATCACAACTACGGACACACACTGAGTCACCTGCGCGAAGCCGACGAGACTTGACACTGCGCGCTCGCCACTGAAATTCTTCCTGACACCCCTTATAGTATACATCGCCTGTCGCCTCTCAGCCACATCCCTTTCACTTGTACGCCTAAAAACTCAGCGTATTGTGGACTTAGAAAAATTCCTGGTGTTTTCTGTACCGCAGCGTTTATTGTCACGATTTCCATTGCCCATTGCGGTTGTTCCACAGCCAGCCTGATGCCTTTTCGGCAGTTTCACTAAGCCTATTCAGTGCCCTTGTTCTCGACTGTCCCTTCAGCCCCAACAATTTCAATAGATCATACACTGATGCAGCCACAATCCCTTTTGCGCACACTTCAACAGCCATGACCCTTGCAGTGAACCCATCGTGTCTCAGATCCGCGGCCAGATCACTATACTTCGCCGCTTTGAACGAATGTTGCTCGTCTAATCTGGATTCAAATGGCACGGTCAGTTCAATCAGTATGACCTGAAGCGTTGCTGAAGAATGAAGCACTATATCCGGCCGTCTCCGCGATTTTCGGATACTCTCTGGATATGCCCCTCGTCCAGGTAGGTCTACCGCCATCTCCCAGTCGTTTGCACAGTCAAGAAGAGATGGTAAACTGCTACCAGGTTTACTCGGTTTGGGGTGTGCTGACTTTCCTGCCCTCAGAAAATATGTATTTGCGGTGTTCGGCCCGGGTTTGCTATTCGCCTTCATCCTTGCCAGAAAAAGGCAAAGGTAGTGCCATAGTAGATACTACCGTAGGGGAGTAACGTGTGACAGACTTCACTATACTAGAGTCAGCTTCGAAAAATGGGATGACCAGTTCCCTTCATCGCTACCTTTTTCTTCATTAACTCAAGTGGAAAGTTAGGTACCTACTTACAGCTGGGTAGACGGAAGCGTGTCTATACCGTGAATCGAACCCAGCACCTTTGCCGCGAGAGACCAGCGCTCTAATCCCTCTGTCAATTGGACGTTCCATATCTATAAAGCAAGCGTTAAGAATATACAGACCTAATGAACTACACAATATACTCAAGCAGTATTTAACCACAACAACGAAAATGTATATAAAGATTAATGGGGGTGTGGTGGGTTTCGTACGGTAGGTTAATTGGTTTATTGGGCCCAGTCTAAGTAAAGAGTAAAGGTTGGATGATACACGAGAATGTATAGAAAATAGATTTCACAGGTGGTAGGTTGAGTGAAAGATATGTCTCTGGAGTGAGTAGGTTACCCTCATCCAGCCTATCCGTACAACTGTGCTTTATTATAGGACAGACTTTGCCTCCCTGTCTAATGAAAGAACAGGTTACTCTACACACACACAACAATAAGTGACAAAAATGACACAAACGTGAAAATCTAAGGATAAATGGGTATGGGTCGGACCAACACACAAAGTTAAGTTTCTTTGTAGTTTATTATCACTAAACTTGACAACACCAATTATTTAAAAGGTATAAAGAAATCATTTACATACATAGGAAAATAAAGAAGAGAGGTGCGACTTCCCCGTATGCAGAAAAACCCAAAAATTACTAACCCAAAGGTTTAGCACTAGGTTACAGAATAAAACAATATTGGTACACTATAAGACCAAGTAAGGTAAACAAATTTTAGACAATCAGATTTATAGATAATTCCCAGCAAAATAAGAAAATCATCCCACACTCTCTCACCGTGGCCACTTTCTCACACACTTACCTAATTGGCTTCTATAGTAGGTCTGTGGTATCCCTTGCTAACAGAATTATTCCATGAACATAATTCCTATTTCACTATGATTACACTGTCACCCCCAGCTGTCGACAATCCAAATTGGCCCCAGTTCATCCCACAAAAAAAAAACTAGTGAGCTGAGCGCTTCTATCTGGATATAGGTGTTCCTACGGTTTACCCTTTAGAGAGGAGAATATTTTCCAGTATGTGGATACATCCGGTTGCTAAAAATTGTTAAAAAATGATGACGATGGTTCTTCTATGGGCCGACTCTGTGTCAGAGCGCTGATTTTGCACAGTGTATGAATATGTATATGTATATGTATATATATATATATATATATATATACATATATATATATACATATACATATATATATATATATATATATATATATATATATATCATCCTCTCTACCAGTCCTGACTAAGTTCAAAAGACACAGGGTGTTTCCCTACGCCTGCATACAGACATCGCCGGCCGCTGGTCTGTGTTGGACCGAGTTTATGATAACTCACCCGCTCCTGCTCTCGGCTGGTGGTCGGCGTCCGGTGTTAAATATTATTTAATTTTTCATACGCACCACCTACAACAATAATCGCCTGTCATTAAATAGCTATTAAATTGTCGGTGTCTGTTAGTTTGTTGTATGGCATTTAAAAATAATAGACGCTATAATAACAAATTAAAAAAATGAAATATAAACAGTATTCTTTCCTTCCACTATCAGTCATTTAACGCCTCTAAGTACGGTTTACACTGTAAACACAAATTACCGTCTCGTCTCAGCTAGGTAGCGTCGGTGTTCCTGGTCTAACATTTTAATTGAATATCTGGTTATGGAAATTGCTACGCGTTATTTTATTTTATTCGCCTTACTAGCAAGAAAGATCTAAGTGAAGTATTTAACTGTATGTTTAAAGTATTTAAGTGTTTAACTTTAAAGGCTATCACTGAAAAATACGCCTAACTATTTACCAGAAAAATCCAAAATGAAAATCTCCACGAATCACGTTTTGTAAACATTAATCCAAAGGAAAATGGTTATGACTGCGAACTAGACTTTCTTCTCAAATTCTGACTGACTTCTGATGGCGAGGTTAAGAAAACAGCAGTATATATATAATTAGATTTCTGTGATCTCTAATGGCGTTAATTTCGCGCTCCGATGTGGGACCAAAATTCAGAAGCTATAGCTCAAGATGAAAGCTTACGATTCAGACTACCAGAGTCTCTCGTCTGAAGTTGTTGACCGATATCAAAGACTTTATTTCTGCTAGCGGGTTCCTCTTCAGAATGCCCGCGTCTCAAGATCAAAGAACACAGGGGAGTTCTATACTTTCCCTGAGTAAAACTACAAAGAGTCTGGGCCGTCACTCTCTCTCTCTCACGTGTTGTCTGTCTGTCAGGTATTATGATTGACAGATGATCTCGCGTGAGTAGAACGAAGTAAACAAAGCGTGATTTGCTTCCTGTTATGACTGACAGGTCAGGAAGGTTAGAAAACATTGCTTTAGCCCGTGTTTACAGAAAAGAGGGCGGGGCAAAAGTCAGCAGCAGAAGTCAGTATAATGCATGTTTTTAGCTAGCAAATCAGAGAGCAGCTATAAGGTTATGATAAGCTGTCAGATTACTGTAGGTTCTATTTCATTACACGTCACAGTGGGTAGCCATGACAGATAGGCGAAATCCTCTGTTGAATTATTCTTTTACTCTTTTCTGTTGACACATACCTGCTCTCGCTGATCGGGAACACGGAAAATACGGGAAAATTCGATGGACATACGTATCGCATATTTCCTTATTTGGCTGATTTTTGCCTAAAACTAACACACATGTTTATTTGAACTATCTCAGTGAAGATCGCTTTAATTTGGACCATATTTTAGGAATAGTGACTAATACCACTAATACATCCATGAATAACAGTTTGGAATAACACACACGATGGTATATATGAGATATTATAAAGTTTGTGGCAAAATTAGCACAAACTAGCGAAATCTCTGTAAAAAATGGTGTGTCGGAAGATACTTTCTGCACATGAATACGATGGATTAAAGTAAATTGATTTAAATTTTATAACTGCAGTTATTGCCTTCTTTAATGTTAGAGTTATCATTTTCGTTGTGTGGATGAACAGTAATAATTAACTTGGTGGGGAATAATACGAGCTAAATTTACAATTTTGAAATATTTACCCTTGGAGCTCAGGATAGGTTTAACGAAAAAGTAACTTACCTAACAGTTCTAGTCTATAGCTTTTACCTGAACTGTGTGATTAACTACTTGACTTGTCCTGTGCTATCCTATAGTTCACCAGTTTACTTCCCTGATTATGGATGAACTATTTTCTATCTATTCATACCACGACTGTATTAGATACTGTCTAAACTTCCATCTTGCCACATGAGGAAGTGACGGTCTAGTGAGGTTTTAGTGCTACATATTGCGGATGGCCAATAAAGAGTAAATTAAAAAGTAACTCGAACACCTCAAGCTTTTTTAATACTATGACAAGTATGAAGAGATTACTATTTCAGGATAAATGTAAAACATAAACGTGCGCTCGTGCGCATATACATACACACACACATACACACAATTTGGAAATTTTAATTTATTATTGTCACAAAATGGCGTTCTATCATTTTAATGTGTTCTACGTGTCTTGATTTTTTTTTTTTTACCGTGGGATAGACATTCGTGTTTGTCAACAGTTGTAATAAAAAATAAAAGGAAATTTGTTGTGAAGTACAGACATCTGTCATCTAAAAGTGGAAATGTCAGTACCTCATATGGGATGCGTTTGAAATTACCTGTGTCTGCGGAATTTCATGAGAGAAGGGGGAAGGAGATATATACTAAAGTTGAACGGTTAAATTTTCTTGGTCTAGCCAAGATACATTAAAATAGAAAACATTTCATTGGCGACTTTCACCGCTGAGAAGCTTGCAGAGCGTGGGCGCAAAGACCCATATAATGTAGCACATTTTCAGACTCCAGCACTGTGTTGCATTGTGTCAAGACGACACCTTCAGACTAACCAGGACCGAAGAAATATAACATTTCATTAACGAGCAGTGGACCAAGTATTGAGGATCGACTGAAATTAACTAAGAAGAAGCTTGACTTTATAATACTGGAAACCACAAATTCCTCGCCAACAAACAGGTTAAAAGTGGGGTTATCGTAAAAGTAATACTCGACTACCTGTAAGACGGCCCTAAAACTTGTGGCCCGACATTATTTGGAACTCTTCTTCTGCCCGACGTCTGTAAATAACCCGATACGGGGTAAGTTGTAACATACATTTTATCATTTTATCTTTTGCATTTGACATGTTTAACCCGCTGGTGGCTGTACAAGTTCATACGAGGCTGGCAACCTCATCATATGAAAATGATAGACTCATGAACCACCACAGCAAGCGCTGGTGACTGCTGCATACCGGTTCTCTCACTGTCATAAAATTAACCATGATACAACGTTAAAATATCTCCAATGATACAACGTAGGGATAAAAACTAATGCGTAAGCTACTAGAATACATGATCGTCCACGCCGCGGGTCATCACCCGCCATGGAAATTAAATTGTTAGACGTGAAGGCAAAACATTACCCTTGGAACGGGATGAGAACGGAGATCAAAAGGAAAAATCTGACTGAACGCGTGCTTGAAACTAGCAAGGCTAAAAGACGCAATTGGTGGGGAAAGGAGGAAAAAGTCACGTCCCCAAGTTGACACAAGGTAAAGAAATCGACAAAAGGGACCTTAGCTATTATACGCAACAGTCATTTCTTGGACGCTTTTGCGATAACTTAGTCCGTTTATTTGAATTCAGCGGCAAACGCAGTATAGAAGATGCTAGAAATATTTCGAAAAACCAACTAACCTTGAAAAGTAACTTTTTCTTAATAATGATGTTAGGAATATAAAACCTAGCTGGCCGGATGGCCCATCTTGAGCAGTGAAATAATATGCTTTCATTTATACAGACGGATAGATAATAAGAAATATATTGACAAAAGACTGTGTTGTTCATATCAGCGAGCGTCTGCATTGAAACACAAAATGTCCCTAAATTTCAAAAACTGTAGCCTTAAGACTCAAGTGCTAAAATCTAGTTGGAATGAAAGAGACGGGATGGGTTGGTGAACTGTGGCTAAAAAAAACTTTAAAGGCAAAATTGTGTAGGGGAAGGCGGAGTTGGTTCAAAAAACAAGTGTGTTTTTTTTTTGTGAAACGCAAGTAGAGACAGACGGACCAACAGACAATAATGCATACTTGACTGAGGTATGACTGAAATGACTTTTTGGTAGGAGGTTTGAATTTGAAAAGGAAAAAAGGGGGTGATTGGCCATAGATGAATATATTATCGGCGCTCAGACGCGCATTTTTGCCATTCGTCATAAGTTGTCCTAGTAGACACAGTGAATTATTTAGTGGTGTAATTCGCAGAAGCTAATTGAAATATTTAGAGGGACGCCATACTAAAGCCAGCAGCTCAGCTGAGTTTTGCTTGCAGATAAATGTGTTCTATATTCATAATTCTGGTAAGACTGAAAGTATTTCTTTGTATATTTTAATATTTGTTTAATGTTTCGAGTGATTTGATACTGCCATATCAAAATCTATCCCTTACAACAAGTAAGGATTCGCTCTAGACCCCCCGCCCCAGTTCAGGGTCTAGAGACAAATAAAATACATAAACTCCAGCAAGGATTATGAAAGACAGATCAGGTGTTGAGATCAGTGGAACATATCACCTATCCTATTCTATGGCAGGAAGCTAATGAACATATTTCAGAATATGTAGTCTGGGAGAACTTATCCTATGTGAAACCAACTTGGTAAGATGTGTTGTATGGTCAAAGAGATCTGACCCGTCTATGTGGTGTTGTTGTTGTGTGTGGTGTTGTGTCCAAAAATGGTTTAGAGGATGGAATTCTGACACATGACCAATACTTTATTGCAGAACTGTGAGTTTTTATTTGGCACCAATGTGGTGTCAAATGAGGTGTTGAATATTACAAGAGTGGACCCGTGCAGTTTATATTTTGGCAGAGCAGCCTGATATTGCCCCCAAGCACGGAGAGGTGGGGCCACCTGATTCCAGCACCAGATTACTCATTCAAGATACGTGAGCGTCTGGACTGCTGAATACTCACCAACTTAATTTCTAACACACCAATTATAATACCATCAATAAATGGACAATGTGTAGTCGAAATAGACAGGGAGTGATGAGGCCACCCCAACAGCACATCCATTAAACGTTCTCCCAGAAAAATTACAACCATAAACAGTAGTAATATTAACTAGTCTTGTAAAATACATATGTACACTCCTTTCATTTATTATGCCATATATTCATGCATTTCATTAATAATTGCAAAACCTTTCATATGTTCTGACCAAAATAAAACCTTGGTTCAGAACAAATAAACTTAAAGAAAATTTATTATCAAAAATTTTACACAGCTTGAGTTAGTTCAGTGTGTCATAACATTTTATTAATATTATTAGACTTATTAAATATATGTGTGTGTGTGTATGTAAACTACCACAACACATTACATATCATAACCCTAGAATTTTAACGTAGCCACATTCATTAGAAAAAAAAAAAAGATAGGTGTGAGGTCGTAGTGGTAGCAAGAAGGGCCTTCTGAAAATTCACAGCTACATTTATCTCAGGAGCCTTCACAGCTGACCTCATGCATCACATTAAGTAATATCACAATCATACAATACCATCAAATCCACTACACATATTGGGGTCTCTTGTCCGGGATAATTAGCCTATCAATAATATTAGGATCTCCTGGGGGGAGAAATAAATTAGGGGAACACATTATAAAAATTAAAAGTGTCCCTGAAAATAAAAGTTGGTGAATCTTCACAGCCAGTGGTAGTTAATTGATTAATTAATTAATTAGAATTATTTTAGACTAGAGTAATTAGAATTACTTTAGTGGTTGAAAATTTTACTTTGCTCATTGCTAGAATTGTTTAAAAAGTATGGCGGAGCTAGCCAAATTCAGATCAGCTGCTGTGCTAACGGCAAAGGATATGGGAATGGATGGTCAGGTTTTAATTCAATGTGTAACGGCTGAATGTGATAAGTATATTGAACGGGAAGAAAGAAGATTAGAAAAAGAGGCTGAAAGAAAATTAGAGTCTGAAAGATTGGCTGAAGAGAAGAGGTTAGACGCTGAAAAAGAAATTAAGAGGCTGCAGATTGAGGCAGAAGAAAAACGACAGCAAAGGGAAGCAGAAGAAAAAAGATTGACTGCCGAAAGGGAGGCAGCAGATAAAAAGGCTGAAAGGGAGGCAGAAGATAAAAAGGCCGAAAGGGAGGCAGAAGAAAGAAGGTTGCAGAGGGAGCACGAAATACGACTAAGGGAGCTGGAGCTACAAGGCCAGGCTCCTGAAAATGGTGCCAGCCCTTTTGCCTCAGATGCTACGCCCAGTCTGGGAGCCTCAACATCAGCTATGGGGTTTCATTTAGACCATTTTGTTGAGAAAGACGATGACATAGAGGGGTACCTAGGACGTTTTGAGTTATTAGCTACTACATATGGGTTAGAGAGAGAGAGGTGGAGTTTAAAGTTATCACAGGGACTGAGAGGTACTTCTTACGAAGTCTTCGCAAAAATGAACAGAGAAGACCAGGACAATTATGACATGTTAAAGCAGGCTTTGTTATTGAGGTACGAAAAAAAAAATGGTGAATTTTATCGTAAGAAATTTAGAAATGCCAAACTGTTGTCTGGGGAGACATACCACCAATTCTCTGCCAGACTGGAAACCTATTTGGAGAAATGGACTGCTCTGGGGAAGACCCAAGATCTTAAAAGAAATGATCATGATTGAGCAATTGAGAGAGTCCATGGCTCCAGACATGAGAAAATTCCTCATGGAACAAGGTGCAGAGAAGTTGGGGGAGGTTTTAAATGTCGCTGAGAGGTATCAGGCAGCCCAGGCAGAGGTAAGTGGTGCTAAAAAGAAGCACATAGACAATTTTAAAGCTCCACAGCAATTTAATAAATTTGATAATAGAGAGCAGGGAAATAAAGGTAGGACAAACTTTGAACGGCCAAGAAATGACTACCGAGACAGAAACTCACAGTTCAATGACCAAAAATCCAATGAAAGAAAACCGTTTAACCAAGGAAAAAGATGGTGTAAATGGTGCAAGAAAGATAACCATAACACCGAATTTTGTAGAAGGAAACCTTCAAACATTGCTGCAATGAAGTCGGGGACGCAAAGATTAAAGGTTAATCCTAAGGGACAGCAGGAACCTTATCACCCCCCAGTTTGTGAGGATGTTATTTGTAATGGGGTCACCATAAGGTGCCTTTATGATACAGGTTTGGATTATGATTCAGTTGTGAAGTCTAGCCTAGTGGACCCAAGTCAGTATACCACAGAAACAGTGGAAATACAAGGGGCAACTAAGGACATACCACTCATGACACTTCCCATCGCAAGGATAACGGTGAAAACTCGCTATGTGGAAGGAGAAATCAGAGCAGCAGTGATAGATGAACCAATCTACCCTCTGATATTGGGGTGTAGATACGTCTTCTTGGGGAATCCCGAGAGACCTGTGATCATGGCGACAGTGCAGACCAGGTCACAGAAGAAGGAGGAAGAAGGTGAACCTATAAATGCTCATCCAGAGGAGATGAGGAAGGCGCAGGCTGAGGATAGGACACTCAAGCCATGTTTTAAAAAATTGCCCAAATGCCACACACCTCCAAGTAAGGGGGGAATATTTTATGAAGAACAAACTATTATACAGGAAGGCCGGAGCTGGAACAAATGGTCACAACCAGCTGGTTCTTCCCACTTCACATAGGGATAAAGTGATGGAACTCGGGCATGCGATTCCCTTCAGTGGTCACATGGGGATCAGCGCCACAGGACAGCGTATAGCTTGTCATTACTTCTGGCCAGGGATAACGGAGGATATAAAAAGATATGTCAAATCCTGTACAGAATGTCAAAGGGTAGCTCCAAAGCACTGGACTGCTCCTGCAACTCTAGGGGAAATGCCCATAGTGGGAACACCTTTTGAGAGGGTTGCAGTGGATATTGTAGGACCTCTCACTCGGACCAAGAGGAGGAACAGTTACATCCTTACTCTGGTGGACACTTGTTCTATGTGGGGAGAGGCGGTAGCCCTGCCATCAATTGATTCAAAACATGTAGGTGAGGCACTACTTACAATATTTACCCGATTAGGATTCCCGCATCAAATCTTGACGGATAATGGCTCTCAGTTCAAGGGGAAACTAACGGAAGAAGTTTTTAAGCTATTTCAAGCCAGACACTTTCATTGTAGTCCGTACCATCCGCAAGGGAACGGCCAGGTAGAGAGGTTCAACGGGACTCTCATTTCTATCCTGAGAAAGCTGGCACACGAAAAACCGGATCTGTGGGATCAATTCCTGCCCGCCGCATTGTTTGCGTATCGGGAGGTACCACATAGTTCAACCGGGATGGCTCCCGCAACTCTGCTATTTGGGAGGCCAATAAAAGGTCCATTAGAAGCCCTATTAAGGACCTGGACAGATGAGAAGGCGGAAGAGACTGTTACCTCATCTTATCAATACGTGAACGAAATGACCACTCGTTTGAAAGCTGGATGGAAACTGGCAAATGATAATTTGAAACAAGCCAGGAAGAAACATGCAGCATATTTTAATAGGAAGGCAAAGGACAGAGAACTAGCTGTGGGAGAGAAGGTGCTGCTTCTACTACCCGGTAGCCAGAATAAATTACAAATTGGATGGCAAGGTCCATATACGGTTCTAGAGAAGGTGTCTAGAACAAACTATAAAATTGACAAAAAGGGGAAGGAGAAAGTTTATCATGTAAACCTGTTAAAGAAGTATCTGGACAGACCACTCCAGGAAAGCACCCCCTTACTGACCTTGGCTATCGCAACTCAAATGCAAAAGGAACCAGTCACCTCACATGAATACCCATTACATCCTTGTGAAACAGCAGCACAGGTAAAAGTCAGTAAGCACCTGACTAAAAACCAGAAGGAGAGAGTTCAACAGGTTCTGGAGGAACATACAGATGTATTAACAGATAAACCAGGCCATACAAATTTGCTACAGTATGACATGAAACTGGTAGACTCAAACCCAATCTGTATGAGAGCCTATTCTATTCCGTTCGCGAAGGAGAAGGCATTGAAGGAAGAAATAGATTATTTGTTGAAGGAGGGGATTATTTCACACAGTGAATCATCTTTTAGCTCTAGTGTCGTTTTGTTGAGAAAACCGTCTGGGGAACACAGACTGTGCATAGATTACAGGAAACTGAATGCTGTCACAGAAGGACAAGTGGATCCATTACCAGACACAAAACAGTTATATGCCAGACTGAACAAGGCAAAATACTTTTCAAAGGTGGATCTTAGTAAAGGCTATTACCAGATCCCAGTGAATCCTGAAGTGAGACCTTATTTGGCTTTTAGCACTTCGGATGGACATTATGAATTCAACATGCTACCATTCGGACTGAAAAATGCTCCGAGTGTATTTTCAAGGATGATGCGCAAATTGTTGGATCTCCTGAATAACCCATGTATCACGAATTTCATGGATGATATTCTCGTCGCCACAGTGACATTTGAAGAACACATTGACGCTCTAGAAATGTTATTTAATAGGCTTAGGGAGGCGAACTTAACTGCTAGGCCAACAAAATGTTGCATTGGATGCAAAGAGTTGGAATTCTTGGGACACACTGTATATCAGGGTAGCATGACCCCTGATCCCAAGAACTTGGAAAAACTGCAGAGAGCACCTAGACCACAAACAAAAAAGGACGTGCGATCATTCATGTCGTTATGCGGATTTTATCAAAAATATATCAAAGATTTTAACTCTATTTGTGCTCCTCTGACTTATCTGACTCGCAAGGGACTTCCAGATAAAATTATTTGGACTGCGCAAAGTGAATTATCGTTCCAAGACTTAAAGGAAAAACTCACTAGCAAGCCTATTCTCAAACTGCCTGATTTGACACAGGACTTTGTCTTAAGACCCGATGCTAGTAATGTAGGACTCGGAGCGACTTTGTTGTAAAGATCATCTTCACCCGATGGGGAACTGAAACCAGTCGCTTATGCAAGCCGCAAATTGAATAAGGCGGAACAAGGATACTCCACAAGCGAAAAAGAATGTTTAGCGTTAATCTGGGCAATAAAGAAGTTTCAAATCTATCTGTATGGTAGGACTTTTGTGGTCGAGACGGATCATCAGCCTCTCGTATTCTTATCTCAGGCTAAGCATGAAAACGCAAGATTGCTGAGGTGGTCTTTATTGCTTCAACCTTATCAGTTTAGTATCCAATATATCCCAGGCAAATTGAATGTCGGTGCAGATTTCCTCAGTCGGCACCCCTGTGATCAAAACTAGAGTAATGGCAGGCGTGAGGAGAGATTTTATCTATGTGTATCACTGGTTTTAGAACTTGCCGTAGGCATGTTTTCAAGTGGGGAGATGTGTCATAAAATTAACCATGATACAACGTTAAAATATCTCCAATGATACAACGTAGGGATAAAAACTAATGCGTAAGCTACTAGAATACATGATCGCCCACGCCGCGGGTCATCACCCGCCATGGAAATTAAATTGTTAAACGTGAAGGCAAAACATTACCCTTGGAACGGGATGAGAACGGAGATCAAAAGGAAAAATCTGACTGAACGCGTGCTTGAAACTAGCAAGGCTAAAAGACGCAATTGGTGGAGAAAGGAGGAAAAAGTCACGTCCCCAAGTTGACACAAGGTAAAGAAATCGACAAAAGGGACCTTAGCTATTATACGCAACAGTCATTTCTTGGACGCTTTTGCGATATCTTAGTCCGTTTATTTGAATTCAGCGGCAAACGCAGTATAGAAGATGCTAGAAATATTTCGAAAAACCAACTAACCTTGAAAAGTAACTTTTTCTTAATAATGATGTTAGGAATATAAAACCTAGCTGGCCGGATGGCCCATCTTGAGCAGTGAAATAATATGCTTTCATTTATAAAGACGGATAGATAATAAGAAAGATATTGACAAAAGACTGTGTTGTTCATATCAGCGGGCGTCTGCATTGAAACACAAAATGTCCCTAATTTTCAAAAACTGTAGCCTTAAGACTCAAGTGCTAAAATCTAGTTGGAATGAAAGAGACGGGATGGGATGGTGAACTGTGGCTAAAAATAACTTTAAAGGCAAAATTGTGTAGGGGAAGATTTATTACAAATAAGGGAGGGAAACCTGAGGCCTGTAAACAGTAAATTAATATGAAACAAATATAAAGGTATGTTATCAGGCACTCGCAGGAAATAAAGAAGTAGAACACCAGACAACAAAAAAACAACAGACATGAGTGGCTTACCCAGGATTTGAACACTGGACCTTCCGTGCGACAACCCCGCCTAGCCATGCAAGCGAATCACACTATCCGCTCTGCCATCTACGCATCATCAAAAATGATGTTTCAATGGCAGGTCAATAGTGCGAACCACAATACACGACACCAGAAGTCCTCCATGGGCAGTTCAGCCTATTAATGACGCAATCACTTCTGTTGTATTTCTATCAAGCAGTATAGGCCGAATCCAACAAGACCCTTAGGACCTTAATACTGTGTCCAGTAAATGATAGTAGACTAGAACAGTGAGAACAGGATAGTGGGTAGGTTTGGTATTGTACAAACATTTATTACAAATAAGGGAGGGAAACCTGAGGCCTGTAAACAGTAAATTAATATGAAACAAATATAAAGGTATGTTTTATTTGTAATAAATGTTTGTACAATACCAAACCTACCCACTATCCTGTTCTCACTGTTCTAGTCTACTATCATTTACTGGACACAGTATTAAGGTCCTAAGGGTCTTGTTGGATTCGGCCTATACTGCTTGATAGAAATACAACAGAAGTGATTGCGTCATTAATAGGCTGAACTGCCCATGGAGGACTTCTGGTGTCGTGTATTGTGGTTCGCACTATTGACCTGCCATTGAAACATCATTTTTGATGATGCGTAGATGGCAGAGCGGATAGTGTGATTCGCTTGCATGGCTAGGCGGGGTTGTCGCACGGAAGGTCCAGTGTTCAAATCCTGGGTAAGCCACTCATGTCTGTTGTTTTTCTGTTGTCTGGTGTTCTACTTCTTTATTTCCTGCGAGTGCCTGATAACATACCTTTATATTTGTTTCATATTAATTTACTGTTTACAGGCCTCAGGTTTCCCTCCCTTATTTGTAATAAATGTTTGTACAATACCAAACCTACCCACTATCCTGTTCTCACTGTTCTAGTCTACTATCATTTACTGGACACAGTATTAAGGTCCTAAGGGTCTTGTTGGATTCGGCCTATACTGCTTGATAGAAATACAACAGAAGTGATTGCGTCATTAATAGGCTGAACTGCCCATGGAGGACTTCTGGTGTCGTGTATTGTGGTTCGCACTATTGACCTGCCATTGAAACATCATTTTTGATGATGCGTAGATGGCAGAGCGGATAGTGTGATTCGCTTGCATGGCTAGGCGGGATTGTCGCACGGAAGGTCCAGTGTTCAAATCCTGGGTAAGCCACTCATGTCTGTTGTTTTTCTGTTGTCTGGTGTTCTACTTCTTTATTTCCTGCGAGTGCCTGATAACATACCTTTATATTTGTTTCATATTAATTTACTGTGTAGGGGAAGACGGAGTTGGTTCAAAAAACAAGTGTGTTTTTTTTGTGAAACGCAAGTAGAGACAGACGGACCAACAGACAATAATGCATACTTGACTGAGGTATGACTGAAATGACTTTTTGGTAGGAGGTTTGAATTTGAAAAGGAAAAAAGGCGGTGATTGGCCATAGATGAATATATTATCGGCGTTCAGACGCGCATTTTTGCCATTCGTCATAAGTTGTCCTAGTAGACACAGTGAATTATTTAGTGGTGTAATTCGCAGAAGCTAATTGAAATATTTAGAGGGACGCCATACTAAAGCCAGCAGCTCAGCTGAGTTTTGCTAGCAGATAACTGTGTTCTATATTCATAATTCTGGTAAGACTGAAAGTATTTCTTTGTAGATTTTAATATTTGTTTAATGTTTCGAGTGATTTGATACTGCCATATCAAAATCTATCCCTTACAACAAGTAAGGATTCGCTCTAGACCCCCCGCCCCAGTTCAGGGTCTAGAGACAAATAAAATACATAAACTCCAGCAAGGATTATGAAAGACAGATCAGGTGTTGAGATCAGTGGAACATATCACCTATCCTATTCTATGGCAGGAAGCTAATGAACATATTTCAGAATATGTAGTCTGGGAGAACTTATCCTATGTGAAACCAACTTGGTAAGATGTGTTGTATGGTCAAAGAGATCTGACCCGTCTATGTGGTGTTGTTGTTGTGTGTGGTGTTGTGTCCAGAAATGGTTTAGAGGATGGAATTCTGACACATGACCAATACTTTATTGCAGAACTGTGAGTTTTTATTTGGCACCAATGTGGTGTCAAATGAGGTGTTGAATATTACAAGAGTGGACCCGTGCAGTTTATATTTTGGCAGAGCAGCCTGATATTGCCCCCAAGCACGGAGAGGTGGGGCCACCTGATTCCAGCACCAGATTACTCATTCAAGATACGTGAGCGTCTGGACTGCTGAATACTCACCAACTTAATTTCTAACACACCAATTATAATACCATCAATAAATGGACAATGTGTAGTCGCCATAGACAGGGAGTGATGAGGCCACCCCAACAGCACATCCATTAAACGTTCTCCCTTAAAAATTACAACCATAAACAGTAGTAATATTAACTAGTCTTGTAAAATACATATGTACACTCCTTTCATTTATTATGCCATATATTCATGCATTTCATTAATAATTGCAAAACCTTTCATATGTTCTGACCAAAATAAAACCTTGGTTCAGAACAAATAAACTTAAAGAAAATTTATTATCAAAAATTTTACACAGCTTGAGTTATTTCAGTGTGTCATAACATTTTATTAATATTATTAGACTTATTAAATATCTGTGTGTGTGTATGTAAACTACAACAACACATTACATATCATAACCCTAGAATTTTAACGTAGCCACATTCATTAGAAAAAAAAAGATAGGTGTGAGGTCGTAGTGGTAGCAAGAAGGGCCTTCTGAAAATTCACAGCTACATTTATCTCAGGAGCCTTCACAGCTGACCTCATGCATCACATTAAGTAATATCACAATCATACAATACCATCAAATCCACTACAGGTGGAGCATGGTGTGGATGATGATGACATCAGGGTGTACATATTTATTATATTAATATTTCAATAAGTTTGTATTTATATTTAAACATGTGTAAACCAGGCAACAGTCGTTTTCCTCTGTCAAGCCACAATTTTTTCCCGTCAGATAACCTGAATTAATGATGATTTTCATCCTATCCACTGGGTTTATCATCGATGCTCAGGGAAGGTAACATTACTGAGAAAAAAGGGAATGGACAGCGGGAAAGGCGGTGGATTAAGTGTCAGGAAACAAATACTTAGCAGAGACATTTGTTTTCTTCTAAAGTTTGTGGTACAAGTTGGTGATACCAGATCGTGCTACAAGTTGGTACTACCACATGGAGATACCAGTGTATGATACCAACTTGATATTGGTCTATGGATCAAGAGCTTGTGGTCTACTCTAGATACCTGTCTTTAACGGGTTGTGAAGATCCTTGCCTTGATTTTGGAGTGGTTACCCTTGCAACTACGTCTGGGTTCGTGCCTTCACTACATAAGTCGATAATTGACGGAGCAGTCAGCAAACCAGTCCAACAGCTGGCGAGATAAGTGATTTTTAAAAACCCCTGCCTGAACATTTTCTATCAAGAAATCTCCACATTTTTTTATCCATCAATTTCACTTATCTATTGACTCATGTTAAAGAATAATTTATTATTAAATTTGTTATATGTATTTACAAATCAATAGTTGATTTAATTATTACAGAGAGAAGTGCACACGTATGAAGCAGTTATCTTAAATATAAATAAAATAGAGCTACTTAAAAGGAATATTTTACTGAATAATTCAGTTGGGAGCTAATACATCTTTCTCTTCATCGAATGGGCGGGCAGATGGAAAGTTCACGATAGCCTGAAAAAATTCAGCGTAGTACTTGATTTCTGACATATCTTATGAATACTCCCTAAAATAGAAGGACCATCCTTCTATCTACAACTCTGCCAAGAGTAATCTTGGGCGAAGGTAGATACTTTTAAAGTCCTTCAGTTTATACTCTAAATTTTGGCCATTGTTGGACTATCACTGCAGAGCAGGGAGACAACCCGTGACAATTATATTTACAGAAATTGGACAGAAAGTGGGATGCCACGTTTGGGTATATGTAATTGAACATGTTATCTAGCATTAAAAGCAATTTAAGTAGAAGTCGCTCGGACTATCCAAAGTATTTCTACTTATCCGAAATTCTGTTATTCCGTATTTTTCTCAACGATGGATATTTACGTTATAATAAGAGGTAAAGCATGAAGCAATTATTTCAACCATTCAGAAAGAGGTATTTTTATTTTAAATTTTCATTTCTGCATCTGTTAAAATTTTCAAAAGCAATTTAACGAAGCCTAAAATATAGAGCCCAGTTAATTGCTAGTAGCACAGCACCAAATGTGAAAACGTTCGGTTAGTATTTCTCTTTCTTTCGTTCTTTCTTAGCGGTTCCTACAAAAATCCTAGGGTGATTACTATTGCAGGACAAGTAAGCCGATTAAGAGTTCTGTCCTGACCTAGGGACTTTTCTGTTGTTCAGTGTTTTCCTCTCTTCTATCTTACGAGTGCTAACCAAATACAGGTTTATGTTTATTATTTACTATTCACAGGTCACGGGTTTGACTCTTTGTTTATCTTTAGATCTCAAACGCGTAGTCCCGTTGCTGTCAGAGGTTAACGCAAGCCCTTTTCTCGCAACCTGGATGTGAACCAGTGTTTGTTCACTCAGCCTGACGATTATTTGCTTGCTGGTTTAATGAATGTTAGTGTTGGAATGAGTGTCCGATAAAATGAGTTATTAGGGCGCTGGTTTCTCGCGGCGAAGGTGCCAGTTTCGAAACACGGGGGCATAATGCTTCAGTCTACTCAGATGTAACTGACGGAATATTCGGACATTTATTAACCTGTTATAGCAAGTTCACCAATAATTATGTGTGGTTACTAATGTAACTTAGGTGATGAAGGCAAACCTTATAATTATGTGAGTCCAAATTTGAGTTGGGCCATACAAATTACTTCGACATATCCAAAAATTATAATTATCAAAATTCGACTTAACCAGAGTTTTTTTTAACAAAGCCAGAGAAGACATTTGGCCGGAACTTTTTTTTTAAAGTATCCCGTTCAACCCTTGATGGGTTATAATTAGGACATAAGGTGTACTAATTCAAGAAAATAAAGTCATATTTCCACTATAGTCCGTTCGGAAATTCGTCTCCACGCATCGAACGTTGTAACTTTGCAACCCCTTGACGGATGTTATTGAAATTTGCTACGTGGCCTACTGATATCAATGCAGTTATTAATATATGTTTTGCCCTTACAAAACTCATGTCATGTTCGAATTTTCTTCTTTAAGTTATATAAAAAAAACTCTTACCGTTGTCTGGGTTAATTTTTATTAGTTCTACAGGAAAGTTACAAGATCCGTTCAACAATTGCGCACTTAATTTTTGTTGCAGCACAGCACAAGCGATAAAATGTGCTATTCAATTTTTTTTTTTTTTAATTAGTGTAGTGACTACATGTCCGCACGAGTGCGCACCTATTGTACACAGTCGCGAGTAATTATTTCAGCGGCGTATTCTAATTGCAATGAGTTGGCTGCAACGAAACAAAAACGACACCAGCGTATAATATATTAATAAACTAAACTGCATAATTATGAAAATAAGACAAAAGTGTATCTGATTGATAAAATTACCCAAGAGCAGGGTCATGTTTCTCTTCGACTCCCACCTTACCATTCTCACCTTAACCCAATAGAGCTTGTTTGGGCTAGGGTTAAAGGGCAAGTGGCCGCCCAGAACACCACTTTTAAAATGTGCGATGTTAAAGACATGACTCGTGAGGCCCTTTCACGAATAGACACAGAGTACTGGGCTAAATGTAAAGAACACGTTCTCCAGGAAGAAGATTACTGGCAGCGAGATGGCTTGCAGTTTATCCAACCAATAACTGTTGTAAACTTATTGGAGTCGTCCGTTTCGAAATGAGGCACGTCGTTCGCATTCCTTCGTTTGTGATAAACTAATTTCATATGCCAATCTATAATAACACATAAACAGTTACGATTCGTCATAGCTTCCTGATGATTTACTGCTATCATTGTTCATTATAAGATCATCATTCCTCGTATCAAAATCACGTGAACAACCAATCACACATTTAGGACACGCCTTTGAAACGTCTTGTCGCACAAATGTTGTGATTTACTGTAAGAATTAATGTTGCGGGCAGATTTAGGCAAATGTTCCAAAAAGATCAAAGAAAATCGCCGTTTTGCAAATTTCGCGACAGTTGTGGATGTAATGATCGCAAAATCTTAACTGCATGGAAAATCTAAGACTGCATGCAAAAATTCATGTCCATACAACAAACAGTTTTTGAGAAGATTGACGCTTTCTGTGGGCACGAATTTCCGAACGTACTATACCTAAATATAGTACCGTACCTTCTTTCCCTCTCCACTCAGTCCAAATAGAGCAAATCAAAACCAAATTCTACTTAAGCGAAACTCGATTTAAGCGAGTTCCGCTTTAGTGGACTGCACTGTATAACCAAGATCTGCTTACTCGGAGCAAGCAAGAGGACATGCACACCATCATAGCTGGCAGACGCTGAAGCTGGGTTGGCCATGTCCTCAGAAGAGACCCCGATGCCATCACAAGAACAGCTATGCTATGGACCCCTGAAGGAAAACGAAAGAGAGGCCGACCAAAAACAACTTGGCGGATGACTGTGGAGGCTTAGATGCAAAGAATGAACCAGAGTTGGGGCACTGTACGAAGGATGGCCGCCGACCGAGCAAAGTGGAATCAATTTGTTGTTGCCCTACAAGACGCCACCAGGCGTAATGGCCACTGACTGCTTTAACGGTCGGCGGCTAAGGATCAAAGAAAGAAAGAGACTGTATATCCTAATTATAACTCATCAGATATTTCACGGAATATTTTTGTTCATATATACAAATGTTGCAAACAAATAGCGGCAGCTGTATACACTATCTAAAATTATAGCCACTACATGTCCTAATTATAATCCATCACAGGTTGAACAAAATAGTTTTTTTATTAATTTTTTCAATGCACAATGTTGCAGTCTGAAATAGGACCGCAGCGCACCAAAAACTGCAATATTAACCACGTACAAAACGACTACGTCACAGGAAAACACACATTTGAACAGACGTGAGGCTGAGACATTTTTTCACAAAATAAGCTACGGCGTTGTCTACTAAAAATCTCTGAAAGTAAAGAAGATATAAAGACAAGATTGTAACTGATTCTTTTTATCAGCAGTTTATTTCATTGTGGGTAAGTAATAAGTTTAGACCGCTTGTATATGTTGTCATTACATATTTACTGTATGTCTCTGGAACATGAAGAACTCGAAATCCACCAACAAAGTTACAGACCTTCATAAATGGTGCTTGGTACCTGTAGAATAGAAGTATTGGAGTGGTACGACAAGATCACCAACGTGGAACTGATGACAACAAACAGAGACAAGTAGTAGTGGAACAACAAATGAGAAGAAGATGCTGGTGATGGTTTGCTAACATAGTCAGGAAACCTGTTGATAGCATTACCAGGGTTTCCTTCTTTTGGAATGCCAAGGACAAGAGAAGTACAGGCAGACCAAGGGACACATGGAGAAGAGAGCTGGAGACAGAATTGAAAAGCATGAGAAAAACTGGAAAAGACCTTGAGTTGATGGCCCGTGGCAGGAGAACTTGGCATGTGCTCTTTGGGGAGCTAAATAGCATCGATTGATTGATTGGCTGATTAAACTCAAGCGGTTGATATCATGTCTGTTCTGTTTATAGCTTTTCTTCATTGTATCGCCTTAATTCTTCTTTCTCTTCATTTAAGTGTTGATAACGTTGAGTGACATACATAGTACATCATTTGTTATCCTCAGGAGAATGCCTTGAAACGAATGATATTTCTAGTCCTGTATTCAGGGACTTGAGAACTCTTGAAATTCAGCCAGATTTTAACGTGATTTCGTAGCTTATGAATAGGGTCATTGGGATTAATTAATTTTGAATGGTCTGAGGTCCTTCTGGACTGATGACTAGTAGCTAGGGTTTCTTCCGCAGACGACGTTTTGGTGGTACTTTTTGAGCAGTGAATGCCTGCAAAGAAGTAGCTTTGAATTTCATGGGTTATTCTCTGCTCCGAAGGAGATCTTAGACTTGCTCGCCTCAAGTCAGTAGCCGTGCATTGAGAAGTAGGGAAGAATGTCTGTCCACAGATCTCGACTTAATACTAAGTCCATCAGTTATGATAATTTCATCCCGTGACCTAGTGTCACGCTAGTCTTTACCTTATTGTCTTTCTAAACTTCTCTGTCTTATTTTTCACGTAGTTACAGCGTTTTTGCAGCGCTGCTCTTCTCATTACGTGTCAAATGAAAGTTGACTGTATTCTGTCATACTTTTTATTATATTTCTTTGTTCATTAGTTACTCGTATGCTTTCTTTATTAGTTATTTTAGTTGTCTATAACATTCTTGATATTCTTCTGACAAAACACATCTCTTTTGCTTCAAATGGCTTTTGTAACTTTTACACTTCTTAATGTCCAGGACTCACTCATATAAAACATAAACATGTAAAACAAATTGTTACACAAACAGTCATTACAAAATAAAGGCTTCCGGGCAGGCTTCCTCCAAGGGGACCAGCTGCAGTAGCTTACTTACTTACTTAGTCGTTCCTCTTCTACCCATTGTTGTACAGTTGTGCCAGAGAGAGAGCACCATACTATCCTATCGACTGTGTTCCTCCTGGCCTGGTTCAAATCTAGCCCTCAATTTTTCAGAGATTGTCTAATGTTGTCCTCAGAGAGAACTCTTTGTCGTCCTGGAAGTCTGAATCCCTGGCTCTTTATTTCCCATATTAGCCATGGTAGCCAATCAATAATTCTACGGGTACATGTTGCTTATGGCTTTTTTCTGAACAGGTGCATATATTATTCTGAATATCCCACTATGATTCAAAAACAAAAAACAACAACTCTATTAGCTGAATCCTTTTTTCTTGGGCATGTTATGAGAAGACAAAAACTGGAATTTATTGCGACAGCAGGAAAGACTGAAGAAAAAGAAACAGAGAACGAGAAAGAGAGAAGATAGTAGGCATTAGGGCATAGTAGGAAGCTAGCAATAGACCTGATAAAGAGGAAGCTGCGGAGAGACCTGATTGTCTTCGCTGCGCTTTATTTATCTGTTTGTTTAATTGCGCACCTCACTGCGCTACGAGGTGTAATTCATAGGGACAGCCATTCTGGAAGGATAAAGAATACAGGATCTGATTTGGTGAAAAAGCGCCACTTTATTCAAAACTTGAGGAGACAAAAAAGCCACCCGCTTATTAAGTAGTCCTCGTTGTCATCATCATTTTCCAATGCTCTCCTTACAGAGCTTGAAGCCACCATGTAAAGCGGGTCCTCTTGTATGAAACCTGCTCCTAACATTGACATGTCCTTGTAGCTATGGTTTTTGTAGCAATCTGTCAACAGTCGATAGTGTTCAGTATTTGTTTAAACTGTGACCGTGAGGTAATCACGGCTCCAATTAATAGTACATATATATGTGACTGCTTCTTTCTATCTAGCAAGTTAGTTACTAGCCGTCCGCCAGAGGTGTTTATTCTTGTAGAGACACGACAGGTTCGTTCGTCTCTCGATAGTTGTTATAAGGTGCTATAGTGGTGTACTCACTAACAGAGTTGTAACTTTGAATTCAACTCTACAAAATCTGCATAACTCAGCCGAGTCAAATAACATAGTTTATTTACAGAATACATGATAAACAAAATGCAGCTGGAATCAAATCAGTTTCTTTCATTTTGTAGGTAGTTTTCTGCATGTATCTGTATTTTCCTTATCTCCCTCCATAATCGTGTGAGATACAATAAAATCCCGTGTGGTTCACGACCTAAGTTACTTTGATGTTCGCTTTCATAACTTTCAATAAAAGCAGTTGAGCCTTTTATTTTCAATACGTAAATGTGATATTTTCTTCAGCTTCTGAACTTTCAAGTGATTTATAGCCGTTTCTTGGTTTTCTTCCCCTAATAAAATCAATTGCAGAGTGCATACGGCTGTACGGGTATTGAACATACATAAAACAATATTGTGCCAAAACGTTTTCATTCAACGCGCCACGATATTGGTTCACCGGTGCACACAGCCTGTGTGACAGGGTTGCCAATTTGGAGTTTTTTGACGCTAAATTCGACAAATGTGGCTTGTTCTTTTTTTTTTTTTTTTACTATTTGTCTGCACTTTTTAGCTTTTTTTTGTGTCGGTGTTCGGCTTTTTTTCACAGTTTTCATCTGACAACCCTGCTCTGCGAATCAGTCGAAACGTATGTTGCTGGTGCGTGATATTGCCATTGATGAGATTTCTGATTTTGTCGTAATATTATTATTGTGTTGTGACTTCGAATAATTTGTACAACAAATATTGAAACCATGTCTCAAAAATAAGAAATATGCTCGTGGCTATTTACCAGAAAATCTGAAGATGGGTTTCATCGAATCTATTATAAACAAACAGCTTCCAATGTGTTTACTGTGCCACAAGACATGTTATAACATAGCAATGAAACCAAGTCGATTGCGAGAACATCTTGCTACAAAGCATAAAAAAATAACCACCATCAATCATGATACTTGAAGAAGAAGAAGCTGAGTCTTACTTTGTGTTGTAAAAAAACTGATCACATATGTGGATCATCATTTGCTGAAACGGTTACATTATCAGCAATCACAAGATATACTGCATATTTTGCAATAGAGAAATGCTGAATCTTTAGTTGTCATCCTTCGTCGTATCGCAGTAGAAAAGCGTACTAATTAGACTCCGCAATAACGGAAAATAAAAAGACTATTCCATTATTACCCCACCCTTATCGGCTTGAGCTTATGGTTATGGAAACTAACAAACTTCGACATCTGAGGTATCATAGTAGCCCTCACTTTGGTAAGTAAGGACAGGCCACTGAGTCTTAAAGCGTATTATCTAGCGCAGTGATTCTCAACGTTGGCCATATGCCCCCTCCTCCCCCAAGGGAGCCATGCCATATTTCTAGGGGGCCATAGTAAGATTGTGAAGTACCTTTTTTCCAGCTAAGAGCGACTATGAACCACAGAGGTAAATGAGGTTCAGCAGCGGACCAATAGCAAAGAAGGTTGAGAACCCATGTTCTAGCGGAATCAACTAATTCCCCCAGAAATCTAGAGCCATCAAAACAACATACTCAAACATTTATAATTACAACACGAATCAATCTGGAGAATATATTTGGAGAATAGACTTGATAAACAGGCGGCAAAGCAACTGAAGGTTGCAAGTTAAAATCTCAGTAAAGATCAATATATGAAAACGTGTGAGGATGTGTAGCTTGCTTCTTTATTCATTAAAAAACGTAGACCCTTCCGAGTATGTAAATACGGTGGCTGCAGGAAAAAAAAATTACCATATAATATTATGAATGAAATTGAGAGTATCGGGAAAAGTCATAGGAAGAGTACTGTGAACCACAAACTCATCTTCAGAAATGGAACGAACGAACGAACTTTATTTTAAAAGGGTTAAGCATTGAGCGCGCGCAGACACGTGTAACAGTCGACTCTTGCCTTTATCTAATCTTGCATACCGTGTCCTTTCATTAACACGCGCTTAAACAGTACATAAAAGAAGCAATCTTCATTATTATTTTCCTTTACTCTCATTACGAAACATGGTGATAATCACTACAGCTGCTTCTACAGAAAGGCTACACAAAACCTTCCATGTTCGTGCAGCTGTGGTTGCAAAAAAAAAAAAAAGAGAGAGAGAGTCTAACCTAAATGCATACACAAGGTAGAACATTGTATAAGGATATCGTTGCAGTCAGTCTCTTGATTAAATATTGATGCCCCGTGTCTTAAAAGATGTTTTCTATTGCCTAATTTTTGTTCACGATATTACATATGGGTTTATGTACTATACTGTTCAAAAAAAAGAAACGCATAGCAATTGAAGGCACACACATAGCCATAATTTTGACATTCAATAACTTTTTTAATTTAATGAGTTAATTGTTCAAATTGCACACAAGAATACCTTACGGTTCAACCAATCAATTGACAGTTGTTTTGCATCTGGGTCAGGAGAGTTTTTTTTGGCGTACGGGCTTTCCCGTTAGTATGGTGTGTGGCCTCCTCTTGCATCGATCAGCGACTGGCATCTCCTGGGCATGGATGCGATCAGACGTCTGATATGGGCCTGTGGGATGGCTGCCCACTCTTCCTGGAGTGCCTAGAACAGATCACGACGATTGGCTGGAGCAACGTCTCGGCGACAAACACGTCTATGCAGCTCATCCCACAGGTGCTCAATCGGACTCACGTCTGGAGACAGGGATGGGCAGGGAAGGGTAAGAATGTTGTTTGCAGTCAGGAACTGCCTGGTCAACCGTGCACAATGGGGTCTGGCGTTGTCCTGTTTAAACACAGATCTTTGGGCAGCCAAAAGGGGAAGGACACGGGGTCGAAGAATTTCATTGACGTATCGTTGCGCATTCAAGCCTCCTTCAATGTGCACCAATTGACTCCTTCCGTTGTAACTGATTATTCCCCCCACCAATGCACCTCCACCACCGTGCGGCGGAGCTTCATCAACGCAATTTTGGGCAAAACGTTCATTTCGCCTACGGTAGACCCTACGCCGTCTATCATGACGCTGCAACAAAAAGAAAGATTCGTCACTAAACCAGACACGTCTCCACTGATTGTCAGCTGCCCAGGGACGATGCTGGTTGGCCCAAAGAAGTCGATTTTGGCGATGGCGGTGCGTATGGACAGGTCCTCGGTGAGGTCGTTGTGCCCAAAGTCCAGCGTCATGCAGTCTATTCCGGACAGTTTGATCAGATACATGACGTCCTGCAGGCAATGACTGGGCAGTTGAGGAAGCTGTTGTAAACCTGTCTCTGAGATGACGAAACCGAATAAAGCGATCCTCCGGTGCTGTTGTCACTCTGGGTCGTCCACTGCGATGCCGGTCTTCAACTGAGCCAGTGGCTTGAAACCGGTGCCAAAGTCGACTGATGGTACTCTGATGCACGTTTAGATGCCTGGCAACCTGACTTTAACTTTCGCCTGCATGCAGTCGGCCAATAGCAATGTTCCTTAAATTTATCGATAGAGACGCCATAAATGTCTGCTTAAAAATGAACTAAATTTTGTGTGTGTAGCGTTATCCTTTTATAGGGTTTCAGTTGCGTAGTCAGTGAATAGTGTTCACCCCAAATTGTGTTGCTTTCACGTGCGCACAACATGAGCTGTGGTCAAAAATTGCGTCATAAACACTATTGACCACTGCGTTGTAACGATTACAAAAACGAACGCAATTCAGGTCAACACGTGCATTTGACACTGTAAAGAACATTTGAGGCTGGTTTTTATATACCCTAGCACCAAATTTTACTTACAAACTCATAAAAACGCGCCCTCGGAAAGCTATGCGTTTCTTTTTTTTTTGAACAGTATAGTTTTTGCAGTAATGCAATTCTGTGAAGCGTCTGATTTGGAGAGTGGGTAGAGCGCTTGCCTCTTGCGGGAAGGAAACCGGGTTCGGAGTTCGAAACGTGGTAGCGTCACGCTCCAGTTTATCGAGTTATAAATAATGGTCTGAATCTGATCTTGAGTTAGGGAAGACAAAGTCAACGAATAAGGGACCTGGTAACGGACCGGTGATCGTATTGCCTACCCTGCTTTGCAGTAGTGGTCCAACAGTGGCCAAAACTCAAGAGTATCTAATATGGGCTTCAAAGATGTCTACCTTCTCACAAGATTACTCTTGGCAGATTTGTAAATAGAAGGGTAATGACGCTTCTATCTCAATGTAGTTTTCACAAGATATTCAGATACGCGAAAACAATGCTGCATTGGCTGAGCACGTTAATTGTAGGATCTACCGAGAACTTTTGTGAAGATTTAAGCAATGATTAATCTTATTTCGTTCAAGCCCTCACCTCTGATTTACTCGGTGGAATTCTTATTATTCTGGAATAGCTTTGTTTAGAGTGTGTGAAGTAAATTGACTGAGACAAACATGCAGTAACTTTAAAATGATTAAATCGAAGTTAAATTTGTAACATTACAAATAACAAAATCTAAAAATCTCTTAAGTTTTAACAGTTTGATAATAATTGAATAGTTTAAAAGAAAGGGTTCATCATTGGTTGATAGTAGGTTCTATGAAATAAGTTCATTTTGGCAGCTAAAATATTACACTTAGCTGCCAGTGGTTGTTTCTGTTCCCGCTGGGTTGGCTCTATTTACACTGCTCAAGCTCGTTGCTGGTCAAGGTTGTATGGTGCAGCTCGTTACCATGAGTGTCAGGGAGAGTCTACAAAGTTGGTCCATCGTCTTAAAAATCAAGCCACTGTTCTCTTCTTGTTCCAGAGATAGTACCCTTCAACTGGTACCACCACCAACAAGCCAATCCTGGATCACATACATTTTGCTCAGATGAATGAAGTTAAGGCAATAGCCAACGCCTTTTTACACGTGTACTTGGGGTCGTTACTTTTAACTTTAATTCCCTCTCTGACTTCGTCTTGTTCAGTTTCCTCCGATATTCCGGATTTCCTTATTTAAAATGCTAGAGATTTCCTGGGATGTTGTGTAAGTCCTGATAAATTCTCCCATAAAAAGGTCCGGTCTGATAAAATGAAATTCTGAATTCTAGGCTTCACTCTGGCAAGGTCTGGGTGTGTCGTCTTGGCAAGCGATCTTCACAGTAAATTTGACTGACTGAAGCGTCAGGTTATATTCACTGTCCTCGCCCGCTCTGTTTGTTATGAAGCTAGGCAAAAGTTCCAGTCATTTCAAACGTGCTGGTTGGGGTATGTGGGGGGGGGGAATTAAAATCACCGGGATATACATTAATGCTCAGAGAGGGTAAAGTTCTGAGGCAGAGGGGATGGTGGAAATAAAATGAGGGACACCTGATTTTGTTTCAGGAAACTCAATACTGAGGAGGGTATTTATCTCTAATTTCATGATACTAGTCGGTGGTACCAACTGTTGGTGGTATCTGTGGAATAAGTGTGTGGTATAAGTGGCCTGCAGTCAAAGTTAAATACCTACAGCAGATGGGTCTTACCAGACGCTGGACCATCTTCGTAATTACTCCACGATACTACAGCAAGAGAGAAGTTGGTAAGAAAACGAAGATAGTTGTATACCGCTCCACCTATGTCCCAGTCTTGATATATGGATGCGAGTCATGGGCAATGACTACAACCCACAAAAGTCAGATTCAAACGTCAGAAATGAGGTATGTGAGGAAGGTGGTTGAAGTAACAAGAAGAGACATAGTCCGCAACCAGACGATAAGTCAAGGTCTAAAATCCCACCCCCTGCAGACCCAAGTAGAACAGTCCCAACTAAGATGGTTTGGCCATGTCTGCAGAATGGGAGAAGATCATTAGATCAACAGACAATCAAGATACTCTTCTGTACAGTTTCATTCGGAAAACGGATTTAACTCTTTCAGACTTATTATTATGGATCAAAATGATAAGATGGCTAAAAGGAAGAGACGATCGCGTCAATCACAGTGAGCAAGCGAGACTGTAGAAGAAGCAGCAATGTAATACATGTAATAATAAAATAATAATAATAATAATAATACATGTAACAGAAACAAAACACTATACATACAAACCTGCCAAATTTGGCGAGTTGTTGCTAGTTGTTTAAGATAACTGACTATTAAATTTTGTTATCTGTAAATTATAAGTTTATAGTTGATTTAGTCATTTTACATGTAAAGCACCCGTATGTCTCAGTCAGTTTAAATATCTATAACAGAGCTATTAAAGTAATATTTTACTGAGGTAAATTAGTTGGGGGCTCATCAAAACGAGCAAAATAATCCTTACTCTTAGAAGGTCAGGAAAGATAAAAAGTTTACACGGCCTGGATCCTATCAGCCGTGGTACTTGATTTCTTTAAATTCCAATGAGGCTCCCTAGAATTGAAGCCCCATTCTTCAATTCACATCTCTGTCAAGAGTAATCTGGGGCGAAAGATAGACACCTTTGAAGTCCGTCAGTAGATACTCTGAATTTTGGCCACCGTTGGACTATCACTGCAGAGCAAGGGGAATAAATCCAATGACAGAATTAAACGTGTGGATCAAATGTGTGTATGACCTTTGTGTTTAATTTTCATTCTGTGGACACAAAACAATTTGTGATTATAATTAGCATTATCTTTTGTTTATACTTCACCTGAAACTTATAAATTATAGATAAGTAAGCACATAAAGAAATCAAATACTTTATTATTGCGAGTTTACTAGTAGATAAAATATATGCAAAACATTGATTTCTTTTCGGTTTTTATTTTCTCTTCTAGATTTCAAATAATCAACGCTGCAATAAAACAAATTGACCATGACGAGAAAGATTTAAGATGAATACTGTTTACTGAAAGTGCGCACAGTGCAGATATCAGTGTTGAGGTGGTATACACTGTCGCTTCACCTTTTCTTGATAATGGGAAATATTTGTGCCAAAACAGATGACTTATCACCTGACCCTGCCAGTGGGTTGACGCGCAGAGAGATACAGCTCGTAGAGAGCTCATGGTATTCGATTATAAATAGATCAACCATAAAGGAGAATGGAACTTTGTTTTTCATCGAGTAAGAACTGTTTATCAATCATCTTTTACTGACATGAACCTGGAGTTTTGTTAACCCCTTAATGCCCAAGAAAAGTTATACGGAAAGACTAAATTTTATTCTTTGGTTTTAAGATGCATTGCTTATTGTTTAGAAAGAAGCATGAAAACAGTTCGTCCAATTTTGAAATATGAAATGACCAAGATATATATATATATATAATGGGTTATGTTATGGTAGACTGGATATTAAGGGGTTAAATTATTCTCACCTTACTACTTAAAAGGAATTTTTCACTAACGAATAAAATACAACAAATGAATTTCTCATTATCATCATCAATACCCTTTAGTTTCCCAAGGAGCATAGGCTTTCAACAATCACATGCCATGTCCTCCTGTCACGTGCCAGCAGCTGGCGTTCTTTCCATATTTTCCTCATCATTTTCACTTCTGTCTCCAGTTCTGTTCTCCACGTGTTGCTGGTCTACCGCTGCCTCTCTTTCCCTACAGGATTCCAGAACAAGAACCGCCTGCCAATGCTATCAGCAGGTGTTCTCACTGTGTGTCATATCCATCGCCATCTGCTTTTTTTCATCGTTTGTCCAACTGGCACTTGTCTGGTCTATGTCACCAGTTCCTCATTGGTGACCTTATCATACCATTTCAATCCTTCTATTCTAAGCAAGCACTCTTTTTGTTTGTTATTTTTGTTGGTTATCCGTGTCTGAGGACCATACAATATGATTGACTTAACATTTGAAACAAGCATATTAAGGCAGTTACAAAATATTATGTGACTGCTACAGTAACCAATACAGTGAAGACTGCCATTTACCAAACAAGCCAACTAGGAGACTGACTAATATAATCATGTGCTAAGAATCCAACTAATACATTCACCTACCAGCAAGCCGGCTCAAACATTCTCAACAAAGAAGAATCTAATGCACGAAAGAACATCTCAAGTAACACATTACCATTTAGCTATCAAATAAAACATTTACAAATCAACAAACCGGCTATTGCACTCATTAATGACTCATACAATCTGAGTCAACAAGAAAACAAATACAACCAGGAATGCGGTAATTAAGTTACTAATAAAAGTAACAAGCACGCGCACACACAGACAATATGAATAAACTATAAAAACACACACCAACAAACAAACTGAGTAACATTTATAATCAAACAAAAAGTAACGTATCACACAAATCGAAAAGCCAACAAATAATTTAACTAAAGTGCAGACTCACGCACCCACCATCCAACAAGAAACCTAATACACAAACCGACAATTCAACACCCGCAGGAAGCAATGAACTGGCTCATAAAGCAGTCACCCAACACTGCATTCATGAATTATCCTTCAGGTTTCCAAGAAGCATAGAGCTGCAACAAACTTATACCAAGTCTTACTGTTACGTGTTATCAGCTCCAGATACTTTCCTGCCTTCCTAGTCATCTATGTTTTCTCTGTTCATCTCTGCGTATCTTACCCTGGAATAGCAGAACAAGGACTACGGTGTAATCATATCAAGAAATGTCTTTGGTAAATTACTTGAAAAGAAAGTTGCAAAACAAGTAATGAGTCCCCTCGACAATGCATACATCCTTCCTGATACCCTGGGTAGTTATAGGCCAATGGAAAAAATCATGGGGTAACGATGGAATGTTTGTGTACGAGGGATTCCAAGGTAAAAGAGAAACGGTGGCTGTTGCAATTGACCTAGAGGACGCTTATAACAGTGTGGACTTAGCAACCTGAATAGACTTTATATTGGCATGTGGTGTAAACCCTTGGATAACAAGTTGGATAGCAGCTGCCTTAAATAAGAGATCAGTTGCATTTCGCTTGGGAACATCAGCACCAATGTCAATTAGCCCGGTTCTCCACTATGACCAGTGCTGTTTAACATCTACACAGCAAAAGCAGCAACATTTCAACCAACAGGACTGGGACGAACATTAACTTTCGCAGATGACATACTCATGTACAGAACTGGCTCAGACAGACAGGAAATGGGCCAAGGCATACAAGAGACACTACAGGCGGTTTCTAAATGGTGTGAGGAAAGCGGATCAAGTGTCAATCCCAAAAGGCCTGTGTGATGTGGTGCTCTTTGAACAACTTCATAGTGAAAGCAGACCTTCCAGACATCACTTTCAATGGGCAGAACATTGAAACGCAAGACAGGCTGAAGGATCTGGCAGTAACGTTTGATCGTGGGCTATCATGTCGAACTGATCATACAGAAGTGCAAGCGAGGACTGGCAGCCTTAAAAACAATGGCTGCTCCGCTCTTGGAACAGAGACTATTGTTTCTCCTGTATCATCAGCTAGTGATTTCAATAATCGAGTACGGGCTGGGAATACTCAACTCTGTCAGTGTCACAATGTGAACGACTGGAACGCATTCAAAATGAAGGGATGCGACCAGTTTAGGGTTGTACGCGTGATACCCCCATTGTGACAATGAGATACATGCTCGGATTGCTGTCGATTAGATCCAGATATGCGATGGCCCAGGCAAAAGCCTATATGCGGGTAACCACCGACAAAAGACATGAGAACGTAGCTGACATCAAAGGAGCAAGAATCAAGAAGGGGATGTCATGGATGGCACAGACAGAGGCTACGATTGGTCAGGTGACCAGCGTTGAAAATGTATCCAAAGGGGAGGAGTGGAGTAAGTCAGGGGAGAACTGGAGAAACTACCAGGAAGTCATCATTAGTCTTGGCAGAGAGTGCAGATCTTGGGACAATGGAAAAGCAGAGCTGGAGATTAATAAGCTGAGTAATCAAGTAAGTGATGATGCTGGAGATGATGACGTCATTGTGTACACTGATGGGTCTGTAGTGCGGGGTGCGAATTCAGGATGGGGCTTCTCTGCAAGAATAAAGGGCAGGTCGTCGCTGAACGGAGTGGAGCCTACATGACAACAACCTCCAGCATTAGAATGGAAGTAGAGGCAGTTACTGCAGCACTGAGGTTGCTGTCTGAAACTTCATTAACCAGGGCAGTTTTATTGTCAAACTCTCAAGCCATGCTTCGGAAAGTTCAGAACGGATGGCTGCGGCTGGAATGGAAAACATCAATAGAATGCTAAAGTCTTCAAGAACTGATATGGATCTACTGTCCTGGTCATGCAGGGGTACGTGGCAATGAGAGAGCTAACAAACTAGCCTCGAGACCACCCATAGTGGGATCACTGAACATGGATAAGGGAGAGATACTAAGGGCAATTCATGATCGCCCGCTGGATAATGACACTGCAATGGATGAATCAACAAGGCTGAGACTGTTGGAGTTTGGAATCAAACGTGGGACTAGCAGAAATGAACGTCAGAGAGGATACATCCGCCGTATGTACAACCAGCGTGCTACAGGGACAATTATCATTCATATTCTTCGACATTTGCTGAGGGAGACTGAGCACCTATGGGTTTGCACGGAGTGCAGTGATGTCGATTCTGATTAACAATAACAATAATACATTAAGGGGTTTTCTCAGTGTGTGTCATTGTGACATAATTTTCCGCTCTCTTCTCCTCTCCGGCAGTATTGAACTACATTTGTTGTGCGTACTGAATTAGGTGCATTATTATATTGTTAGCACACTCTTTTCCCCCACTGTTATTGCTCACGTTTCACGCTTCGATGCATGACAGGGCTAGGCAAGCGTATCGCCCCTCCCTGAGAGATTAAATAAGTCCCTAAAACGTGATAATACCACATTGATTCCAGGTAAATGCGAGCATGAAGTGTTTGCTTAAGATTGCATAATTACTTACGATTCGACAGCAGAGTTAGGTGATTATAGATAAGCGTAATCTTAAAAGACATCTGGAAGAGCGAGCAGGACGAATGATGTAAGGAAACTTCCGGACAACCTGGTTATGATGAGGAAAAATGTAAGAAGTTGTAACGTAAACATTACCAAGAATTGTCGGATGTAGCAACTCCTTTACGGAGGATGACTGTTTGAAATTTTCAAACGCATGAGTCATACAGAGTACTGCATGAGGAAAAGTTTTTATAATATGAACTTTGAACGTAATGGCTGGCATTTCAGTCGCCAATAAACAACTGCGCTGATTGGAAGTTTGTCAGAAAACGTGAGGTGAAATCGTGGGCCGGGAACATGAAGGGTGCGGCATCTAAAACAGAAGTCCCACAATATTCGAACTTTCCCTGTGCAAACAATCTGCGCTAGTGCGAAAAAAAAACTAGGGGTAAGTTATAAAATGTACATTTTATCGTTTTAAATTTGCATTTTGACATGCATAATTTTCTTGTGGATGTACAATGGCACATGAGGCTGGCAACCTCATCACTGCGAATAACCTGACACATGAACCACATCTGCACGAGCTGGTGACCGTTTCGTGCAGGTTTCTTCACAAAGAACCAACAGCAGAGGTGGCCACTGACTCCATAGAGAGCAGCGAGTGGATAATGATATCATAGTATACATATTTATTATTCAAGCTCTTTGGTAAATTTCATACGCATTTGTGTGTGTGTATATATATATATATATATATATATATATATATATATATATATATATATATATATATATATATATATATATATATATATATATATATATGTTGGGATGCAGGAAGATAACAATCTTATTACAGATTATATATATATATATATATATATATATATATATATATATATATATATATATATATATATATATATATATATATATATATATATATATATATATATATATATTTGCTGAAGCACATTAAAAACGCACCACTAATATATATACTGATGCCGAGAAGCTGGAAAAAAGTGTGGGAATGGATTTTCACCATGTTTGTCTTGAGGTAGAGAGCGAATGGCTGCTGGAATGGAAAGTGCATGATTCAACCCACGGGTTTGTGTACAGACTACATGAAAACAATGAAAGTTACACGTGCAACACGATTCCCAACAGCTGTGACCCTGAAAATGTGTACGCGTTGTGGCAGTCTACTCGGTACAAAAAGGTCGTTGAGACAAAACACTCAGTACATGTGCTTGAAATGCCACGACTATCTGAAAACGACCGCCAACGAGCCATTGGTATGTTGGAGCCGGAATGAGCTCGCGGGCAACTGCCTGAAGGATGAATTGCCACCACAGCACTATTGTACGTCTCAATAAACGTTACGGAACCACTGGCAGTGCCCGGGATAGACTTCGTAGTGGCCAACCACGAGTTACTACCCCTGCGCAAGATCGTCATATTGTGCTGAGTCACCTAAGGAATCGTTCTCTCCCGGCAAGTCAAACAGCAAGAGCAATAGTGGGTAGACGTGGGCAAGTCTCTCGAATGACAGTCATATGACGACTCAGAGATACAGGCCTTACTGCAAGACGACCTTATGTTGGGCCAAACGTGACTCACAGACATCGTCAGAAGCGCCTGCAATGGGCAGAGCAACATGTCAGATGGACTAGACTGCAGTGGAATGCTGTCCTATTCACAGACGAGAGGAGATTCAACATATCCTTTGCTGATGGACGTATGCGAATTTGGCGACGGTGCGGAGAGCGCTTTGCAGATTGCTGTGTTCGTCAGCACAACCGATTTGGAGGTGGTAGTATTCACATTTGGGGAGGATTCAGTTTTCACCACCGCCTCTTCACGTCTTCCGAGGAAATGTTAATGCTGTGACATATCGAGATGAGGTTCTGGATGCATTGGCTGCTCCTGCGATCACAAATTATCCAGACTTGCAGCTTCTCCAGCAGGATAACGCACGTTCGCCCATCGCATGCATTACGCAGCAATATCTACAGCAGCAGAACATTGTGACGATTGATTGGCCTGCCCTATCACCAGACATGTCCCCTATAGAACATCTGTGGGACGAGCTTGGACGCAGAGTCTACAGGCAAGGTTCTCCCGCTAATCTGAAACAGCTCGAAGCTGCTCTTACACGTGAATGGGATTTGATTCCCCGGAATTTCCTTCAGAGACTCGTGCGTTCCATGCGGAGCCACTGCCAAGCTTGTTTGCAAGCACATCGTGGACATACCAGATACTGAGGATAGTGTGAATGAATTTTTTTATTGGTTGCATTTTTGGTTTTCTCCCTTGCCTGCACAGAGTGCAATGAATTTCATAACAATCAAATGTACAAATTAATGACCAGCATGGATTCATTGGAAAATGAATAAAGATTCCAAATATGTAAACTTGTAAACACTTGTATTTACATTTCACACTGTGTTCCTGGATTATACAGGTGGTGCGATTTTAATGTGCTTCAGTATATATATATATATATATACATACATATATATATATATATATATATATATATATATATATATATATATATATATATATATATATATATATATGCATACCATCATAGCTGGCAGACGCTGGAGCTGGGTTGGTCATGTCCTCAGAAGAGACCCCGATGCCATCACAAGAAATATATCAATTGCCGTCTTCCGCTGTCCAAAAGCACTTTAATCCGACTCACTGGGGTAAAGTAAACGCTCAGGGAGAGTACAATTTCTGAGAATGATGAAGTGCTGGATGAAAGTAGAGGTCGCCTGATGACTATGTCAGGACACCCAATACTTATCAGTGATATTTGTCTTCTTTCAGTTTGTGGTTAAAATTGCCAGTAGTCGGCGCTAGACATCAATATCAGACGGGTCTTGACGCTTGACACCTTTTGTAATTACCTCAGCCTTAATGCATGAGACGTGTTACAGCCATCAGACTTGACTATTGGGAAGAAGTACAGTTCAAGGCACCTGTGGGAAACGTACAGTGGCTGAAGCAGATGCCAGCCGACCCCCACATCGGAAGCTAAGAACCTTTACAACCCAACCAACGAACATTCACAATTTTCCAAATTTTCCACTACAGTTTAAATGATCCGATGGTGATAAACAACTTTATTTATTTTACATTGTTAAACTATTAGTGATTATTAAACCTGTTCATCCGTAACTGTAAAACAATAGTTGGATTAATCACTAATGAGTGAAGTGTATGTCTGCAACGCACCCGTATGACTCATATTGTTTTAAATACATGATAGGAAACTCAACACCGAGCGATACAACAGGAGACAATCTGATAATCAGAAGCCGTTCCCCCGTCGATCAAGCCCATTAATCTCCTTTACAAGTAGCCATCCACCCACAACAGTTACCCTTCTTTAAAACATTCTACATCATACCATAAGATATTTTCTTTACATGTAATTTACCAATTTCATTTGCCTGTCTTTCATGACCAAATTTGGTCTTGCTTCTTCCGTTTCTCCTGTCCTGTTTACAGAAGTACTACTTCACAGATCTAACATTACAATCTCCACCCAGATGTTATTTTGGTGTAATTGTTTATCACAGCACAGCTCATGTGCCTGAAGTATTACAGCACTGTCCGTGATGATGATAGGAAACTCTATATAGAGCGAAAGAACAGGAGGCAATCTGATCATCAGAAGAGTCCCCCGTCAATAAAATGTTTCGGCCCCTTAATCTCCTTCATACGAGCTCTAAGGGGAGGGGGCACTTGGGTCATGACTCCTAAGTATCAGCCTCTTGTTGTCTAGTGCAGAGAATTGAACCCACTCTACCTTGGTTGCAGCTTTCAAATTCACTCTTATTTTCTGCCAGCCGGAGGCAATTGTGAAAGTAACCCCTATGCCGAAAACAAATCACTGTGCCGAGTTCCATAGCCCGTTACGGTTCTTTCACAGCCAGCACAATGCTCATTCCGCAGTTTCGCTGAGCCTCTTAAGTGCCCTTGTTCTTGACTGTCCCTCAACCCCAACAGTTTCAGTAGATCATACATTGTGCTATGAGACCTCTTGCACCCACCTCAACAGCCATGACCCTTGCAGTGAACCCATCGTGTCTCAAGCCCGTGACCAGATCATTATACTTGGCCACACTGAACGAGTGTTGCTCGTCCAGTCTGGATTCAAATGGCACGGTCAAATCAATCATTAAATTCTGGTGTCATGATGAGGAGTGCAGCACTATATCTGGCCGTCTTTGAGATCTTCTGATGCTTTCTTGATATGCCCCCAGCCCATGTAGGTCTATTTCCATCTCCCAGTCATTTGCACAGTCAAAAAGACATAGTAAGTAAACTGCTACTTGATTTACTTGGTTTACGGTGTACTCACTTTCTTGCTCTCAGAAAGTATGTATTTGCGTGCTCGGTTTGACTTTGCTGTTCGCCTGCACCCTTTCCCGGTCTATTGTAGCAGCCAGCTCATTAAGTATTTTATTGTGGCGCCATGTGTATCGCCCTTTCCCTAATGACACCTTGCAAGCTGAGAGCACGGGCTCAAGTGTCTGCCACTCATGGCAAAAGGGGGTACTGAGTATCATCAGACTTTCCCCGTCTCACGAGGTTTGCGGACGATGGCAGGAGGTCATACATTGATTTGATAATGAAGCTGAGTCTTAGAGGTGCCATATGCCATATAACATTCCATGTCAAGGATCTTTGCAGCGTCCCTTCTCATGTAGTCCATTGGCCTTGTTGGGCATGCTGCACCGTTGTTTGCATCCTCTTATCATTCTCAGCTCCTCGAATCTCCTGAATTACCATGTCTCTGCGTTCACTGTATGATGCCTTGGACCACCAGCGGATTTCGCCATGGACAAATCCTCGTCTATTCGTCTGTGTGTATCCGATTACCTTCCTAAACATGAGAGAAACTTGGGCAGCACAAAGAGCTTCATCAACTTTCCTCTTCCTTCCAGTCAGTTTTCAGTGTGGGCTGAATGAACTTTACTACGTCATCTGCTGACTCGCACAGCATCATTTCGAGCCTTGCCTTTCTTGCTTTGTATTCTTCAACAACTGAATTGAAGGGAAGCACAAGCTTTGCTTCTTGCAGTACATCGCTACGTCTGACAGATCTGGTGGTACTCCAAGCCATTTCCTCATGAACATGTTGACCTTTTGTTCTATGGCTTCCAGTTTCACTGTACTGGTGCTTATTTCATATATAAGCAGTGGCCATAGCAATTTAGGTATCAACATAAACTGAAGGCACATCAGTTTGAGCTTTCCTATGAGTCTGCTTTGGTCTATGATCTGTAGTCCTCTGTCTTCCATTTCTATTGTCTCTTGAACTGCCTTTGAGTCTTTTACTGGGGCATCATACACCCTGCTAAGACTTTTAACAGGTTCGTTCCTCAATGACAGTAGGGATTCTTTGGTTTGAAACCATGAATGCGACCTCAGATGTCTTGCCTTTCCTGATTAATATGCTTCTAGAAGCTCATTCTGCACCAGCTGACTAATTCATCTAGGCGTGCTAACATTCTTCGGGCCTGATGTTCATCTGATGTCAGAATTGTTGTGTCCGTCATCCATGAATGCTTTAAGCTGTGTCATGTGACACCTTCCATTGAGCTTCGGACCTATTGCAAATCCTTCAGCCGCTTCGAGGATTACCTGCATAGCCAACACGAATAGTATAAGAGAGATGGTCATTGTCATGAAATATTCTAATCCACATAAATAAATTATTAGGTAAATATGAAGCCTAACAAATAAAATTAATAAAGAGAAGAGCAATGGTAAAATGACAGTGCTGTCACAAGGAATGTACTCGAAATCCCCCTTGTTTTCTGCTTCGTCTGCAAATTGTAACGCTTTCACGTTGATATAAAAGCTTACTGTATTATTACCCGCTTTCTTCAATGAAACGTGTGCTGTATTTCTTGGAAAAGCATTGAGAGGCCCTGCGTAATGACCTAAATTAATCCTAACATTAATTATATTACGTTACCAAAACGAACGAACAGATGGACAAAAGGATAGCGAGAAGGGAGAGGCAGAAAGCCGAACACTAAACACGCTTCGCGCGATACGCAAATGCTGCCATCACGCGTGTAAGTCTACATGCACTAATTTTTTTTTCAGACGGACAGTGATAAAATACACTACCCTTTCCCAGAGTTAGGTTTATAAATCATAACAGACTCTTATTAGAAAAGATAACAATAGATGGGTTTACGTTTGAACACATAACAGTACCCAGACAGCACATCTTCGAAACAGGAGGTAGAAGAAATTGCATATTTTGAACGCAGCCACGTAGCTCCTTTAAATTAGTATTTTTGGGTTCCTTAGGGCTTGCTGACAAATAATATGTAAAACGTTACGCAAATAGTCCAGGAATTAATAAATTATACCCAAAATAAAATATTGGGGGTGCCTGACAGCATAAAATCATTTCTGCTCATAAGATTTTTTTTTTAACGTGTTTGAAAAAAATTTACGTTACAGAAATAGCCTACCATGTAAACTCCAAATTGATTGGAGCGCAACAAATGAAAGCCTAACCACGATTGGTCGGGCTATAAATACTATCTTGGTTGTTAGGGGAGACGGGAAAAGATAACATTTTTTCAAACACTTGTCGAAACGGGGCTCATTGGTCAGACTCGCTGATATACACACTTGGGAGCGTTAGTTCGAAACCACTTGTTTAAAATAGCTTGATAAAGCATCAGTGCGTTGAAGCCAGCATATATTTTGCTCAATAAAAGCCTGGAACATAGGCAGATGGAAATTTGTGCCAGTTTGTGCCAGAATTCATTGCTAATCAACGTATCTGTGTTATTCGTATGAATTGTGGTAAGCTTGAACCATTTAATATCTTTTAATGAAAATTGAATGTGAATTGTTGATTTATGCCTGTATATATATGTGTAGTTCAGTGGCAAACGTGAGGTAAAGCCTAAAATGCTCCAGCCTGAACAGAGGGTGTCGGAGAGAAGTAAAACGGCATGGAATGGCCAAACAGTACACTGACACCTGGATGATTGACTAGAAAGAAATAATGCTGGAAGTGCAGAGGCGTAGTAACCATTAGGAAGGGTAATACTGGAATAAAGTATTTCAGATGAAGCTGACTGTTGGCCTAACGCTCTGAACGCAATGTTTGTGATGTATTGTGATCAGTGTAAAAAGAAAATATAAATTAGTTATGAAGTAGAAGGTACATCCTTCTTGATTTCAGGGACAGTGGTCTTGATGGTAGTGAGCAGCACCTGGTCAGAGCTTTGCTGAATCCAGAGTCGGACAGCATACTCCTTGGTCTTTTTAGCTATCAGTGAGGTGTCTCCTGAGCCCAGAGGAGAATTCGAGCAGAGGAGTCATTTCCTGCCGCCATCACTCAAGATAAGCAGAGTTGGCCAGCTGAGCTCAACATTATGTCCCCTCATCTTGAACTGATTTTTTAAAATTAACATTAAGAGGGGAATTTACTTGTCTTAAAATCAGGAACTGTGAACATCTCCAATACTGGTCCCTAAAGACAAACTATTGAAGTCATGATGACAAATACCAACAGAGCTTGAACAAAATAAAACCAGTATTACCTCATTTTACTACTACACAACTGACACACATAGAACATTTGTAATAATATATGTCACTACAATATTCATATTAAATACATTCTGTACATAACTTGTAATTTAAATTGATTGTGATTCCTGGTTCCCTTGTAGTTGAATCAGGACACATATTCATTCAGGCCAGTAATGAATACATATTGTTATTTGAAAGTTTATCAGTGACTCTTTTAAGATATCTTTGTAGAGTGTTATATGTATGTGAGTGTCACAGTGTTGTCAAGAGTAGTGGATTAAATTAAATTGTTTATCTGTCTGTTGTTGTGACTTACACTTCACCATACTCATACCCTAGACACATAACGTAGCATCACACTATTCCAGAATAATTCTGACTGAGATATATAGATATGTGGTAGCAAGTAAGGTTATCTATAATACACTACTCTTAATAGATATAGATACCTTCACAGCTGATCTCAGTCAGTACACTAAGTTCCCTATAAGTATTTATAACATCCCACTTCACCACATATATTGGGGTCTCGCTCTTGGGATTTTGAATCTTTAACTATTAAAAATATTGGGGGTAATTCACTTCAGGGAATATAAGAATTAAAAGGTATCCTTGGGTGGAATTAAATAAGGTTGAGCTCACGGTGCCTGTGTTGTCCATTAGATATATAGTTAGAAATTGAATTGTTGGTTAGACATTATATAAAGTCACCTGATAGACAATGGCGGACCTGGCCAAATTTCGATCTGCTGCGGTTCAGACTGCAAAAGAGTTAGGATTAGATGGGCAAGTTATGGTTGCCTATGTCACGACGGAATGTGACAAATTTATTGAACGTGAAGAAAGAAGGTTTGAAGCCGAAAGAAAGTTAGAGGCTGACAGGGAAATTAAGAGGTTGCAGATTGAGGCTGAGGCTAAGAAATTGGAGGCAGAAAGAGAAGACAAACGATTGGCTGCAGAAAGGGAAGAGAAGAAATTGGCTGCAGAAAGGGAAGAGAAGAAATTGGCTGCAGAAAGGGAAGAGAGGAAATTAGCTGCAGAAAGGGAAGCAGAAGATAAAAGATTACAAAGGGAACATGAGTTACGACTAAGGGAGTTTGAGTTTCAAGGCCATGCTCCTGAAAATGGTGCCAGTCCCTTTGCCTCTGATGCTACGGTTACTCAAGGAGCCTCAATCTCAGCTATGAATTTTCATTTAGATCATTTTGTTGAGAAAGACGATGATATTGAGAGCTATATAAATAGGTATGAACTATTAGCTACCACGTATGGGTTGGAGAGAGAAAGGTGGAGCTTAAAGTTATCTCAGGGACTTCGTGGGGCAGCTTATGAAGTTTTTGCAAAAATGAGCAGAGGTGATCAGGAAAATTATGACATGCTAAAGCAGGCTCTTTTGTTAAGGTATGAAAAGAATGCAGAATTCTATAGAAAAAAATTTAGGAATGCTAAACTACTGTCAGGTGAAACCTATCACCAGTTCTCTGCACGAATAGAGACATACTTGGAGAAATGGACTTCTCTGGGGAAAACCCAAGATCTTAAGGAAATGGTCCTTATAGAGCAACTAAGAGAGTCCATGGCTCCAGACCTGAGAAAGTTTCTCATGGAACAAGGTGCAGAGAGGCTGGGTGAGTTGCTAAATGTTGCTGAAAGGTATCAAGCAGCTCAAGCAGAGGTAACAGGTAATAAAAAGAAACAGGTGGATAACTTCAGGGCACCACAGAACTTTAATAAATTTGATCCTAGGGATCAAAATAAAAGTAAGCACCAATTTGATAGGCCACGGTATGACAATAAAAATAAATTCCCACAATTCGATGAAAGGAAATATGATGAAAGAAAATCTTTCAACCAAGGAAAAAGGTGGTGTAAAAATTGTAAGATGAACAATCATGACACTGACCATTGTAGAAGGAAACCTCCTCATTTTGCTGCTATGACATCGGGGAAAAAGGAAAAGAAGGGCAAACCTGAAGAATTACAGGAACCATACCACCCCCCAGTGTGTGAAGATGTCATTTGTAATGGTGTCACTATAAGATGTTTATATGATACCGGTTTAGATTACGATTCCGTTGTGAGTTCTCACCTGGTGCAGGCCGATCAATACACCACAGAAACAGTGGAGATTCAAACTGCAACCAAGGATGTAGCTACCATGACACTTCCCGTCGCCCGAATAAAAGTGAAAACGCGATATGTGGAAGGAATCATAAAAGCAGCAGTGATAAATGAGCCAATCTACCCTCTAATATTGGGGTGTAGATATGTCTTCTTGGGGAATCCCAAGAGACCTGTGATATTGGCAACAGTGCAGACCAGATCACAGACAAAGAAGGAGGAGGATAATCCAATAAATACTCACCCAGATGAGATGAGGAAGGCACAGGCTGAGGACAAAACACTCAAGCCATGTTTCAAGAAGTTGCCCAAATCTCATACACCTCCAGGCAAGGGAGAGTTTTATATGAAGAACAAATTGATATATAGGAAGGCTGGATCTGAATCCAATGGTCACGGACAGCTGGTCCTTCCCACTTCATATAGGACTAAAGTGTTGGAACTAGGGCATGCGATTCCCTTCAGTGGTCATATGGGAATCAGCGCAACAGGACAGCGAATAGCTTGTCACTATTTCTGGCCAGGAATAACTGAAGATATCAAACGATATGTAAAATCCTGTCCAGAGTGCCAACGAGTAGCACCTAAACATTGGACTGCACCAGCAACTCTGGGGGAAATGCCCATAGTGGGAACACCCTTTGAGAGAGTTGCCGTGGATCTTGTGGGACCTCTCACCCGAACCAAGAGAAGGAACAGCTACATTCTGACTCTGGTGGACACTTGTTCTATGTGGGGAGAGGCAGTAGCCCTGTCATCGATTGATTCAAAACATGTGGCAGAGGCATTGCTTACAATTTTCACAAGGTTAGGCTTTCCCAATCAAATCTTGACTGATAATGGCTCTCAGTTCAAGGGGAAACTAACTGAAGAAGTTTTCAGGATCTTCCAGGCCAAACACTTCCATTGTAGTGTGTATCATCCCCAAGGGAACGGCCAAGTGGAAAGATTTAACGGCACATTAATGTCGATCCTGAGAAAGTTGGCACACGAAAAACCAGATACATGGGACCAGTACCTGCACGCCGCCCTCTTTGCTTATCGGGAGGTACCCCATAGTTCAACCGGTATGGCCCCGGCAACATTATTGTTTGGAAGGCCAATAAAAGGTCCACTTGAAGCTTTGTTAAGAACGTGGACTGATGAAAAGGCAGAGGAAAACATTACATCTTCATACCAATATGTGAATGAGCTGACCACTCGGTTGAAAACTGGCTGGAAACTTGCCAATGAAAATTTGAAACAAGCCAGGAAGAAACATGCTGCCTATTATAACAGGAAGGCGAAAGACAGAAATTTGGCTGTGGGAGAGAAGGTACTGCTTCTTTTGCCCGGGAGTCAGAATAAGTTACAAATTGGATGGCAGGGTCCATATACAGTTCTAGAGAAGGTGTCTAGAACAAATTATAAGATAGATAAGAAGGGGAAAGAAAAAATCTATCATGTGAATCTCCTGAAGAAATATTTGGAAAGAGAACATCAGGAAGAGACACACTTGTTGACCTTGTCCATCGCCATGGAGATGAAAAAGGAACCACTTTCATCATTTGAATATCCATTACACCCCTGTGAGACAGCAGCACAGGTGAAAATCAGTACACATTTAACGAAAACTCAGAAAGAGAGAGTGCAACAGGTTCTAAAGAATCATGCAGAGGTGTTAACAGACCGACCAGGGCATACAAACCTATTGGAATATGATATGAAACTCATAGACTCCACACCTGTCTGTATGAAACCATATTCGATTCCGTTTGCTAAGGAAAAAGCTTTGAAGGAAGAGATAGACTATCTATTGAAGGAAGGAATTATTTCGCACAGTGAGTCTTCGTATAGTTCCGGGGTGGTACTCTTAAGGAAGCCCTCTGGAGAACATAGACTCTGTATAGATTACAGGAGACTGAATGCTATTACAGAAGGACAGGTGGATCCATTGCCGGATACAAATCAGCTGTTTGCCAGACTAAATAAAGCTAAATATTTCTCAAAAGTGGATCTGAGTAAAGGATACTATCAGATTCCAGTAAAGCCTGAGGTTAGACCATACCTAGCTTTTAGTACCTCAGAAGGACACTATGAGTTTAATAGATTGCCATTTGGATTGAAGAATGCGCCTAGTGTCTTCTCTAGAATGATGAGAAAATTATTGGATCCTCTGAATAATCCCTGTATAACAAATTTTATGGATGATATCCTTATAGCAACAGAAACATTTGAGGAACACATTGACTCTCTGAACATGCTGTTTGATCGACTTAGGGAGGCAAATTTAACAGCCCGACCAACCAAATGTTGCGTTGGATGTAAAGAATTGGAATTTTTGGGACACACAGTTTATCAGGGAAACATGACCCCTGACCCAAAGAATTTAGAGAAACTACAGAAAGCCCCGAGACCACAAACCAAGAAGGACGTGAGATCCTTTGTCTCATTATGTGGTTTCTACCAGAAGTATATCAAAAACTTTAATTCCATATGTGCACCTTTAACGGAATTGACACGTAAAGGACTTCCAGATCGCATTACATGGACACCACAATGTGAAATGACTTACCAAGAATTGAAGGAAAAGCTCACAAGTAAACCCATTTTGAAATTACCTGACTTAAGTCAAGAATTCATAGTAAGGACGGATGCAAGTAATATTGGGTTAGGTGCAACTCTACTACAGAAATCAGATGCATTGGATGGGGAATTAAGCCCAGTGGCATATGCTAGCAGAAAGTTGAATAAAGCTGAAATCAACTACTCAACTAGCGAAAAAGAATGTCTTGCAGTAATATGGGCAATAAAGAAATTCAATATTTATCTATATGGGAAGGCATTTAAGTTGCAAACTGACCACAAACCTTTATCGTTTTTAGCACAGGCTAAGCATGAGAACTCTAGGTTACTCCGATGGTCTTTGCTTCTGGCTCCATACAATTTTAGCATTGAATATATATCTGGAAAAACCAATCTGGGAGCGGATTTTTTAAGCCGCCATCCGTGTGATGAGAATCACCGTAAACCCCAGAAATAATAATAAATTTCTCTATGTGTATATAGAATAAAGGACTGACATATAATGTCTGTTTTAAGAGGGGAGGTGTCATGAAATATTCTAATCCACATAAATAAATTATTAGGTAAATATGAAGCCTAACAAATAAAATTAATAAAGAGAAGAGCAATGGTAAAATGACAGTGCTGTCACAAGGAATGTACTCGAAATCCCCCTTGTTTTCTGCTTCGTCTGCAAATTGTAACGCTTTCACGTTGATATAAAAGCTTACTGTATTATTACCCGCTTTCTTCAATGAAACGTGTGCTGTATTTCTTGGAAAAGCATTGAGAGGCCCTGCGTAATGACCTAAATTAATCCTAACATTAATTATATTACGTTACCAAAACGAACGAACAGATGGACAAAAGGATAGCGAGAAGGGAGAGGCAGAAAGCCGAACACTAAACACGCTTCGCGCGATACGCAAATGCTGCCATCACGCGTGTAAGTCTACATGCACTAATTTTTTTTTCAGACGGACAGTGATAAAATACACTACCCTTTCCCAGAGTTAGGTTTATAAATCATAACAGACTCTTATTAGAAAAGATAACAATAGATGGGTTTACGTTTGAACACATAACAGTACCCAGACAGCACATCTTCGAAACAGGAGGTAGAAGAAATTGCATATTTTGAACGCAGCCACGTAGCTCCTTTAAATTAGTATTTTTGGGTTCCTTAGGGCTTGCTGACAAATAATATGTAAAACGTTACGCAAATAGTCCAGGAATTAATAAATTATACCCAAAATAAAATATTGGGGGTGCCTGACAGCATAAAATCATTTCTGCTCATAAGATTTTTTTTTTTAACGTGTTTGAAAAAAATTTACGTTACAGAAATAGCCTACCATGTAAACTCCAAATTGATTGGAGCGCAACAAATGAAAGCCTAACCACGATTGGTCGGGCTATAAATACTATCTTGGTTATTAGGGGAGACGGGAAAAGATAACATTTTTTCAAACACTTGTCGAAACGGGGCTCATTGGTCAGACTCGCTGATATACACACTTGGGAGCGTTAGTTCGAAACCACTTGTTTAAAATAGCTTGATAAAGCATCAGTGCGTTGAAGCCAGCATATATTTTGCTCAATAAAAGCCTGGAACATAGGCAGATGGAAATTTGTGCCAGTTTGTGCCAGAATTCATTGCTAATCAACGTATCTGTGTTATTCGTATGAATTGTGGTAAGCTTGAACCATTTAATATCTTTTAATGAAAATTGAATGTGAATTGTTGATTTATGCCTGTATATATATGTGTAGTTCAGTGGCAAACGTGAGGTAAAGCCTAAAATGCTCCAGCCTGAACAGAGGGTGTCGGAGAGAAGTAAAACGGCATGGAATGGCCAAACAGTACACTGACACCTGGATGATTGACTAGAAAGAAATAATGCTGGAAGTGCAGAGGCGTAGTAACCATTAGGAAGGGTAATACTGGAATAAAGTATTTCAGATGAAGCTGACTGTTGGCCTAACGCTCTGAACGCAATGTTTGTGATGTATTGTGATCAGTGTAAAAAGAAAATATAAATTAGTTATGAAGTAGAAGGTACATCCTTCTTGATTTCAGGGACAGTGGTCTTGATGGTAGTGAGCAGCACCTGGTCAGAGCTTTGCTGAATCCAGAGTCGGACAGCATACTCCTTGGTCTTTTTAGCTATCAGTGAGGTGTCTCCTGAGCCCAGAGGAGAATTCGAGCAGAGGAGTCATTTCCTGCCGCCATCACTCAAGATAAGCAGAGTTGGCCAGCTGAGCTCAACATTATGTCCCCTCATCTTGAACTGATTTTTTAAAATTAACATTAAGAGGGGAATTTACTTGTCTTAAAATCAGGAACTGTGAACATCTCCAATACTGGTCCCTAAAGACAAACTATTGAAGTCATGATGACAAATACCAACAGAGCTTGAACAAAATAAAACCAGTATTACCTCATTTTACTACTACACAACTGACACACATAGAACATTTGTAATAATATATGTCACTACAATATTCATATTAAATACATTCTGTACATAACTTGTAATTTAAATTGATTGTGATTCCTGGTTCCCTTGTAGTTGAATCAGGACACATATTCATTCAGGCCAGTAATGAATACATATTGTTATTTGAAAGTTTATCAGTGACTCTTTTAAGATATCTTTGTAGAGTGTTATATGTATGTGAGTGTCACAGTGTTGTCAAGAGTAGTGGATTAAATTAAATTGTTTATCTGTCTGTTGTTGTGACTTACACTTCACCATACTCATACCCTAGACACATAACGTAGCATCACACTATTCCAGAATAATTCTGACTGAGATATATAGATATGTGGTAGCAAGTAAGGTTATCTATAATACACTACTCTTAATAGATATAGATACCTTCACAGCTGATCTCAGTCAGTACACTAAGTTCCCTATAAGTATTTATAACATCCCACTTCACCACAGTCATCCCCATCGCAATTCTAACTTGTAGGTCAATCCACTTCGTTGTGTACTCTCTAGTTGAAAATCTAACAGAAAACCCCGAAGAATACAGCTTAAGCATTGCTGCAATAATTTTTTGTGGAACATGGTACATGTCCAGAGCCTTCCACAACATCTGGTGTCAAATGGATCCATAGTATTAGCTAGATCCAACCAGATTACATGGGGATTTGTTCTTTCAGACTTTGCCTTTTGAATCGCTTCATAGATTATTGTGGCATGCTATAGACACCCTGGTGTATCTGGGATACATCCTTTCTGGATGGTAGTGTTAATGTACTCATTCTCCAGGAGGTATGTGGTGAGCCCTTTAGTCATTACTGAGAAGAATATCTTCCCTTCCACATTAAGTAGTGACATTTGCCGGAACTGACTGATGTCTGTGGAATTTTGTTCCTTCGGGTTGTACACTCCATCCGCCTTTATCCATTCTTTGCTTACAAGCAGGTTTTTTCCAAGCATTTTTCAGCAAACGGGGCAGCCGTTTCAGAACTTCAGGACCTCTCTTTTTTACAACTAATGGGACACCATTAGGACCTGGAGCTGACTTGCACCGTGCTTTCTGGACAATGCTTTCTATTTCTTGCGTTGCTGGGTGCTTGGTGTTGAATTCAGCTCCTGGCTTACTAGGCCATATAAGGCCTTCCATGCTGCTGAGCGACTCATCTTTGCGACCATCCGATTAGGTCATTCTAAGGAGTTCTTCCAGATATTCTTTCCCAATGTTTAGTGTTCCAAACCGTGGCTGTTCAAACGCGTTCTTTGGCAAAGTTGAAGGACTCCCTGAAGAATCTTTCCCTATCCCTCCTGTAGCGAAAGGTTTTTACGTTTGTAGTGTCAGTAGTAGTACTGAAGAAAACAGAAATTAGAATTCTGTATGAAAATAGTGAAGTCACTGTGTTGGAGAGAAAAACTGGTATCACAAGATAGTCACGGCTGTGAATGTATCTGCTTCAGAAAGTATTTGGAGTAAAGTCAGATTATACCTTGCCACCTTGCTATGGAATTATCTAGTAATCAGAACAACTCAACTTCAACAATTATAAAGTTAATAAATCAGCTGAGAAAATCTCTGAATGTATTATGTACATCTATATTTTTCTTGTGCTGAATTATGAAAGTTGTAAGATGGAAATCAAAAGATAAACATATTTTAAAATGTGGATGATGGTGAATCTATAATAAGTAATTAACTTAAAATAGAAAGTCCTTCCTGGATCTTCCACTTATATAGAAACAAATGTTTATCAGCTATGCTGTTGTCACTAGTCTCTGGCTATGCTAAATGTCAGTAATTATCATCATCGACTTTGACGGGTCATATACGCTGCAGGAATTGGTCCTATTGTATAATCATCTTTAAAGTAACATCTGTTCTTGTTAGAATGACACACAACACTGTAGTCTGATGCACTTTGCATTAGCACACCCAACACTGAGAGGGACTAAGTGCGAAGAACAGATAACAATCGATAGGCTCCTGTGAGGTTCCAGGCAGCTTGGATTGATCTGAACTCTAGATCTCAGGTAGATGATGACTCATATGAAGCTGTGAACAATGATAGACATGCAGCTAGTCTGTGTTTATGGAACCCACACGTCCTAGTATGTATGATATTAGTGAGTCTCAGATGTTTGCATGTAGGTGAATGATACATGGCTCATTATGATTTAGCAATAGCGAGACATGACAGGTGTCCAGCTGCAGAACATTTTCTCAAATGATATAATACATGACTAAACAAAATACATGTTACACTGATGTATGATATCTTCTTCTTCTTCCCAGTTCGCCCTGAAAAGGACGGTTGTTGCGTTGTGTCTGTTTACGCCTAATCTGTGATATCTGCACCTTTCGGTCGACACATCCGACTTCAGCACGGCATTTTTTAGGGACCGGGTTTGCCTTCCCATTGCGATCCGCACTCGCTCAGCCAGACTGCACTGCTGCAGACTGTTTCCAGGACCACCACGTGGAGGTGGAGTGTGGTCTTGACCAGCTCTGGTTCGCTGGTCCTGATGCAAGCAGTACAGCTATGGGTCGCTGACTGCATTCACTATTGCTGCATCTTGTATGATATTACCGTTGCCTTTCACATATGGAATGCAGAGTCAGCTCTGAAAAGTGCTGTACTTTATAGCAGGTTAAATTCATCCTGACAAGGACTTTGACAGGACTCTGCTGAGTCCCTGTTGGTTATATTGTCAGTTTCCATCTTCAGCAATCATACAAACATTCTGCATGGTACAATCATATCCAAACGATGTAGATCAACTAACTAAAATCCTAAACAAAAAGTGATATTAAGTTCACAAATATATATATATATATATATATATATATATATATATATATATATATATATATATATATATATATAGATATATATATATATATATATATATATATATATATATATATATATATATATATATATATATATATATATATATATATATATATATATATATATATATATATATATATATATATATATATATATATATATATATATATATATATATATATATATATATATATATATATATATATATATATATATATATATATATATATATATATATATATATATATATATATATATATATATATATATATATATATATATATATATATATATATATATATACATTCGAGAACAAATGTCTTAGAAATCTCATGAACATCAGTTGGAAAGAATTCAAGACTAATCGACAAATAAGAGAAGACTCTAGGCAGAAATATGTCTCCGACTATATAAGGAAAAGACGATGGTCATATATCGGTCATGTCCTACGAATGCAAAACAACAGAATACCACTACAGGCGCTCACTTGGGTTCCTGAGGGTAAGCGGAAAAAAGGAAGACCAAAAGAAACACTCAGAAGAACAATAATAAGAGAAGGAAGAACGTTGGGCCTAAATAATGTGCAAGAGCTAAGAGGAGTGGCGTCACAACGAACAACCTGGAGAGCACTGGTTTCTGCCTTATGCGCCGTGTTTGGCGCTTAAAGAATTTATTATTATTATTATTATTATATATATATATATATATATATATATATATATATATATATATATATATATATATATATATATATATATATATATATATATATATATATATATATATATATATATATATATATATATATATATATACGAGGGGCGTTCAGAAAGTAATGCACCACATCGTTTTTCTCAGGAGCTGTTTATTCAAAAAGCATGAAATTTATGCACAATATACATGGATATGTCTTGTAAACATCGGTATTATTCAACATAATCCCCATCAACTTGTACAACTTTATGCCAGCGCGAAACAAGTGCATGTATTCCTAGCCCGTACCAGATTTTGTGTTGATCATGTAGTCATTTCTTCGCTGCATGAATCACTCCTTCATCATCTTCAAACCTTGTCCCACGGAGTGCATCTTTAAGTGGACCAAATAGATGAAAATCAGAGGGTGCCAAATCGGGACTATAGGGTGGATGGGGTAGTACAGTCCAACCCAATTTGGTGATTGCTTCCCGTGTTGCCAGACTTGTGTGAGGTCGCGCATTGTCGTGAAGGAGAAGCAGGTCTGCTAGTTTCTTGTGCGGCCGAACTCTGCGAAAATGTTGATTGCGTTTTTTCAATGTCTTAATGTAAGCTTGCGAATTGATTGTCTCTCCTCTTGGCATAACGTCCACAAGAATCACACCTTCAATGTCCCAAAAGACAGTGATCATGGCCTGTCCAGCTGAAGGAATTGTCTTGAATTTCTTTCTTCGTGGTGATTGCGGATGATGCCACTCCATTGACTGTCTTTTTGTCTCAGGTTCAAAATGATGTGCCCATGTTTCGTCACTTGTAACGATCTTAGCCAAAACGTTCTCTCCATCAGCATTGAAACGCTCCAACAATTTAGAAGAAATTGCTTTCCTTTGCAATCGGTGGTCATTTGTGAGACTTCGAGGAACCCATCTTGCGCAAACCTTATAACTGCAATTGCACTACCAATGCTGACTAACAGCTGTAAGGCCAATTGTTGAGTAGTGATTCGTCTATCAGTAAGAATAATGCCCTCAGCGCATTTCAACATTTCTGCGTTATTGGCTGTGGCAGGACGTCCACAGCGCGGCCGATCAAGCTGCTCCGTATCTCCACTTCCTGATTCTTTGATTCTCTGAACCCAGCGACTGACTGTACTCCTGTCGACTGCAAAACTTCCATACACATCACATAGACGCTTGTGCATGTTCACAACAGTTTCCTTCTCTGCAACGAGAAATTCTATCACAATTGGCTGCTTATAACGCAAGTTGCTAACACGCTCCATTTCAACGGTTTAGGGCAGCCGTATTATTTGGCCGGTTGCGGTACAATTTGATGCACACAATTGGCACATCCATATTTGAAGCGTGCAAAATTTAATGCTTCTATCTTCATTATTAGCTGAGAAAAACTATGTGGTGCATTACTTTCTGAACGCCCCTCGTATATTTAGTAATTCTACATATCCTTTAGGATAGATGTTAAGCACAGATTAGACTTGAATTGGTGAAGTAAATCTGCACGGCAGGCATACAGCAAAGTATTAGCCTTGGCAGCTCTCCTCTTCTGTCTATCTCTCTGGCCTGTTTTGTGTATGTGTGCGGTTTGAATACAACGTTGCCTCTTTTTATAGGTTAGCCGCGTACGTATAGGCGAACAAGGTCCTTGGTTTTCGTAGTTCCAAGTGGTTCTGTGTAAGTTACTATCCAAACCTATACTCCGTACAACTACATATGTCTATCCCTAATCTTCTGATATACCGTCTTTCAATTCCCTAACTGTGAGCTTCCTTTCCATACACATTTGTTTGAAATTGATTAGAATACATAATATTTGCAAAATGTTAAAGTATATCGACTTGGTAGTTTCCGATGTGCTGGCTAAGTCAAACTCAATTTTCTCCACAAATAATTCTTCCATCCACTATTCCTTTGAATTGCATATTCCTGCCTTTATCCTTTTAAAAACAAACTAACTTCTATCACGTTTCGATAATGCATGCGCCTATACCAAATATAAATCCGTCCAGAATGTCGTACCCTACTGTCGCCATGTTAAAATACAACATAGTATTATCGATCGACTTTTGCAGTCTCCTGCGTTTTGATTGGATGACCTCATTCCACCGTCTTTTCATACCACAACAAGCCCCGTGTTTTTTTATTCATTAACTAAGCTGGTGTATACAAATCATGCGACACCTCCGTGTTTTCCTTCTTTTCCTGCATAACCTTTCTGCTCTACAAAGAGCATTATTCTGGCTTTTCAGGTGCTCCCAAACTTGTCGTAATCCTTCCTTCTCTGTGTCCACTGCATTCTTGAACTTTTTCGGGGATGCTTCTTCTGTTTTCTAATCTCTTCTATTCTGATTTTTCTTCTACTGTGATGGGTTACTTTCCATTGCCTACCTGACTCCAAACACTGTGTGACAGTGAAGATACATTGTGTCGCCGAATATTTCCAGCTTTTTCTCAAAAGTTATCTGCTTCAGTTTTTTATCCAACTTGTTCGACAAAGCTTCGTCCAGCTGTTCCCAAAGCCCTTTTGCGCTGGCAGGTGGAAACTTGATTGCATCTCTTTTCCCATCCAAGAAGTGTGTGAGATCATCATCAGGCAGATCAACTTTTCTGCATTCGGGCATCGGAAGATATATGACGTCCAAGACGTAAATAAGACTTCATAAGTGGTGTTGCATCCCATTTAGCAAGAGGTCTCCCTATCAACGTCAGTGTTGCGAGATGTGAAAGACTTTCAACGAGGAAAGAATTTCATTTACTTCTATCAAAGCTGTACCCATTATACTTTGGTTTGGTTTTGGTTTCGTTTTAAGGACTATCTTCATCGGACACTGACAACTCCATCAATGCTCGGTTCTCCTCCTTTAGATAACACAAGGAGGTTCTGAGCACAGTACACGAAGTCCGTAGCACCGGCCAGAATCTCAATGTGTGTATTTAGGAATTGCACATTCTATAAATATTTTTTGGGTGGGTAGGTTTCTAATTTTTAAATTTTGCCAGAGCAGCGGCCTGATAGGCCTACTCTTAACGATTTCCAACTGCCGTGGGATTTTTAACGTGTGCAACTTGCCCAGGGACCTCCTATTTTTTCCCCTTTATCCCAGAAGACTAGGCATCCGATCTCACTACCCAGGAGATCAGGTGGAGTATGACATCATTACAACCACTGGTTCTGAAAACAAATTTCCATAAATTATATTCCCTCTGTAACATAATTGGGTTCGCTCTCTTTTTCTCTCCGGCAGTATTGTTATTTTAGAGTCATTGTTTGCACTTCTTCTCCGTAATAATTCGTTTTGTCTGTTTACCTAACCATCCCTGGTGAGAGAGCAGACAGGTGATGCAATATTAACCGAGAGTCAGGTTGGTAAAATTCTCGGGTACCAAACCTTAGCCGCACCGGATTAGCTTGACATACGCCCAGCAAATTTATTTAGCGCTGATATGGCTGTTTGTGATTCACTAATTACTGTTGTGAAGAGTCACATCCCAAATGGTTACATGAGGGTCGGTGTTTGCACAAGGATTGGGAGATAAATTACCCGTGTGCGGACATATTACAGACATTCACCTGAAAGACGGAATGTTGTAATAACTTCCGGAAAGAAGTGTTACGAGGACATTATTTGTGATTATGTAGGGAGTTTTAGTGCAATCTTTACCGCGAATCGACGGATATAACATCTACTTATACAGAAAATGACCTTTTAAATAACATGCAGAACTTTCCTATGAGAAATTTTTTTTAATAGACGCCATCAAACCACGCATGGTTGTAACTATTGGTCGGCATTCGAGATGTAAACATAACATTTTCTACTGGAGCCTGGTCTAATAGTAAACAACATGTGCCAGGGGAATGTAACGTGACATGTTTGCAAGTTTAGAGCACTGTTAAAATTCACCTCGTTGAGAAAACTACCAGACCTGCCAGAGTTAAGAATAGAATCAGAATGCATTTATCGGACCGGTCTTATTTAAGCCTCTTGAGGACTTAAAAGCCCAGGACAACTCTACCATTATTAGCAAGGAATAACGGAATCTGAGGAATCGAAAACAGGAGTCAAAGTGGGAGCTTATTATAAAGTAACAACCCCAGAACACGTGTAAGAAGCATCTTCAACAAGTTGCCTTAACTATTTTTCTCAGCCAGAAGTCAGTCAGTGATCATAAAAACATTTTGGGGTACGTTGTATTTCTATAATTCTATGTTTTGCATTATTAACACGTGAAAAAATATGTATATATTGAATTGACATGCAAATATTAATATCTGAAAATTGCTAAGTGGATGTCCAAGTCATTTGAGGCTGGCAACCTCAGCATATAGAATGATGATTTCATGAACCATCACTGAGGGAATGATGAGAGAATGATGTACATAAATATTATATTATTAACATTTTCAACCAGTGTAGATGTAAATGTAAACATATTCACTCTAAAAGTAATGAACGTTTTCAACATTTTCAACCAATGTGAAGGTAAATATAAATCTATTCAATCTAAATGTGGTTAATGTTTTTCTGCTCAATGGGATTAACATTAATTCTCAGCGAAAGTAACAGTTCTGAGATAGATGGGATGGTGGAATAGGAAGAGGGCGACACATAAGTGTGTGTCAGGAAAACGCAATACTCAAGTGGGTATTTGTTCTCTACTTTTGTGACACTAGTCGGTGGTACCAGTTGAGGGTATTATCTCTGGGACAAGTGAGGGTATAAGTAGCCTGAAGTCGACGCTAGACACCATCATCAGACCGGCCTTAGAGACGCGGGACTAACTTGGTAGTTACTCACTTACACTTCTTGGAACGTGCTACAACTTTCAAACTTGACCAGTGACAAGTGTGATCCAGTTATATATCTGAAAATACTCAAACATCAGCTGGAGCAGAACCTCATTGGCTGCTAAGGAGAAACATAAAAGTTGCCAAGTGAACTCTTAACCAATACTCCATAACATCACTCGATGATGATTATTGTTTGTTAAAGAATTATTCATTGTTTAAAACTGTTAACTATAATTGATTATTAAATTTAATATTAGTACATATATACAAATCTAAAGATGATTTAATTATTTTGAATGTACGATATCCATATGTCTCAGACAATTTCTTAAATGCACTTAAACATAGATGTACAATAATAATAAGAGGAATTCGCTGAATTAACTCAGCTGGGGGCTTGAACGAGCTAACGAATTACAATATAACCCTATCCTTCACAACAGTTGACGGCAGATAGTAGAGTTAACATTTGCTCAGCCTCATGCAGCATTGTTCTCGCTTTCTGAATATATTGTGATCACTCCCCTGAGGTAGAAGCATCGTTATCCTCTTATCTATAACTCCGCCAAGAATAATCTTGTGCGAAGGTAGACACATTTGAACACCCACATTAGTTACTCTTGAGTTTTGGCCACTCTTGGACCACTACTTCAAAGCTAAGGGGAGGCAACCCGTGACACCATCAACTGAGAATTGAACTTGGTACCTCTAGAATTCGAGGCGGACTCCATACCTCTTAGCCATTCCGACCCCCGCGTTATACTTTAATGGGGTACAAATAGAATTTGGATTAATTTATATTATAAATTCACATGTTGCCATGTTATGCTAGCCTCATTTTGTGACCTAAACAAGCGTTTCTGCGAACCCTGCAAATTTTAAGAACCAGGATGGGCGAACCGGTGTGAACTGGATGAATGACACCACTACTTACAACTAAAGATCACATCAATCAACAAGACGAACCACACTCACCAAATATTAACGAAAAAATAATCTTTTTCGTCAATTTCCTTTTCGTTCGCTATAGAGCATGGAGCCATTGTCACGAGGAGCGAATGAGTTTGTATTTCGACTTTCTATACCCATTGTTCATACCAGAGATCGTCTTCAATTGACCAATTTTACAGGAAATGTTTACATAACAATAGACAGCGCTCGGCGTGAGCCCTGTAAACGCAACAACATTCACCTGAAAGGCTTTCACAACAAGGAGACATTAGGTCAACAGACTATCGCGGTAATCGACACTAAGTCTCGGGTGTGTTTACACAAGGCCAGTAATCTACAAATATTATTTCGGCTTGTAACAGAACATAAAGGTGGTCAGTCGGACTTCACGGAAAATATTGAAGTAACGGAGACACAAAGTGGGGGCGAAAATTAATATGAAAGAATAATTAACAACATGAAAGGAGTAAAGAATACAAAGACGATAACAACACTGCACATGCCTCAAAAGACGACGCAGACAAATTGTCTGGGAGAGGAAAAACAAGAAAACGATAATAGCAAAACATTACAGAAATTTTACCCAGTAATGAGGACTGAATGTCTGACTAAAGGAAAACAAACGAAATTTCACATGACACAAGAAGCGACCCGAAAAATCGCCAACGGCGATTCGGACGATATATAACCAAACAAAATTTATCGCTCGGCATTGCAAGAGAAGCAGTCCGCCAACATACTTGGGTTCTAGATTTCACAAGAAAGAATCAAGACGTGTGTCAGTGAAATTCTTGATATGGACACCAAGGTAAGTGTAATATAGTTTGTACCTTATCATTCTTATATCTTAACCTCAGTCAGATAATATATACATATTTTCCATAAATGTAACACTGTAAATACCATTCACGCTTATTATAATATTATATTTCATACTCATAAGTACAGGTTGCAATAAACACCGTGCAGAGAATTATTATATTTATAAGATTGCACAGTTTCCAGGAACTATAACGAAGTAAATACCAGACACTTTTATTTTGCCTCTTACATTACATGTTAACCGTGCAGTAAACACCGCGAAGCCATTTATTATAGTGATAAGATTTCACATACAAGAACACACGACAGGCGTAACATAGTTTACGGGGTACTTACAAAGGGTTTGTTAATTTTATCCATCGCAGTGGTAGAGACAGGGACCATTTGAGATAACTCAGCCTTCGTCTACTACTTTGTTGGCGTCAATCACGGGACAAGTTAAATGAGTAGGGCCAAACAGAAATACTGCGACGACACGCATCTCACAGATATTTAACGGCAACACACTACCAACAAACAGCAGGGATTTTAGAAGAGAACTTGCCAGGCGGCGAAGGGACTTTCTACTAAACAATCACCCACACAGAAAAGTAATCCGCAATTACCTAGAATAAGGGATGCATTACTACAGAGCTGTCTAAGTGAATTAATGATCTGAAGTGGCAGTAGCCTACGGACGATTGTCACTACAACAAGTGCCTTCGAGAAAGCTTGATCAGAAGTGTAAGAGAAGACGGACGATCTTGTAAACCCAAGGCCTACAAAATTTATCGAGATCCTAAATTACATGCAATAATGGACAGATTCTCCCCGTAAAACTGATGCGCAAACAAATTCACTATATACCAGATTTTAAAATCATCACCACCTGAGGAAAATATCTTCACCACACATGGACATCTGCATATCAGACGAAGTCCCCACCGCATAACATTGCTTCAACACAACCTAGGGACAAGCCACCTCAGACGCGCGTGGCAATGTCAACACTCGCTTTGTGAATAACAAAAGAACAGGCCATCGACACCTGACGACATTAAGTGGACCGTCCAGTATTATTGAATGCAGACAAAGACTTGTCCAGTGTATACAAATACCCAGAGTTATATTTACAGTCAGTCAGAGACCCGAAACGAGATATCCTTTTGTTAGTATTTAGGAGTTGCTTACATTTCATCATTATCATCCCATAGCATAGATTTAAAATTCATTTGTGTATTTGCATTAACTAATATCTTTCTTCACAGAGATAGTTAATGTCATTCCTAGTTGCATTTGTATTAGTGTAATTGAATGTTGTTATATTTCAGTAATTCAATAAATGTTGTAGTTGTGTTTGCTTTACCAACACACGTTATTACATATATAGAGAAGGAAAGAAAGTGTGTGAAAGAGACATACTGTTCTTCCTTTCTTCCTCTTCTGTTCACTCAGTGTAATAGGGGAGGTGGGGGCTCGTTAGCATTATAATATAGCGAGGGGGATAGGGTGGTAAGAGTTATAGTGTCACGAGATCTAGAATCACTGGGACTGTCTGCGGGGAATTTATCCCAGAGTCTTACATTCGCCTTCTTCACTCCTGCTGCCTATTTCCAACGGGTTGCCAGGCAAATCTGAGCCATTGACAAAGCCGGCACCACACAGATAACTCTCTTTGTTACCCTTTGGAATAACCCTGCAACATTAAGTGGAGGCTGTCGTCCTGGATATACCTTGGGACGTGCCCTAGACTAAAACTTTAAATAATTCTTTTTTTGAAATTTTGTATAAACCTATTCACTGTCTTCTATACTGTTCCTTATTCTACTTAGGTAGAGGGAAAGAATACAGATTAGAATATTAGAGAACTAGATATTCATATTAAATTAAATTAGATATTCATATTATATTAAATAAGACATTGACATATGTTAGAATATTATACCATATTATTTAATTACTGCATCTGGTTACCAATATTGATTTGTTGTCATCATTATAAATTTACCTGAACTTTCAGTATACGTGTAGTACCACATGGGTCTCTAAAAATAGGCATTGTTGAAGTTGGACGAGCGACCCGACATTGTATAGTCCTTTTGTTCACAATTGAACAATAGCGGCTAAGCCACTAAGACGAAACATTTTGTTATTGTTTTCTTGGTAGGCAGACTGTTTATGGTCAGACTTTTTATGGTCAGGGCTTTTTAAATATTGTCATTTATCTGTACGGGTGTAAAGGTTATAGTGAAGTATACGGGAAAATTTGTTGTGTTTTCTCCCTCTGGCCAAGGGCACGTTTTTTTTCGCTCTAAATTTTTTTGCTCTCACATAAGTTTGAGTAGCGATAGGCAGATTGAATTCTAGATTGACCATGGCAGATTGGTTGCAAATTCGCACGGCAGCTTTCCAGGAAGCAATGAGTTTAAAACTAGAAAAAGGAGAACTTATGGAATATGTGGAAAAAATGTTAGCTGCGCACAAGGAAGAGCAAAAAATACCAGCGGAAGAGAGGAAACTAGCACTAGAAGAAGAGCTTGCAATGATGATCAGAGAGGCAGAGTTAGAGAGAAATAAGGAAGAAAGAGAATGGGAGGATATGAGAATCAAGGCACGAACTTCGGATGAAGAGGTTTCTTATAGCATATGAACAACCCACAAAAGTTAGACCAGAAATATTTAGTTCGGCCTAAAACGGGGCAGATGAGCTAACATGTCGCCTAGAAGACACACCCTCTTCGCATTACATTAAGTCAGGTGCAAAGAAACCCGAATCGAAAGCTGATTCTGAGAAGGGAGAAAACTTCATTCATCTGCACACGTTTGCGGGTTAACAGGGCCGAAGTGAGCAGACCTCTACGGGCCCCTTGGAACCACAACTGCAGGGTTCACCCTGCCCGCTTTCCTTGGGTGTGGTTAATTCAGTGGATTCCAGACACCTCTGCAGAGATAATGGAAAGTTATTAAAAGGCACAGAAGAACCTACTCTAATTGCAAGCGGTACCTTCGATGGATCTTGCAGGGGACTTCGAATAAAACAATTTCACCTGGCATCACAGGGAAGAAGAAAACAGGCACATGTCTCCTGACATCAGGAGGACAACTATTACCTCACACCCCCGGTCTTTCTACGTGGAAGGAAGAGACCGGACAGGAGCGGGCATTCGCTATTATCCACGGAAGTAGACAGATGCCCAAGTCGCCTAAGTCTGCCTTTTCCCCAGACGAGGGAAAGCCAGATCCTACCACTTTTAAAACTTACGGAGAGAAATGTGTGCCTTTAGGAGGTATAACAGCACATACTATTATCGGAACAGGGTGGACGACGGACACGGAGGCACCCCCCGACTCTCTTCAAAAGGAGGTAGAAGAGGATCATCAGGAGAACAGTGTGGTAGAGCCGGCGGGGATACAGCAGCTCAACACCCACGGGACTCCGATTCTATATGGAGGCGAGAGGAAAACTAAGCGGATAGACAGAAGGAAAGACACCAGGCGACACAATAGGAAACAGCTTGGTGTACGCGGGTTATGCAAGGCACAGCGCTGACGCGCGAAATTTACAACACACTGTACCCGACATAAGAGGACAGATGGGTTGCATCATATCTTGAAGTATGACCACTCCACGGGCAAGATATACAAGATACGTAATAAGGTCAGACAATGGCCAACTTTCATCCGTCGTCGGATTCAAAGATTGTTTAGCAGAAGAAAGAAGCGGGGAAACTCTTTTTATTTTGACAGATCGAAGAAAGACACAAAGAGATTTGATGTCAGTAAGAATGGGTCACTCAAGAGAAAGAAGGGGTTTAAACCTGGCAAAGAATGTTACCAGGAGACTAACGCAAAAGGGTGGAGAAGGAAAAGTGATCTTTCAGGGACGGCAACTAGCGCCCGGATTCCCTCGGAACGCAACGTTGTCAATAGAGAAAGAGCGGAAGAGGTATTCGATTCCAGGCTGGAATTCGATTCGATATTCAAGTCAAGACTGGTTAGACCAGAACAATTGAGTGAAGTAACTGTGGAAATTCCGTTCACAGTTAACGGCGATCCTCCAATGATGGCGGCTATCGCCCGGACTCCCATTGAAGGCAGGTGTGTCAAGGGAGAACTACGATCAGCAGTCTTAAAAGGGGGACAATCCAGCGCAACCAGGAGACTGCTTTAAACAGCAAGGACAACTACTTAGGAAAGTAGGAAAGCGCGGATATGAGTATAAGCAACAGGTAGTACCAGCACGATATAGATTTTATATCCTAGGTATGGGACATGCTAGTGAATCTAGTGGTCAGGTCAGACAATACATCGCTATGCAAAGAATCACCCACCATTATGATTGGCAGGGAATCGCAAGGGACATGGATCAAGGTATAAGATTATTCCTCGAATGCCCGAGAGGGGCATTAAATCATGAGAAACCGGAGGAAGCCACTATTAAGGTAAACAGACCACGTATGAGGAAGAGGCAGCGTCAACATGACGGAGAATATAATACGACTGGTCCTAAGTTTGAGCTAGAGATAGGCAAACAAGTTTTACTGTTTATGCATAGCAAACAGAACAGGTTACAGATTGGATGGCACGGGCCATACCCAATGGTCGAGAAGGCATCTCGAACCAATTATAAGATTCCAATGGAGAATCAGCGGGAAATATATCATATTATTCTGCTAAAGAGATATTTCGACAGACACATAACTGAAGCGGCCAACTTCAGGACACGAGCAGCCACCAAGCATTTGAATAAAGGAAATTCGAACTCAGCACTGCAGCCCAAGGCGGCTGGACAGTTATCTGCAGGCGTGCAGAAAATCACAGCCGTCTCTACGAACGTAGTCGAGCCGGGGCGACAACTCTTGGCCACGGCATTGAAACAGGAAATGGAGCAGCTCTTTATAGCTGATACAGGAGAAGCAACTGAGGAAGATTGCGAGGAGAATGATTTGGACGAGGAGAAGGATGGAGGAAACGAGGAAGATGAGGAGGATAGTAATAGCGAGAAGATACCAATAGGGGGCAATAGGGAAAGCGAAATACCCCCTAATTCGCAATAGTTCTCCCATGCTCGAACTTGTTGGGGGGGGGGGGAAGCTATGTCACGAGGAGCGAATGAGTTTGTATTTCGACTTTCTATACCCATTTTTCATACGAGACATCGTCTTCAATTGACCAATTTTACAGGAAATGTTTACATAACAATAGACAGCGCTCGGCGTGAGCCCTGTAAACGCAACAACATTCACCTGAAATGCTTTCACAACAAGGAGACATTAGGTCAACAGACTATCGCGGTAATCGACACTAAGTCTAGGGTGTGTTTACACAAGGCCAGTAATCTACAAATATTATTTCGGCCTGTAACAGAACATAAAGGTGGTCAGTCGGACTTCACGGAAAATATTGAAGTAACGGAGACACAAAGTCGGGGCGAAAATCAATATGAAAGAATAATTAACAACATGAAAGGAGTAAAGAATACAAAGACGATAACAACACTGCACATGCCTCAAAAGACGACGCAGACAGATTGTCTGGGAGAGGAAAAACAAGAAAACGATAATAGCAAAACATTACAGAAATTTTACCCAGTAATGAGGACTGAATGTCTGACTAAAGGAAAACAAACGAAATTTCACATGACACAAGAAGCGACCCGAAAAATCGCCAACGGCGATTCGGACGATATATAACCAAACAAAATTTATCGCTCGGCATTGCAAGAGAAGCAGTCCGCCAACATACTTGGGTTCTAGATTTCACAAGAAAGAATCAAGACGTGTGTCAGTGAAATTCTTGATATGGACACCAAGGTTAGTGTAATATAGTTTGTACCTTATCATTATTATATCTTGACCTCTATAATATTATATTTCATACTCATAAGTACAGGTTGCAATAAACACCGTGCAGAGAATTATTATATTTATAAGATTGCACAGTTTCCAGGAACTATAACGAAGTAACTACCAGACACTTTTATTTTGCCTCTTACATTACATGTTAACCGTGCAGTAACACCGCGCAGCCATTCCTTATAGTGATAAGATTTCACATACAAGAACACACGACAGGCGTAACATAGTTTACGGGGTACTTACAAAGGGTTTGTTAATTTTATCCATCGCAGTGGTAGAGACAGGGACCATTTGAGATAACTCAGCCTTCGTCTACTACTTTATTGGCGTCAATCACGGGACAAGCTAAATGAGTAGGGCCAAACAGAAATACTGCGACGACACGCATCTCACAGATATTTAACGGCAACAAACCTACCAACAAACAACGGGGATTTTAGAAAAGAACTTGCCAGGCGGCGAAGGGACTTTCTACTAAACAATCACCCACACAGAAAAGTAATCCGCAATTACCTAGAATAAGGGATGCATTACTACAGAGCTGTCTACGTGAATTAATGATCTGAAGTGGCAGTAGCCTACGGACGATTGTCAAATCAACAAGTGCCTTGGAGAAAGCTTGATCAGAAGTGCAAGAGAAGACGGACGATCTTGTAAACCCAGGGCCTACAAAATTTATCGAGATCCTTAATTACATGCAGTAATGGACAGATTCTCCCCGTAAAACTGATACGCAAACAAATTCACTATATACCAGATTTCACCATCATCACCACCTGAGGAAAATATCTTCACCACACATGGACATCTGCATATCAGACGAAGTCCCCACCGCATAACTTTGCTTCAACACAACCTAGGGACAAGCCACCTCAGACGCGCGTGGCAATGTCAACACTCGCTTTGTGAATAACAAAAGAACAGGCCATCGACACCTGACGACATTAAGTGGACCGTCCAGTATTATTGAATGCAGACAAAGACTTGTCCAGTGTATACAAATACCCAGAGTTATATTTACAGTCAGTCAGAGACCCGAAACGAGATATCCTTTTGTTAGTATTTAGGAGTTGCTTACATTTCATCATTATCATCCCATAGCATAGATTTAAAATTCATTTGTGTATTTGCATTAACTAATATCTTTCTTCACAGAGATAGTTAATGTCATTCCTAGTTGCATTTGTATTAGTGTAATTGAATGTTGTTATATTTCAGTAATTCAATAAATGGTGTAGTTGTGTTTGCTTTACCAACACACGTTATTACATATATAGAGAAGGAAAGAAAGTGTGTGAAAGAGACATACTGTTCTTCCTTTCTTCCTCTTCTGTTCACTCAGTGTAATAGGGGAGGTGGGGGCTCGTTAGCATTATAATATAGAGAGGGGGATAGGGTGGTAGGAGTTATACTGTCACGAGATCTAGAATCACTGGGACTGTCTGCGGGGAATTTATCCCAGAGTCTTACATTCGCCTGCTTCACTCCTGCTGCCTATTTCCAACGGGTTGCCAGGCAAATCTGAGCCATTGACAAAGCCGGCACCACACAGATAACTCTCTTTGGTTACCCTTTGGAATAACCCTGTGACAGCCACCGCCACAGCTCACCTCCCACTGCAGAAAGCCTTGCACAACAGCATTCACATGGTCTTACAGCTATGGTTTATGTAGTATTTTGTTTACACAATAAGGTTGCCAGCTGATGCACAAACTCACATTTGTAGCCTTGTACGACATGCTTGATGGAGCAATAGTAGCGTTCTTTATTTACTTCTTTAGAAACCCCTGAACTGAGTAACACTTACTTAGTCGTTCCCCTTCTACCCTGGGTTGTAGAAGCTGTCCAGAGAGAATGCCATACTATCCTATCGGATGTCTTCCTCCTGGGCTGGTTTCAGTCTAGTCCTCGGTCTCCATCCGGTTTTCTCTCTGGGGTTTCTTGTAATAACATTTTAAGACAACCATGTGATTGCCTGTTATGCTTTGCAAGGGCGAGGTGCTGCCACTTTACGGCCTCCATGTCTGGCTGGTTCATGGTTTTACTCGTTACTTCCTTAGACCCATGAAGCACAGGTCAGTCAGAATCACTTTTTCAGCACGGGCTTGTGACTGGCCTATGACACACTACACTATTGAGTCAGTTGACGACATTTGAAACATCAAATATTCAGTATACACTTTAAGCCAATTCTTATCCTTTTATCAGGCTGTTCAAAAGGCACCCATACATGGAAAGATTCTTCCCGGACTTCGCTAACTCAGAAACGCATGTAGTGAAACACAATCCAGGTTTGCGTGCTCACGGAATAGCTGTCTTTAGCGCACTAACAACTTATGTTGACTGTTTGGACGAGCCTGATACATTGGTAAAACTGATACATAAACGTGTGAAAACACATTATCCACGTGGAATTACAGTTGAGGATATGGAGGTGATATCAGCATTACCGTCGTCCACATCACTCACGTCATCACATCATTAGTCTTTAGCACCCATATCTCTGTCTGATCTCTCGCTCTCATTCTCTCTCTCTCTCTCTCTCATTGCTTCTGCTTCTTCTTCTTCTTTTCTCCTTCCTCTTCTACTTACTAATATAATTGTAACGCCGTGTTTTCCCCTGTCACATTTATAACTACAATATTACAAATTTATTCCCATTAAAATCCTAAGCACCGCCCTCGACCTGTGTGCAGTAGATTTTACACTCTTAGCACCTGCTCTCCTGTCGTAGATAGTACCCCAAACTACGTAGGCAGATCCGCGGGGACAGTTTTACTGCTTGCGCGATGCATCAATGGGAGTTTTTTGCACCACGAAGAAGCACGTAACTCCCCATTCAACGAGAATCCTATCCTGGGCCAGCTCCCGCCATTAAGAGACTAAGAATAGGCCTATGATGAAACTGAACAGCAATTAGCCAAAAGTTTGAAGTTACAGGTGGATTGAGACACTTTTGTGACGTTGAGCTGCGCCTGCAGTAGTTGCGTGAGGTGGTCAAGAAAACGCCTGAACTCAAGAATAGGAGATTATACATAGAAGATCACGGTTTATGAATCAAGCACAGTTTGTGACAGACACTTTAATGATGCATCCTACAGTCTGCTAGAGATTTTAGCATGTTAAAAATACAAATGATTCGCAGGGATATACAGCTCCATGGCTTTCCAAAAGAGAACATATAGAATTATTTAACAATATCGCCGCCATTTCCTTTACTAGCACAATTATTCAGTCAGTAGCCATCATGATCAATTTGCATTTACATCTCTTATCGTCATAATTGTTGTCGTCGTGTGGTGAATAGTCTCAAGCTTAAAGTTGTATTCAAACTTGGATGCCACTGCTGCCAATACCAGACACGCGTTTTAGCTTACGTGCTAAGAATGTACAACGCACAACAATAATGTTCATCTGTGTAAAACATCACAACATTAGAACCCATCTAACATTTGAATCTACTCAGTTAACCTGTCTCAAAATTTATATTTCTCAGAATCTCAAAGGAGTGCTTTTAGTTTTCTTGGAGGATGGAATGAAAGGAAAGAAAGACACCTCTGAGGCACTTATCGCTTGGGACAAGTTTCTCAGTCTTCATAACGCCGTGTATAAGGACAAATACAATGAAATGACAGTGCTAAGCTCTTGCCAATTGCTCAGAGATTTCCATTCATATGATGTGTAGTATTTTATCTCTCAAGAATGTGTTCGTTGAGATTGTTCAAGTCTTAACACCAGAATCTTGAAGACAGATTCATGGCAAGAGTTTATTTGTTTGAAGATTTAACTTACTGTCTTAAGTTTACTCTGAATAATCGTTTCACCGTGTAAAGATATATTTGTCGCACTGTGTGAAATGGCCAATGTTATTGTTTTAATTATTTTTCTCCCATACAATGTGTTAGATCTTATTCAGGCATGAAAATAGTTTCTTTTTTCAAAAGTGGTTTTAAAATAAGAAGCAACATCATGTTAAAAACAAATAATAATTTGTCAATTAAATTAAGTGTTTCTTCAAACAAATCAATAAGCGAGCCTTTGTTTTAAATTAACTCTAGTAATGATCACATTGTTTGGGAGCTTAAACTTGTAAAAGTATATTTATTTAAAGATGAATTTCCCTTTACCATGGTGACCATGGTTCAGACAAATGTATATCTAAATATGATTTAAAATCGTAAAACACGTCGAGGAAAAGCACGTTTTAGTGATCCACTCTTATTGAAGTTACCAAATACATTAAAAAAAAAACAAACAAACCAAACAAATGTCCATACATTCTATTGCACAGAATACAAGTGGTTGGCTAGTTATTACTTGTGAGTAAATCGTTATATCTTTCACTTACTTATTTACTTAGTCGTTCATCTTCTACCCTGGGATGTAGAAGTTTGCCAGAGAGCGCCACACTGTCCTATCAACTGTCTCCCTCCTGGTCTGGTTCCAATCAAGTCCTAGGTCCTTCAATGATTATCTAATGTTGTTATCCCAGCGAACTCTGGGACGTCATGGAGATCTGTATCCCAGGCTCTTATTTTCCAATATTTGTCATGGTAGCCGATCTTCTCCCATTCTGCATACATAGCCAAATCATCGTAATTATGGGACTGTCCTACAAGGGTCTGCAGAGGCTGGGTTTTGAGACCTTGCCGTATCTTCTTGTTACTTCCACCACCTTCCTCAGATATCTCATTTCTGATATTTGGAGCTGACTTTTGTGGGTTATAGTCATTGCCCATGTATTCAGCCATCTTCGTCTTCTTGCAGATTTCTTTTTTCGTATCTCAGAAAACATTCGTTGTATGGTTAAAAAACTTATATATTTTTTCATATCTTTCACACAAAAATAAAAATTTTTGAACTCTACAACGAATTACTGATTTATGATAATTGGCCACGTACTTGTATTCTAAGAAAAAGAAACACATAGAACGTATATTTTATGTTTTAGTTCATTTGGTAATAATAATAATAGCAATATATCCCTAAATCTTGGTTATATGCTGTCTTTTTTTTTAAAGAAAGGCGTACGTGCTGAAGAGGTCATATGTTAAATAGCCATAGTTATAGTAACATTTACGTAATTTCTCTACTGCGCTGGCTCCTCTTTCAGTGTACGGTATTTGAAAAACATACAAATGGTATGGAAGCTAGCCTGACGAATGAACAATAAAATAAAAACACACTCAGTTTGTCTAAAGTATTGTTATTATTGTAAAACTCATTTTCAAGGGGAGTAGAACTTGAAAGTTAAAGAATGATAAAATGCGAAATAGAAATCTCAGTTCTAGATGGATAGATATCTGTTTATCTTATGTTTGTCATGACTTGAAGTAGACTGTTGATGATGATGATAACGATAATGGTAATTATGATTGTGATGATGACACACCCTTTAAACAGCGCTTGAATGTATGGTGTGGAAAAAAAACAGTTTACCAATACTAATGACATCATGTAACTTCACAAAATTAATTAGCATTTTCAATACACTGTACAGTTAAAATATTATTGCCATGTTTGAAACATTTTTATTAACACTGAATGATTGTATATAAATGTGTGAATTTTTGTAGCGTATTTTTCTACGTGTGTGAAACTTTATTTTACAATGTGTGTTGATGTGAATCTATATCTGTGTGGGTGTGATCACAAATGTTTACTGTTATGCTTGTGCACAACTATAGGTGAGTCGTGAATTGCGTTTGCATGTCAGAGCTAGTATTTTGTATTTTAAAATGACGCTAAAATAAACTTTGTAGTTTTGTTTCTTATCATTTTTTATGTAATTTTATACAGCCTTCTTGACCTCGGTAACGAACTAATTTGATTTCTATTAATTCTTATGGAAAATCAGTTTTCATTTAGCGCTTTATTCCGCTAGCGCTAGATTTTTGACGAATGAATTAATCGGCTCTAAGCTTTTAGCGGTGAGGCGGCTTGCGTACACTAAAATCCCTCAGAGCAATGCCAGCGGGAGTTTTGCTCCTGGCAGGTTCAACCAAACTTGACAGGTCTGTGCGGGTAGGACTAAGACAAAAGCTGGAACCCTGGTCCTCCAAGTTGGGGATTTTAGTACAGGGCAGACACCACAGTTTTTGTAAAAAATCCTAATCGTTACGGAAACAGCAACAAATGAAAAAAAAAAGTTGATGCGGGACGGACATCCGGAGTCTGAGGCTTGAATGAATGTTAGTGGTGAAAGCCGAAAGGAAGCCATTGGCATGAAAACGGATGCCCCGATCACAAACACGAACCAGAGCTGGGACACTGTACAAAGGATGGCACCGACCAAACAAAGTGGAGGCAGTTTGTTGCTGCCCTACAAGACTCCATCAGGCTTGATGGCCCCTAATTGCTTTGACAGTAGGCGACTAAGGATCAAAGAAGAATAAGCAGTGGGAGATTGCTGGTTTGTAGCAAGTTTAATTTGCTGGGGAGGTTAAGATGTTATAACGAAAAAGAAAGATTGCAGTTTATGTGTCAACCGTGTGAGGTCAAGCTATGTAAGACCCTGAGTCTAATAGTTGATGATGATGGTGATGAATTCTCAAGGAACCTAACGCTACCTCCCTAGATCTCACACGGGCTGTATTTTATTTCTAGTGTCTGGTGTTTGATGTGGCTAGTGTCTTGGTGTGGAATGAAAATGATGGCACATCAAAACAACATACTATAACACACTAATAGTAAAGTAATAAGTCTGTGGTTTTAGTTTGAACATTAATCTTCTTTTTTACAATTTTATTTTGCCTGTCATGCAAACTCTTTTGGACAGGTCTTTGAAACAAGAATAATGTATCTTACAACTAATGAGTAACTAAATTGGATTCTTTGTCCTATAATAATAATAATATATTTCATCATGTTCACTAGTATATCGTAAAGTAAGCCATTTATCTGGGGAGCTGTAGTTGTCATCATACCCCGATCCCTATAGTTAATTTAGGGAAAAATACTTTATTTCCCGAAGAATTATCAGAGTGCCCAGCTAATGGTACATCACCATATTTTCTTTTATGTAGAGTCAATCGCCTAGCACTGCTCTGCAGAGAATGTCAGTTCACAAAAGCTCCTTCTGGATAACTGCATACAGTAGGCTTACACACTTTCAATGGAGACTTTCTGTTTTCAGATATATTTCTTCAGGTTTCCTGTCACCGGCTGGTAACAGGAAATAAAACCCTGCGAACAAAAGACACCCTGGCCTTTTCATATCTGATTGATACTTCAATTAACTATGTATGCATGATATGATGGGGTCAGCCTCGTGTGCATACAAGGGCACCAGCCCTTAATTCATATGACTTTACTTACTACTGTGACCACACCACAGGTCCATATGGCGGATACGCCACTGTAATTGTACATAGTTTTCTTCAACACAATTAATTTGGAGTATATATATATATATATATATATATATATATATATATATATATATATATATATATATATATATGTATATATATATATATATATATATATATATATATATATATCTCCTTCTTTAGGATTGTTCTTTTCTTTTCAAAAATATAAAAGCTCTAGGCATGTTGATGAGTGTTCATGGAACACAGAGGCTTGCTAATATTTCTGACCTAATAATGATAATAATAGTCATAACAATATGCAACATTCAAACACAATTCAATTTGAGGACTCAATAATTTTTGCTCCCGTCATGTCCTTCACTTTTCCCAATAGCAGTATCTTGCTTTTGCAGTCTTATTAATAAAGAATAATAAATCACTCTCCTTACCACAATTCAATGAAATATAAACACACAGGCAACGATGACTGGCAGATATGGCACTATTTGTCCTGCCACTGTCCAGACTGTTTGAATTTTATTTATTTATTTAAAATCAGCACTTCTCTTCTCATCGTCCCGTGGCAAAGAATTTCTTTCAAATGGCCAAGAGCCTTGTAAGCTTTTGCTAATATCAATTTGGGCTGACCAATGAAATCAGGCAACTATCAAATTTTGAAGTTAGTTTGAAAAAAAAACCTCCAAACATACTATGTGTTTCGTAGTCTGTTGGTCAGTCTGCCTATGCTATTACACTGCAAAAATATGTTTAGTTTTGGGCTAACATTTCCTGCCTCTCCCTTACGCCTAGCGTTAAACAATCACATTTTAATCACGCTAATGCCTCTTTTCAAAATTGCGTCCCAATATGTTACCAATAAATAAGCAAGAACGAAAGTCCGTACGTCTTTCTGTTCGAACATATATAGTATTTCTACAATATCTTAGTTATTAATTGAGCGATTTTCAATATTAAAACATATTATTGACCAGAAGACTAAGCTCTATCTGTATATATAGTTTTATGTCAGTCTTAACTGTCGTTAACATTTTTGTCTTTTTGAGTTTTCTTTTGCTAAACCACAAATTTTACTAAAATATATTCTTCTAATAGTGCCCTAAGTTAATTTTAATGACCATGGAAGATTTTATAGGTAATATTATCAAGGTTATCCTTGTAACCATTCTATTTAGTTTATTTTGACAGTCACAATAATTTTCACTTTCAATATCGGTTTCCTCCTTTTCTCCCCTTTCCATAATATATATATTTGAATCGTAATTAACTGCTTGCCTAGCCTACACAAGGTGGCGGGTAACGCTGGGGGGATTTCCTCACGCAATAGCGCACAAATTTCAAACCTCGGTTACTAAGCGCCGGGGTACCCTACCATACTGTAGTGACGTTGAGCATCCTAGAATGCAGTTGTTTATTGCCTCTCTCACTCCTTTTCCCCCCTTCTATCAATCCAACTAGCGAAACAAGTATTTGCAGCACGCAAAACCTTTTCATGTCAATTTCAAATTCTCAAGGCGGAGGGACGAAAACGCGGGCGGGTTTTGGGATGGCTATCATTTCCTTCGTATTAATACTTTTCAATTCCAGGCGTGGGTGACAATGATGCGCAATAAACACGGGCGGAAAACTAGTTTATACTACATTTCAAATCTTTTGTTAAATATTAATGTAATGGTGATCAAATATATCACTGATATCACTACATGGTTAAATAATAGAGTTACAGATAAAAAATATAGCCTTGACCAAAACGGCAAGAATATAGACGTAATGTCATCTCGGAAGAAATAACATTATGCTCATCATCATTTTCCTTTTCGCTCCCTATGGAGCATGCAGCCACCTCTGAAGCTGGTCATTTTGCAGAAAGCCTGCATAAAGCATTCACATGCTCTAGCAGATGTGGTTTTAAATAACGAGATCGCCGGCCTCAATCCAACCTCATATTAGTTGCCTTGTACGACGATTGTTTGATGGAGCAAACATCAGGCTCATCAGAGACCCCCCAGGGAATCTGCACAGGACTTGCAGCATGTTGTCCTTGCCTAAATAATCATCATCATCATAATTTTCCTTCGCACTGGTTGTGTAGCATGGATCCACAAGACTGCAGCTGGTCTCTTTACAGGAAGCCTGCACCAACCATTCACATGTTCTTGTAGCGGTGGTGTCTGTAGAAAACAATTTTATATGATGAGAATCTCAGCCCCATGCACTACTACGTATCAGTCGCCTTGTTCGAATCTTAGCTAAATAGTATATTAGAAAATGGAAAAAACAAAAACATCAACGTAAGAAAACTTTGCCTGTGGATGCAAGAAAGAGTTCCAATTTTTACAAAGAACATATCCTGTCATTATTATACCAGCGAATCACAAACAATGACCAATTAAAAAAATATGTAGAGGTAACAGAGATTTCGCTGCTCCGTGTTTGTTTTCCTGAATTAGATCTGGCGCCTTTCCCCGCTGTCAGTCACCGATTCTTTTATCAGAATTTGTATTCTCCCTGAGTGTAGATCATATAACTCATGGGATGTGATGAAAAATCACCATTCTTTTAACTAATGTAATGAAAATATTTCAACTGGACATGTGGCTTGTGCCCGAAGGAACAACCTTAAGCATACATACAATACATTACAAATGATAATATACGAGTACCTATGATTTCATCATCATCCACTTCCTTTCTCCACTTGGAGTCTGGGATTACCTCTGCTTTTGGTTCTTCCGTGAGAACTAGCATGATGCAATCACCAGCACTTGATGTGGCGGTTCATGAATGTATCCTTTTTACAAGCTGAGGTTGCCAGATTCGTATGAATATTTAACACTGCTTGTCGTGTTTTGGTCTGTCTTACACCACGGTCATATTTACAGCTCACAATAATAGAATAAAACGGTCCGATATAACAGCCAATGAGAACGCTCCCTTTTCTGGTACATATAAGGAAACCTATTATGCTTAACATAGAGGCCTATTTTGTGCAACTGAAAATACGAAGATATTTAATTTCTCAAAGACTAAAGATATTTAAACGAAAGTTATAGCTAGTTTAAACAACGGGGATATTGCTTAAGAGGTATGTGTAAAGACATCCTCAAATAATATGTTATTCTAAGAGAAAAATCGTTTTACTTGACATTTATACATCAGGGTAATCCCCAATATATACTGTTCAAAAAAAGAAACGCATAGCTATCCGAGGGCGCGTTTTTATGAGTTTGTAAGTAAAATTTAGTGCTAGGGTATATAAAAACCAGCCTCAAATGTTCTTTACAGTGTCAAATGCACGTGTTGACCTGAATTGCGTTCGTTTTTGTAATCGTTACAACGCAGTGGTCTATAGTGTTTATGACGCAATTTTTGACCACAGCTCATGTTGCGTGCACGTGAAAGCAACAAAATTTGGGGTGAACACTATTCACTGACTACGCAACTGAAACCCTATAAAAGGATAACGCTACACAAAAAAAATTCAGTTCATTTTCAAGCAGAATTTAAGGAACATTGCTATTGGCCGACTGCATGCAGGCGAAAGTCAAAGTCAGGTTGCCAGGCATCTAAACGTGCATCAGAGTACCATCAGTCGACTTTGGCACCGGTTCCAAGCCACTGGCTTAGCTGAAGACCGGCATCGCAGTGGACGACCCAGAGCGACAACAGCAGCGGAGGATCGCTTTATTCGGCTTCGTCACCTCAGAGACAGGTTTACAACAACTTCCTCAACTGCCCAGTCATTGCCTGCAGGACGGCATGTGTCTGATCAAACTGTCCTGAATAGACTGCATGACGCTGGACTTTGGGCACAACGACCTCACCGAGGACCTGTCCTTACGCGCCGCCATCGCCAAAATCGACTTCTTTGGGCCAACCAGCATCGTCCCTGGGCAGCTGACACTCAACGGAGACGTGTCTGGTTTAGTGACGAATCTTTCTTTTTATTGCAGCGTCATGATAGACGGCGTAGGGTCTACCGTAGGCGAAATGAACGTTTTGCCCAAAATTGCGTTGATGAAGCTCCGCCGCACGGTGGTGGAAGTGCAATGATGTGGAGAATGATCAGTTACAACGAAAGGAGTCAATTGAGGCACATTGAAGGAGGTCTTAATGCGGAACGATAAAGATACGTCAATGAAATTCTTCGACCCAATCTCCTTCCACTTTTGGCTGCCCAAAGGTCTGTGTTTCAACAGGACAACGCCAGACCCCATTGTGCACGGTTGACCACGCAGTTCCTGACTGCCAACGACATTCTCACCCTTCCCTGGCCATCCCTGTCTCCAGACATGAGGCCGATTGAGCACCTGTGGGATTAGCTGCATAGACGTGTTTGTCGCCGAGACGTTGCTCCAACCAATCGTAGTGATCTGTTCCAGGCACTCCAGGAATAGTGGGCAGCCATCCCACAGGCCTACATCAGACGTCTGATCGCATCCATGCCCAGGAGATGCCAGTCGCTGATCGATGAAAGAGGAGGCCACACACCATACTAACGGGAAAGCCCGTACGCCAAAAAAAAATTCGTGACCCAGATGCAAAACAACTGTCAATTGATTGGTTGAACCGTAAGGTATTCTTGTGTGCAATTTGAACAATTAACTCATTAAATTAACAAAAGTTACTGAATGTCAAAATTATGGCTATGTGTGTGCCTTCAGCAGCTATGCGTTTCTTGTTTTGAACAGTATAGTTAGTCAAAGGCTGCATAGATTTAAATGCATTTTGGTAACTAAAAAATGTTTTAGCTAGACTGATAGAGATAAATTACCAGTATAATAATAATTTTAAATGAGTAAAATCGATCCACAATTAAGAAAGATAATAGATTTTAAAATTTCTACACATTGAATCGAAATAAAAAAAAACGCATTGTTTTGGGATTCCTAAACACTGCTTTTGCCCCAACCATCCGCGAGATACGCTGAGACCCTATATAAGACCTTGAACTTGGGCTGAATTGAGGCCACAATATTTTGAAAATATAGTACTGAACAGAAGAAAGCGGCAAACGCTTGCTGTCAAATATTTTGCAGCTGTATCTACGTAGTAGACCTAGATACCCATTTCAGCCTGTTATAGCTATTGTATTCTACCTGAGGGTAATAGAAATGTATATATAGATGTATAATTATGTACTTTTCCTGTGTATAATCCATTTGTGTGTTCGCTAGTGTGTTATATGTGTTAAGAAAAAAATTACGGGACGAGTTTGCTACCGGCTGGAAAACAAGCATGTGTTAACTATTAGGGACGAAAGCCAGCATTTGGGAATGTGTAGGATAATTGAGAATTATGCAGAATCTACGACTGTAAGTTTAATAAAATGTAATTTGATGGGTTATTTCATAAATATTTCGCCTTCAAATTTTTTAGAAAAGCTAAAAACGTCACACTGTACAAGTATATAAAATTTAGCTTTCAAGAAAGGATGTCAGGAATTGTTTACATGTATTAATCAAGGTGTAACTTCATAATTTGTTCTCAACAAAATCATTGTAAGGAAGCATATGAAGTACAATTGGATAAACTTATGATTTATAAGGAAAATGTAATCACATCGAACTGGCTGTAGATGGTATTGAAGTAAAGTGATATGTGCAACTGTTAGCACATTGTCTGAGTTTGTTTGCAATGTTCATTGTGTGTGTGTGTATGTGTGTGTGTGTGTGGATTAAATAGTGCTGAATCATACAAGGTTTGCGATCATTTGTATTTTCCATGTTTTATCCTGAAATGACTATCAGTCTTCGAGACATTCTTCTTCTTCTTCTTCCTCGTTCGTCCTGAAAAGGATGTTGGTTGCGTTGTGTCTGTTTACGCCGGAGCTGTGATATCTGCACCTTTCGGTCGACACATCCGACTTCAGCACGGCAGTTTTTGGAACCGGGTTTGCCTTCCCTCTGCGATCCCTACTCTCTCAGCCAGACTGCAGTGATACAGACTGTTTCCACGACCACCACGTGGAGGTGGAGTAGGGTCTTAGTCAGCTCTGGTTCGCTGACTCTAATGCAAGCAGTCAAGCTATGGGTCGCTGACTGCATTCTCTATTGCTGCATCTTTGGGTCCCAATGAGACATTCAATATTGAGGAACTCTGTTGGTGCGAAACATTCTCAATATACTTAGAGCGAATCACCAGATCGGTTCCCAGCCTGAAGATCCAGACACTGTGTACTTCAAACTATACAAGATAGGTGGACATATAACTCCACTGGTCGGCACATCCAGCCTTATTTTGTTAAGAATTAAACCCCACATTAAACAAACACTTGCATCATGACTAATGAAGGATTTAATGAAATTCTACCTACTTTACAGTCCAGTGAAACTAACAACTGTATATATATATATATATATATATATATATATATATATATATATATATATATATATATATATATATATATATATATATATATATATATATATATATATATATATATATATATATATATATATATATATATATATATATATATATATATATATATATATATATATATATATATATATATATATATATATATATATATACCATAAGTGACATTTTAAATATGACTTTTATATTTAACTAGTGTGGAAATAAAAATTCCATATTTATTTCCATTTTGTAAAAAGCATTTGAATTTTATTATCATTTTCCTAACCGAAAAGAGAAACGGTATAAGATCAGTAAATTGTAAATATTTACATTCAGTCTTACTTAATTATTCAAGTTGAGTTAGATTCTGTTTGTATGTGTATTACATATCTATTAAATTAATTAATCCTCTAGACAATTAGCCATAATACAATAAAAATAAATATAATAACCATTATTCAGGGTGGGATCTGGAGAAGTAGCACTTAGACCTTAAGCAGCATTAACCATCATCATACTTGAAGGTTTATACAGCTTGACCCTACCTTGATTGTCGATACACTCTAACTGATGCCTAGAGAAAGAGAAGTGGGACCTTAAGTTATCACAAGGTTTGAGAAAAGCCTCTTATGAAGTTTTTGCAAAACTTGGCAAAGAAGACCATGAAGACTATGAACTTTTGAAGCAGGCATTGCTAGTCCGTTATGAAAAGAATTCTGAACTTTATAGGAAGAAGTTTAGAACTACCAAGCTACTTACTGGAGAAACTTACCATCAATTCTCTGCAAGATTAGAAACCTACTTGGAGAAGTGGACTACTCTTGGAAAAACCCAAGACCTAAAAGAAATAGTCATGATGAAGCAAGTAAGAGAGTCTATGCCTCCAGACATGAGAAAATTTCTTATGGAACAAGGTGCAAAGAAATTGGGGGAGATTATAACAGTTGCTGAGAGATATCAAGAAGCCCAGAAAGAGATAGCAGGAATTAGGAAGAAGCAGGTAGAATATAGTAGGCCACCCCCAAACCAAGATAAATATGATAATAGGGACCAACAACACAGATACAAACAAGACTATGACAAACCAGATTTGCTCATAGAAACAGGAACCCTCAGGTACAAGATAATAAACCCTACAGACAGGGAAATAAGTGGTGCAAATTTGCAAAATGAACAACTACAATACACTTGATTGCGTTAAGAAAGTCCCTCCAAATCACGCTGCATGAAATAATAACAGTGGGAAAGGGCAGGAAGGACCTGACAGACAGTCAGTCAAACCTCCAACATCCCCCCATCTGTGAAGAAGTAACTTGTAATGGTACTAAAGTCAAATGCCTTTACGATTCAGGATTGGAATATGACTCAGTTGTGAGTGCGATTCTGCTGCACCCTGAGCAGTATACCACAGATACAGTGGAGATACAAGGGGCATTAAAGGGAACTGCAACCATGACACTTCCCCTAGCCAGAATCAATGTCAAGACTCGCTATGTGGAAGGAGTGATTAGTGCAGCAGTGTGTGATGATCCTAATTACCCGCTGGTGTTAGAAAGGAGATATGTTTTTTTAGGGAACCCAATAAAACCTGTGATCATGGCGACACTCCAGACCAGGTGAAGCCCTATGAAGGAGGAGGGACCAGCACTAAACATTCATCCTAAAATGATAAGAAAGGCCCAAGCAAAAGATAAAACATTAAAACCTTGCTTTGGCAAATTGCCAAAAAGCCATAATCACCCAACGAAAGGACAATTTTATGTGGATGATGAATTGCTTTACAGGAAAGCTGGAGCAGGACCCAATGAGCATAGCCAGTTAGTACTGCCATCTCCATACAGGGAAAGAGTTATGGAACAAGCACATGTTGTACCAGACGGTGGACATATGAAAATTGGTACCACCTGTCAACGGGCATCGGTAAACCACTATTGGCCAGGCGTAGCTGAGGACATCACTCAGTATGTAAATGCCTGTGCACAATGTAGCAATGTAAAATCCATACGTGGGAAAACTAACCAGGACCTAGAAAAGCATTGTGGCGAACATAGGCCTGACAATAAATATAAACAGGTAGACATCGTGAATAGGCATGCACCTTCTCACACCCAGTCTTCTAGTAAACCAGTGACCACGGCAGCTCTCCGTCTCGTACCGAGAGGGGAAACGACCCATCCCGTGCCGACACAACTGTGTTCAAAATTCGTGGAACTTGATAAAAATAAAATCGTTTGTCTGCCAAATTTGGAAACGAAACTCAGGGATCCCCCAGAAAAATTTTAAGTGGGCGAGTGGGCAATAGGCCTTATGCTCAGCTCTCTTCGACATACGGTTATTAAATTAGCATTATGAGGGCACCGGCAACAGTGGTAGTTGACCGGCCTTACACAATCCATTGGAAGTATTTGAACGAACATGGATTGAGATTTTATATTATATTGTCATGCTACGGGAGAATTGATTTCCTATAGCAGGAAACTTCATTTCCCCACAACATATTATCGCCAGTGAGGTTTAGCTGAGGAATCCCATCTGATGAAAATGGACTCTTCCGGAATTGCAAGAAATTAAAGAGCCACACATGAATATAAGTAAAGGGTATTACCAGATTCCAGTCAAGCCCTGAGCTCAGACCATTGCGGGCTGTGATCACTTCTGAGGAGCACTATGATTTCATATGTTGTTTTTGGATTGGAAAATACTCCGAGTGCTTTATCCAGGAGGATGAGGAAATTACCTGATCCCTTACATAACTCAGCTATCACCAATTTTATAGATGACATCCTCATAAATATTGGAACCTTGAGGAACATCTAACACCTCTGGACATGTTATTGAACAGACTCAGAGAAGAGTAATGGTGAATATTGATTGATAATCAGCATTTGACAGGCGGCAACACCTGTGGTGTTTATTAAACACAAAATGCGGTATTATTCTTGGATCTCATAGGGTTGAGGCAGATTTCTTGAGTAGTGCCTACTTGAACTGACACACCTGAAGGAAACCAGGAGAATAGTAAGGCAGAGTGAACCTCATTTTGGGGTAATGCCGTGATTGTAAATACAGACAGGAAAGCTTCACCAAGTGGTTCACGCTTTTAAATGGGGGAGCTCTGTCGTGTTTTGTTCTGTCTTACACCACGGCCATATTAACCGCTCACAATAAAAAGGATAAAACGGTCCGATATAACAGCCAATGAGAACGCTCCCTTTTCTGGTATGTATAAGGAAACATATTATGCTTAACATAGAGGCCTATTTTGTGCAACTGAAAATAAGAAGATATTTAATTTCTCAAAGACTAAAGATATTTAAACGAAAGTTATAGCTAGTTTAAACAACGGGGATATTACTTAAGAGGTATGTGTAAAGACATCCTCAAATAATATGTTATTCTAAGAGAAAAATCGTTTTAATTGACATTTATACATCAGGGTAGTCCCCACTATAGTTAGTTAAAGGCTGCATAGATTTAAATGCATTTTACTAACTAAAGAAATTTTAGCTAGACTGATAGAGATAAATTACCAGTATAATACTAACTTTAAATGAGTAATATCGATTCACAATTAAAAAAGATAATAGATTTTAAAATTTCTATACATTGAACCGAAGGCAAAAAGACGCATTGTTTTGGGATTCCTAAACACTGCTTTTGCCCCAACCATCCGCGAGGTACGCTGAGACCCTATATAAGACCTTGAACTTGGGCTCAATTGAGGCCACAACATTTTGAAAATATAGTACTGAACAGAAGAAAGCGGCAAACGCTTGCTGTCAAATATTTTGCAGCTGTATCTGCGTAGCAGACCTAGATACCCATTTGCAGTCTGTTACAGCTATTGTATTCTACTTGAGGGTATGAGAAAATTATGTATATATATATATATATATATATTATATATATATATATATATATATATATATATATATATATGGGGGTTTGGGATGTCAGGTATTGGTAGTACCTCTGGTGAAGGAGCTGTTATGCCCTTTTCAGGGCAGCTCGGCCACCTCTGGTCCAAACCTGGCATCCAGCTCTCACCTGTGGCTCCTCGTAGCTGTCAGCATGCGACAGCGGCCACCTCCCGGGCAACGGCTTTGACAGGCCGGCTAAACTAGGTGAGGGTAGCCGACTGGTTATAAACCTTCGGTGAGTTAAGGTCTGCCTACCCATGCATGCGAAGACTGGATTCGATAGACTGCGCGGAAGAAACCATCTATTGGTTCAACGGGCATGACGGCGATTGCCAGCAACGCGCTGTGGAGCGTAAGGAGCACGGCGAGGCACGTAGAACGCCCTGGTCATCCACTGCATCCTGTGTTGTCTCCAGTCGTCTCGATAATATCTTGCCACTGGAACAGATAACTCCGGACGAGAGAGTGAGGATGACGATTAGCGCAACTCTTCCTCACTTTAATCCAATTACAGCGCAAGCCACAGCCTCAGACAGATACATACAGGCACTACACTCAAAGACCTGTGGCGATGGCGGAGTGGCGAACCAGAAAGTATGGATACACTCAAGCTGCAGCCACAATCCTGCACACAGGCGGCTCAGGCCATAGGGTCGTTTCTCGCTGGAACTTTGAAGCAGCGGCGAGATCCGGCAGCCCCCTGAGCGACTGAGCAGCCCTCTTTAGGATCACTCTGCTCACCTTCATGGCATGAGGAAGGGGCTAGAAAAGGTGCCCTGAACATAGCCTGCTTCAACCTACTCTGACCAGCTTGACGCGGCTGGAGGGTATCCCAATCATGCGTTCGAACAAAAAGTAAGAAAAAAAATGAAGGTGCTTACCTTCGGCACGTGGAACGTGCGAACACTACTCGACAATACCCTGGCCGACAGATCTGAAAGACGGACTACACTTGTGGCCAAAGAACTGGCGCGCTATAATTTCAATATAGCAGCCCTAAGTGAGACGCGACTACCAGAAGAAGGTCAGATTACTGAAATTGGAGGTGGCTACACATTTTATTGGAGTGGCCGGAACAGCAAGGAACGGCGTAAGGCTGGTGTTGGATTCGCCATTAAATCTCATATCGTACGAAAACTTGTCAAATCTCCTAAGGGCATTAATGATCGCCTAATGACCCTTCATGTCCCACTAGGAAGCAACAGAAGTGCCACGCTGATCAGTGCATATGCCCCAACAATGACAAACCCCGAGGAAACAAAAGAAAAGTTCTATGACGAACTTAACTCAATCATCTCATCAGTTCCTAAATCTGAGAAACTTATTATTCTCGGCGACTTCAATGCCAGAGTAGGCACTGACCACAACACCTGGGAAGGAATACTTGGAAAACATGGCATAGGCAAATGTAATAGTAATGGGCTCCTATTAATCAGCCTGTGTGCCACACATGATTTGTCCATCACGAACACCATGTTTCGCCTACATACTCGAACTAAAACAACATGGATGCACCCCCGATCCAAACAGTGGCATCTCCTTGATTATGTCATCACGAGAAGGAGCGACAGACGTGACGTGAGAGTGATTAAGGCCATGTGTGGTGCCGAATGCTAGACTGACCACAGGTTGATTGTATCAAAACTCAACCTTAACATACAGCCCAAGCGAAGACACCAGAGTCAGAAACCCATGAAGAGGCTCAACGTCACTAAACTTAAAAGCGAAGCATCCGCAGAGAGCTTCTCAAGGGACTTGGACAGCCGTCTGAGGGACGTTGAGCTCGGTCAAACCACTATAGAGGGAAAATGGGCCACTTTAAAGCACATTGTGTACTCTGTAGCCTCTGAGAGCTTGGGATATACAACACGCAAGAACCCTGACTGGTTTGATGAGAATGATGAAAATATTAAAACACTGCTGGCTGAAAAATATCGCTTGCACAGAGACTATCAAAGCAACCCTTCCTCAACATCCAAAAAGGCAGCCTTTACCAATATACGCAGAGTTGTCCAGAATAAGCTCAGGAAGATGCATGATGCAGCGGCGAGATCCGGCAGCCCCCTGAGCGACTGAGCAGCCCTCTTTAGGATCACTCTGCTCACCTTCATGGCATGAGGAAGGGGCTAGAAAAGGTGCCCTGAACATAGCCTGCTTCAACCTACTCTGACCAGCTTGACGCCTGACTGGTTTGATGAGAATGATGAAAATATTAAAACACTGCTGGCTGAAAAATATCGCTTGCACAGAGACTATCAAAGCAACCCTTCCTCAACATCAGCAATAAAGCAGACGAGATACAGAGGTATGCAGACAGAAATGACTCAAAGCGCTTTTATGATACCCTGAAAGCAATTTATGGCCCTCAATCGAATCAATCATCACCGGTCCTAAATGCTGATGGCATGTCATTGCACACTGATAAAACGCAGATTTTGGAACGCTGGGCACAACACTTCAACGCCATCTTAAATTATTCATCAACCGTCAACGACCAGGCCATTGCAAGTATACCGCAAGTTACAGTCAATGTCAGACTTGACCTTCCACCCAGCATGGAAGAGGTCAAGAAAGCAGCCAGTCTACTGTCCAGCGGCAAAGCCCCTGGATCAGATACTATTCCTGCTGAGATTTATAAAGCTGGAGTCAGCATGCTGCTGCAGAGACTAACAGACCTCTTCCACTCAGTATGGGATGAAGAACAGATACCACAGGAATTAAAAGATGCCACCATCGTTCACATGTACAAGCGAAAGGGAAATCATCAATCATGTGACAACCATAGGGGAATCTCCCTATTATCTATTGCGGGCAAAATCCTGGCTCGAGTCCTGCTCAATCGCTTGACTGTTCATCTCGAATCGCAGGACTTACTTCCAGAGAGTCAGTGTGGTTTCCGAGCAGGCCGCGGGACCGTCGATATATTTGCTGCTCGCCAACTTTAGGAGAAATGCCAGGAACAGCACAGTGACCTATACACAACATTTATTGACTTGACCAAGGCCTTTGACACTGTCAATAGGGACGGACTATGGAAAATTTTGGCGAAATTCGGCTGTCCCGATAAGTTCATCTCAATTGTCTGCCAGTTTCATGAAGGTATGATGGCTCGCGTATTGAATGATGGAGAACCTTCTGAACCCATTCCCGTCACAAATGGTGTCAAACAGGGTTGTATGCTCGCCCCGACACTATACAGTATCATATTTGCTGCCATGCTGTCTTACGTTACGCATGACAGTAGCGATGGCATACACATCAGATACATGACAGATGGGAATCTGTTCAATTTGAGACGATTACAGTCCTTTACGAAGGTGAATGAAACAATGATCTCTGACCTCGTCTTTGCGGACGACTGTGCCCTCAACACCTGCACAGAACTGGACATGCAGAACAATATGAGGAGGCTTTCTGTAGCGTGTGATGACTTTGGCCTTACCATCAATACGAAGAAATCTGAAGTAATGTTGCAACCTGCTCCTGGGAAACCTTACTGTGAACCAAATTTCACAGTAAAGAACCAACGTCTCCAAGTAGTGGACAGCTTCACTTATCTAGGCAGTACCCTTACCAAAGATGCGAATATCGACTCCGAGGTCAACAACAGAATTGCAAAGACAAGTGCAGCTTTCGGAAGATTAAGAGTAAATGTCTGGGATCGGCAAGGAATTAGTGCCGCCACCAAGCTAAAAGTATATCATGCAATAGTACTCACTACCCTCCTGTATGCCTGTGAAACATGGACAGTGTATAGCAGACATACCAAGAAGCTTAATCATTTCCACATGAGCTGTCTTCGCAGGATCCTCAGGATCAAGTGGCATGATAGAGTATCCAATTCTGAGGTCCTCAACAGAGCACATATCTCAAGCATCTACACATTGCTGCAGAGAGCCCAAACTAGATGAGCCGGACATGTTGTTCGCATGCCCGAAAAATGCATCCCAAAGCAGTTGATGTACAGCGAACTCTCCACGGGTAAGCGAACAGCAGGGAGACAAAAGAAACGCTTCAAAGACACACTGAAAGCATCGTTGAGCAGCTTCAAAATTGATGTCTCCTCCTGGGAGACTATCGCACAGGATCGCTGTGCCTGGCGGACAAACATTACTCAAGGTGCTTGCATTGCAGAACAGAATTTAGCTGATAAGGCAGAAGGCAAGCGTGCTGCAAGAAAGGCCAGAATGCACAGCAATACTACTATCGACTCTAACCATGTGTGCCCCGTATGTGGCAGGGCCTGTAGGGCCAAAATAGGATTAATTAGGGACATGAGATCACGGCACAGATGTGTCACAACTCAAGTCTGAAGCTGTCGCCATCTTCGCTTGCGATGGGTAACTATTATTATATATATATATATATATATATATATATATATATATATATATATATATATATATATATATATATATATATATATATATATATATATATATATATATATATATATATATATATCCACTTGTGTGTTCGCTAATGTGTTATATGTGTTAAGAAAAAAATTACGGGACGAGTTTGCTGCCGGCTGGAAAACAAGCATGTGTTAACTATTACGGACGAAAGCCAGCATTGGGAATGTGTAGGATAATTGAGAATTATGGCAGAATCTACGACTGTAAGTTTAATAATGTATTTAATGGAATATTCCGTAAAGGAACTTCACACTGTACAAGAACATAAGAAAGGATGTCAGGAATTGATTATATGTATTAATCAAGGTGTTACTTCATAATTTGTACTTTACCAAATCATTGTAAGGAAGCATATGATGGGCAATTGGATCAACTTATGATTTATAAGGAAAATGTAATCACATCGAACTGGCTGTAGGTGGTATTGAAGTAAAGAGTTATGTGCAACTGTTAGCACATTGTCTGAGTTTGTTTGTAATGTTCATTGTGTGTGTGTGTGTGTGTGTGTGTGTGTGCGTGCGTGCGTGCGTGCGTGTGTGTGTGTGTGTGTGTGTGTGTGTGTGTGTGTGTGTGTGTGTGTGTGTGTGTGTGTGTGTGTGTGTGTGTGTGTGTGTGTGTGTGTGTGTGTGTGTGTGTGTGTGTGTGTGTGTGTGTGTGTGTGTGTGTGTGTGTGTGTGTGTAGATAAAATAGTGCTCAACCATACAAGGTGTGTGATCATTTGTATTTTCCAGGTTTTATCATGAAATGACTATCAGTTTTCGAGACATTCTATAATGAGGAACTCTGTTGGTGCGAGACGTTCTCAATATACAGTGCGAGTCACCAGATTGGTTCCCAGCCTGGAGATCCAGACACTGTGTACTTCAAACTATACAAGATAGGTGGACATATAACTCCACTGTTCGGCACATCCAGCCTTATTTTGTTAAGAATTAAACCCCACATTAAACAAACACTTGCATGATGACTAATGAAGGATTTAATGAACTTCTACCTACTTTACAGTCCAGTGAAACTAACAACGGTATATATATATATATATATATATATATCTATATATATATATATATATATATATATATATATATATATATATATATATATATATATATATATATATTATAACATAAATTACATTTTAAATATAACTTTTATGTTTAACTAGTGTGGAAAAATGAAAATTCCTTACTTATTTATTTCCATTTTGTAAAAAGCATTTGAATTGTATTATCATTTTCCTAACCGAAAAGAGAAACGGTATAGGATCAATAAATTGTAAATATTTACATTCAGTCTTACTTAATTATTCAAGTTGATTTAGATTCTGTTTGTATGTATATTACATATCTATTAAATTAATTAATCCTCTAGACAATTAGCCATAATACAATAAAAATAAATATAATAACCATTATTCAGGGTGGGATCTGGAGAGGTAGCACTTAGACCTTAAGTAGTATTCACTATCATCATACTTGAAGGTTTATACAGCTTGACCCTACCTTGATTGTCGATACACCCTTACTCTTTTCAGAGAAGGTAGTATTTCTTATAAGATCAGTCTTTTATCTGGCGCAATACTGCTTTCCTTTGATACATCTTTTTGTGTGGGATATCATAAATTTTAATAATATCTAAACCTCTCGCGACACTCCTAGCTAGTGTAAACCAGTAATGTTCAAAGTATAAAAATATGCACAACTCTACCTAGTAACTAGTCAAATCTTAGACGTCTTGCTCAGGTTAATAGTCTTGGCAACGAACACACATCTGGGATATTATTTCTTTTTCTAGAATTCCTCTGTGACTTGTGAGTAAATTCTGAAGGAGTACGGTTCCATATTAAATAATGGTGAGTTTTCTTTTCCAGTGGATAAAAGATGCTCTATTTTTCCCTGTTGCAATGTCCTAGATGTCTACTTGTGACGATTTCTGGAATGCAGTGTTGTATGCTAGATGTTCTACGTTATATCGGCCCACGCGTCCGGCATGGCGTTCTGGCAAATCTTCCAATCGCGTGGTTGTTTACTGGCGCCTCAAATGTCAGCCAATACATTCAAAGTTCATATTATCAAAACTTTTCCTCGTGTAGTATTTTGTATGACTCATGCGTTTGAAAATTTCAAACAATCATCCTCCGTCTATGGATTTGCTACATCCGATAAAAGTTGATAATGTTTACGTTACAACTTCTTCCACTTTTTCCTGTCTGGTTTGAAGTAATTATGCAGTCATAGCAAACCTTTCATGCTCGCATTCACCTGGAGTCAATGTGGTATTATCACGTTTTAGGGACTCAATTAATCTTTGGCCCTGTCGTACATTGAAGAGTGAAACGAGAACAATAACAGTAGGGAAAAGTAGTGCTACAGTGCGTTTCAAAAAGATCGGTCGACGATTGACTTCAAATATCTCCATATTCCTTGCACTGATAAACATTATTTTTTTCCATGTGGTCTTATACTGTACTCGTATTTTCAATGTCCCAAAGTTTTTATAAAATTCAATGTAGCAGGTAGTGTTCTTCTCTTGCAACGGCTAATTCCTTTGATCTTTTTTAACGAAGTAATTATTTTGTCCTGGATGAAAATAATTTACCGTAAATGACGGAAGTTGCATATTTTCGGCATAGTCGTCTATACAATTCGAATGTTAGAGCGGTTTGTTAACTGATTACTACGTGAGGTCCTTTTTTATTTCTTCGAAATATTTGAGAAAATAATAACGAACATTCGTTGTAAATGTTACTTTTTATACTAAAACGTGAATGGATGCATGAAGAGGTGAAAGTACTGTGTATGTTAAAAGTAGTAGTGAAATCGTGGAGATAAAAAGGAAATGAATTGGTTTACATATACACATAGATGGAGGAGAAAACATATAAAACATATAAGGTATTTACACACTTATTCTGAGTCAGACGAGTGTAACATATTGATGACTATTCTCGGCTGAACGAACGACAGTCCATCTTTTTTCCAATAGTCATTTTCCTCTTTTAAGACATGGTCTTCACATTTACACCAATAATCGTTGTCTATCTGCGATAGGGCGGAATATGTTAGTTCTTTCATATTGCATAGTGTGAAAGTTTTATTTTCAGCTGCCACCTGTCCTTTAACTTTTGCCCAAACGAGTTCAATTGGATTTAAATGTGAATGATAAGGTGGCAGTCTCAAACGCATATGGCCATTCTGTTGAATCAACTTGTCTATAAGGAATATCTTGGTCTTTAATCGTTCCATCTGATAACTGCCATTCCTTTTCACTTGTGTGGTGTGCATTGATCCAAGTTTCATCCACATTCACAATATCATAATCTTGATTACGCATTTCCCGTACTTCCATAATGTTGATTTCGACACATCAATGTCATTGTGTGTTCTCAGCCGAATTTTCAGTTTTCTTAGTGTCACAGTTTCTTTGGAATTGAACATTCTACAAATCTCTCTTCTAATCACACCCCTGTCAAAACTACCTACCACTTCCTTTCTTCCTTGCGTCCTGGTATTGATTGAACTGAAAATTCCATTAGCTTTGAGTAATTGATGAAATGAGCGTTTACTTAAACCCAAAGCGTGAATAGTTCTCTTTTCAGGATTTGAGAGACTCCGATACAGTTTATCACGCTTAGCTTCGCTGCAGAAATATTTATACATCTTCACTGCCATTGTATGCAGTGTAAGGAACTTGACTTTCATAACCATTATATTACAGACCTAGAATACCGCAAGATACGCCTATGCACTGAAATACACATTAAGTAGAATGGTAACTGAACGCACCGGAAGAATCAATGTAATGTTCAAAACAGTACGACAGTGAGCCGAAACACGAAGAAAATCACGTGAAATGCGTTCAAGATGTTAAATCGAAATAGCTCACAAATATGAAGGGGTAAACACTCTCAATAAACGGTTGGACTAGGAGGTGGTCGATTTTGTATACTTTAAATAAAGAAAATTTAAAACCATAAGTTTGTTAACGAGGAAAAAAATGTCCCCCTCTGGACATAGCGATCATTAGGTCATATGCACAGTTGCAACAATTATGATCAAGTGGTTGCAGAGATATTGAATATTAAACAGCGGCAAACATTGTGAAACGCACTATAACAATAGAATAAGGCAATAATTCAGTACGCATAACAAATGTAGTTCAATACTGGTGTGAAGGAGAAGAGAGAGCACACATTATGTCACAAACAGTTTGTTTTAGAATGCTATTATTTCTAAGCCAAGTCATTATTTCACATTAGTCGTTTCTTGTGGGGCAATGGTTCTATTCTTTCTTTTAGTCCTAAAAGACCACTAACTTTTTAGTTTCTTGTCCTCAGAGACCTCCAACTTTCGTTTTGTCCCAAAAAACCTTTCTTTTTGTCCTCAAAGACTTCTAAATTTCTTTGGTCTTCAAAATCCTCCAAATTTCTATTTGTCCTTAGACCTTTAACTTTCTATTTGTCCTCAAAGATGTTTAACTTTCTATTTGTCATCAAAGACCCTAACTGTCCATTTGTCCTCAAAGACCTCTAACTTTGTATTTGCCCTCAAAGACCACCAACGGTCATAAGGGCCGGTCACGTGACCGATAATTTATTTTACCATTTCGTTCCATATGTTATTAAATCTTTTAATGTTCTGTTTTCCTAGACATTTTGTATTCTTATTTTCTTTCATTTTCTCCTTCTCAAACCCTACCCGAGGTGTTTACGTTCTAGCTTTCAGTAGAAATCCCCCACTGGTCAGAAACGGTCAGCGTAGCGGTAATATTACATACACGCACCTGGTCCGTCCAGGGGAATTTCTCTGGTCGCTTTAAAACGTTTGATCACGAGCGGCTAGTACCTTTTGAGGCCTGGGTAACGAGTTTGATCTGTTTCAGGGGGAGATAAAACCCGTTGTTAGTCCTTTGTGGGTTTTTGCCCCTTAGAACACCGCATTAGTGATCATAATATTATGTCTATCGGGGGGAATCTTCTCGCGGTTGTTGTCTTTGATGCAGTTTCTAGAGAAACTTTTGTCTTACTTCGGATTACGTCTTTCGCCGAACATCTGTAGAAATATGCAGGCCAGGTGTCCGGGGGGAGCGTCCTTTGTAATCTATAAGAGTAGATGGGTTTAATAAGCTAACACACTCGTGCATATTCCTGGCCCGTAGATGACCACCATGAGATAAGGCAATTTTTAACACAGTACGAGAATGTGTTTGCCTATGTTCTAGTCATTTTCGGGGTGAGTTGACATATCTTATTATAATATGATATATTCATGTTAACTTTTACATATATCTGTTAGGAAAGTGACTTACTTCATTTTTGAGGACTTCTCCTAGTAATTTAGTTCAGTGATAATGTAGCGCTGTCTACGGCCTTAGTTAAGTGGTGCTTAAACTGTTACGGTTTATCATGGGTTAAATGTTAAACTTACAATAACAGATACTAGGCGTAGAATCAGTCCACAGATGCTTATCATGGGTTAAGAATAGGCTAATTAACTGTCATTTCTGTACGATAATGTCAGGTGTGGATTGTTCACTTAAAACTGAATAGTGAGATGCAGGCAATAACTCTGAATTATAGGAGATAGTCACTGATTCCTTTTTGATAGATATTTTTAGTGGCAAAGGGAGAATCATTTTATGCTTACTTGTGTGGCTAGGCACTAGTCTATAACTTTCACTGAAAACAGTCACCAGGCATAGATATAATTATATCTTATGATTTAGCCACAACGGTATTATTGTAGCAAGAACATTGCATTTTCTATGTACTCATTTTGTGGAATGCTAATATATTTCCCCAAGGGGACATACGATTTATTTGTGTAAATGTCACATGCTGTAATCTGTTTATGTAAATTCATTTAATGTTGTAAGATGAATAAGCATATCCATTTAACTGCAACTACAAGGTTGGGTTTCATGTATGTTGAGATTGGGAGAAGAGGAGGGGATTTTGCTGTCAGAACATTTAATGACAGGTACATGGGTGTACAAAAGATATTAAGCCTATGCGGGCACATGCTATAATTGATAGAATGGAAGGAGCGGAGCATGACTAGGTTATAAAACATTAGATTGATTTTGTTGTTGTTTGAGGTAAAGGGAGTCTTTTTTGGGTCTCAGTTTCAGGGAGACCGAATCGCTAGAGCAGACTCCAGTCAGGCGAAGAACGACATGTCCTCTTCGATCTAGAGGGTTTCTTAATACCGCTAGCGTCACGAGTAGTCAAACCCCGTTCCTGAACCTAAACCCTTTTGTCAACGCCAAGTTACGCTCACGCAGTGCAACGGAGCCAACGCTAAATCTGAAATCATCTATTGCAGCAGTAGTTCTCTACTCGCCTATTGGATTACCAGTCAGAGCGTTGCCGCTTCCAGAATATCTAAACCGTCCTGCATGTCTATAGCAGAATCTGATATCACCCGACTTTGTATGCCTAAACGGGGCACTCAGCAAACCACAGCCAAACCAGTTTAAACGGGATTTACAGCCAAGCAGAGCCTAGCGCCGAATAAGAGCGCCTGGGACTCCGTGTCTTCAAGTGACTTCTTCTGGTGTATTTCTGGATACTTAAAACCTCGCACGTATGAGCAGCCATCTATGGACAGCGTTCCAGCCCCCCTCACGCAAGTAGCGGTCACCAACATATAGCACCTACAAGGAAAGTTGGGTATTTCACTTCATTCATCTTGAAGGATATTTATCCGTAAGACACTTTCTGGAGCTAGCACATTTGGTCCGACGAAAAGCGGACAGGCTGTCGCTCAGTTCGTTTATTGGGTCAGCAGAAGATAAACAGCGTCTTCCAGTGTTCCCTCGCGCAATTAGGGGTCACCAACGTTTAGCCCGACAAGGAAAGTTTTGTATTTCACTTCATTCACCTTGAAGGATATGTACTTGTAAGACACTTTCTGGAGCTTGCGCCTTTGGTCCTACGAAAGCGGACCCACTGTCGGACAGCTTAGTTATTTTCTCTGTGTTCTACAGGTTTTATGAGTGTTGATGGTGTGTGTGTTTGTGGGTGTGTATTTGCATTATTGAAGGTTATTGATGAATATTTTGATTATTGATGTATTTTATGCTGTGTATGATGATATGCATTAATTCCATGCTTTTCTTCTTTAATAAAGTTTACACATTTATTAATGCGCTGTTCCCGACCCTTTTCATCCATAATTAACTTGGTTTAGCTCTTTACTAGAATCTCTATGTTTGATAAGAGAAAAGAGTGAGAGCAGGAGGTGCTTAGACAGTAAAAGTGAGTTGAGGCTTGGAGAGACAGATCACTTTGATAAATCTTCTTCCAGGTTGTCTCAAGTCCATCTCCTATTTACACCTTTCTGTGTGTGTAATCTATAACTCTGTCAGTCCACTATCCCTTGTCGATTTCACTACTATTGTCCAACTCGACAAATACTCTACACGTTACTCAACCACGACAATTAATGGGAGCCCGTCCGAGATTCTAGAACCCATCTAGTACGACATTTAATATGTGCTCGATCCGAGGATGAATCTCTCACAAGATTCTATCTTGATTCTTAGAGTTTAGTGTTCTGCAGATTATAGGAATTGGTATCCCTAGACATATCGAACTATTTCTTTTGGGTGGAAGTCGGAACAGCTTTTTTTCTCCACAGCAATCATAAATATTTAGTTACATTTATTGTTCATCCTACACATGAGACAGCTGGTAAAGGTTGATGGTATCACTGCTGAGTTTTTGGTTGACAAATCTGACGACTATTGTTGTAAAGTCAGAAAATTTTTTTTTTAATGGTTAATATTTTTTTCAGGAGTAGCTCTTTAATCTGAGATAAGAAGCTACAGATAGTCAGTTACTAGCTTGCATCTGTACCAAGGGAGGGTGTTCATTCGGATGATAGTAACCAATCCTCTCAATAGCTTAGTACTGACAGAACTAAACAAACTGGGGAGAGTGAAACATTAACCCGACAGTATGTAGAAGAAGTGATAGAAGATGAGAAGCAAAGGGAAAAGCAAAGACAAGAACGGGACAAGCAATTGGAAATAAAACGACAAGAACGGGACAAGCAATGGGAAATAGAGCGACAAGAAAGGGACAGAGAAAGCCAAGAAAGGGACAGGCTACACCAAATCAGAATGAATGAACTGGATAGCCAAATCCGGAAGATGGAAACAGATACTAAATGTAGTCACTCTAGTTCCCCTCCTACTGCGCCCTTGTCTGACAACGCCCCTGTAAACCTTGCGTCCATGAAAGAAAACCTGCCTGCTAAAACCGAACCCCAACTCCAAAAAATTGACTTTCCTTTGGACTTGGATCCGAAGCCCGAACTAGGAAAGAATTTACGTCGGGACAGCAGACCTAAAGCCACGGGAAAAATTACGCAACGTTCCCAGGCATGGAAACTGCACAAAGGTGAGAGAGGTGCTAACAAGCATTGTAATACGGATTGTTCCCGTCTGGCAAGCGGCGAACCCCGAGCCTCTCACGCTCCAGACCGAGCAGCACCTAACCGACACGTGACGTCGAGAAAAGGGAGCCACACCCTATCACGTTATATTTCGCTAGATTCCCGGCCGGACAGCGAAAAACCATATGCAGAGGCGTATCCCTCCAACTCAACGATCGTAGAAAGGAGGTGCCGCTCCTCTTATCACCCTGAGCTTAAAAGGTGCAAGAATAAGTCGCCTGCTAAAAGGGTTAAAGTTTCCAAACCGTTCCAAGGAACTTTGGAAAAACACACCGAGAGTTCTATCTCGGGCACTTCGCGATCTAACGGGATCTCAAACCGTCCAGTCAGTTGCATGCAGACTGCGGAGCCTGTAAACCAGGAAGTGGATCTCGCATTGCAGGACAAAATACAACTGACGCCAGTAACTTCCTCAGGGGAGGGCAAAGTTGACGTTTATGGTGGACACAGGGTTCCATGCGAAGGGATCCCTGGTACTCCATCTGAGTCTCTCACACTTCTCAGGGAAGAAGACAGTGAGAAAAGCTGCCTTACTACTGTACAAGGAGCCATTGTTGAGAGCCTTGGCTCACGTCATGCTAGTAATGGTAAAGCGACTCAACAAACTCTGCAACTCGCAGATAATACCTATCTTTCCCCAAGGATAGAAGCTACGGAGATTAGTTATGATTTAGTAGAACCCCAGAATGCGATCGATTACTCTCTGCTTCAGGCAGCTGAGTTCTCTCATTCAAATCGCATTTTTCCAGTGGTCTCAACCCCACTGATGGACAGCAAAGTAGTCGCCTCTGCCAGGCCATTACCGAGCAAATTGATCAATTCTGTTAACCAAGCCAGAGTTGTACTGGCAAGGCAAGGAAAGCTCCAGATCCACCTTTAGACGGCACAGGTCTAAAGATTGATCAATGCTCCCACCGAAACAGGGGAGTAGGTGTCAAGAGGCAGAAGGAAAATGCTAGCATTTCTTCGGCCGACGAACGGCTTTATTTGCCAACTTGGGTTACACGAGCGCAGAAAATCCCGATAGACTGCAGCTATAGAAGGTTATTCAAGTCCACGCCCGTGACAGGTAAACCCATAACGAAGCGTAAACAGCCCGAGCCCAGCAATGATTACACAGCACATAACAGGCGGATTACCTACGCAGTGGCCAGTGAGTTCAGGCGGGGCCGAAAACCCCAACAGGTGCGGATAATTTTCCGGACCATAAACAGGCACAGCGAATTGTGGAACCAATATCAGGTTCACACGGAAACGAAGGGCGTCAGTGCCAACTGGTCTCGCAAAATCCCATTCGCTGAACGTCTATTAGACAGAGGGAAGGAAAGAAATGAACTCGGAGCTAGTCATACAGTACTGACTGAAATTGGATACGATTTTGGTTATGATTATAGGATGCTCTAACAACATGTAATGAACGTCTATGGAAAAGATAAATTACTGTCATTTTTGTCCGCGTTCCACGAACTTTAAAAGGAGGGGCAACTTGTCACGTGACCGATAATTTATTTTACCATTTCGTTCCATATGTTATTAAATCTTTTAATGTTCTGTTTTCCTAGACATTTTGTATTCTTATTTTCTTTCATTTTCTCCTTCTCAAACCCTACCCGAGGTGTTTACATTCTGGCTTTCAGTAGAAATCTCCCACTGGTCAGAAACGGTCAGCGTAGCGGTAATATTACATACACGCACCTGGTCCGTCCAGGGGAATTTCTCTGGTCGCTTTAAAACGTTTGATCACGAGCGGCTAGTACCCTTTGAGGCCTGGGTAACGAGTTTGATCTGTTTCAGGGGGAGATAACACCCGCTGTTAGTCCTTTGTTGGTTTTTGCCCCTTAGAACACCGCATTAGTGATCATAATATTATGTCTATCGGGGGGAATCTTCTCGCGGTTGTTGTCTTTGATGCAGTTTCTAGAGAAACTTTTGTCTTACTTCGGATTACGTCTTTCGCCGAACATCTGTAGAAATATGCAGGCCAGGTGTCCGGGGGGAGCGTCCTTTGTAATCTATAAGAGTAGATGGGTTTAATAAGCTAACACACTCGTGAATATTCCTGGCCCGTAGATGACCATCATGAGATAAGGCAAACTTTAACACAGTACTAGAATGTGTTTGCCTATGTTCTAGTCATTTTCGGGGTGAGTTGACATATCTTATTATAATATGATATATTCATGTTAACTTTTACATATATCTGTTAGGAAAGTGACTTACTTCATTTTTGAGGACTTCTCCTAGTAATTTAGTTCAGTGATAATGTAGCGCTGTCTACGGCCTTAGTTAAGTGGTGCTTAAACTGTTACGGTTTATCATGGGTTAAATGTTAAGCTTACAATAACAGATACTAGGCGTAGAATCAATCCACAGATGCTTATCATGGGTTAAGAATAGGCTAATTAACTGTCATTTCTGTACGATAATGTCAGGTGTGGATTGTTCACTTAAAACTGAATAGTGAGATGCAGGCAATAACTCTGAATTATAGGAGATAGTCACTGATTCCTTTTTGATAGATATTTTTAGTGGCAAAGGGAGAATCATTTTATGCTTACTTGTGTGGCTAGGCACTAGTCTATAACTTTCACTGAAAGCAGTCACCAGGCATAGATATAATTATATCTTATGATTTAGCCACAACGGTATTATTGTAGCAAGAACATTGCATTTTCTATGTACTCATTTTGTGGAATGCTTATATATTTCCCCAAGGGGACATACGATTTACTTGTGTAAATGTCACATGCTGTAATCTGTTTATGTAAATTCATTTAATGTTGTAAGATGAATAAGCATATCCATTTAACTGTAACTACAAGGTTGGGTTTCATGTATGTTGAGATTGGGAGAAGAGGAGGAGATTTTGCTGTCAGAACATTTAATGACAGGTACATGGGTGTACAAAAGATATTAAGCCTATGCGGGCACATGCTATAATTGATAGAATGGAAGGAGCGGAGCATGACTAGGTTATACAACATTAGATTGATTTTGTTGTTGTTTGAGGTAAAGGGTGTCTTTTTTGGGTCTCAGTTTCAGGGAGACCGAATCGCTAGAGCAGACTCCAGTCAGGCGAAGAACGACATGTCCTCTTCGATCTAGAGGGTTTCTGAATACCGCTAGCGTCACGAGTAGTCAAACCCCGTTCCTGAACCTAAACCCTTTTGTCAACGCCAAGTTACGCTCACGCAGTGCAACGGAGCCAACGCTAAATCTGAAATCATCTATTGCAGCAGTAGTTCTCTACTCGCCTATTGGATTACCAGTCAGAGCGTTGCCGCTTCCAGAATATCAAAACCCCCCTGCATGTCTATAGCAGAATCTGATATCACCCGACTTTGTGTGCCTAAACGGGGCACTCAGCAAACCACAGCCAAACCAGTTTAAACAGGATTTACAACCAAGCAGAGCCTAGCGCCGAATAAGAGCGCCTGGGACTTTGTGTCCTCAAGTGACTTCTTCTGGTGTATTTCTGGATACTTAAAACCTCGCACGTATGAGCAGCCATCTATGGACAGAGTTCCAGCCCCCTCACGCAAGTAGCGGTCACCAACATATAGCACCTACAAGGAAAGTTGGGTATTTCACTTCATTCATCTTGAAGGATATTTATCCGTAAGACACTTTCTGGAGCTAGCAAATTTGGTCCGATGAAAAGCGGACAGGCTGTCGCTCAGTTCGTTTATTGGGTCAGCAGGAGATAAACAGCGTCTTCCAGTGTTCCCTCGCGCAATTAGGGGTCACCAACGTTTAGCCCGACAAGGAAAGTTTTGTATTTCACTTCATTCACCTTGAAGGATATGTACTTGTTAGACACTTTCTGGAGCTAGCGCCTTTGGTCCCACGAAAGCGGACCCTCTGTCGGACAGCTTAGTTATTTTCTCTGTGTTCTACAGGTTTTATGAGTGTTGATGGTGTGTGTGTTTGTGGGTGTGTATTTGCATTATTGAAGGTTATTGATGAATATTTTGATTATTGATGTATTTTATGCTGTGTATGATGATATGCATTAATTCCATGCTTTTCTTCTTTAATAAAGTTTACACATTTATTAATGCGATGTTCCCGACTCTTTTCATCCATAATTAACTTGGTTTAGCTCTTTACTAGAATCTCTATGTTTGATAAGAGAAAAGAGTGAGAGCAGGAGGTGCTTAGACAGTAAAAGTGAGTTGAGGCTTGGAGAGAGAGATCACTTTGATAATTCTTCTTCCAGGTTGTCTCAAGTCCATCTCCTATTTACACCTTTCTGTGTGTGTAATCTATAACTCTGTCAGTCCACTATCCCTTGTCGATTTCACTACTATTGTCCAACTCGACAAATACTCTACACGTTACTCAACCACGACAGGGCCTTATATATATATATATATATATATATATATATATATATATATATATATATATATATATATATATATATATATATATATATATATATATATATATAATATTATATATATATATATATATACTTATATATATATATATATATATATATATATATATATATATACTAAAGACCAAAAGAAACGCACATATTAATTGTTCTGATTTTCAGACAAATAAAATAAAAAAATCAAGTTTGCACACGGTTTGACCACTGATGGCGTTGCCACGAGTTACAATGGTTATTCTGGCTGTGGCTATAGCGGGCATGAAGCGGTCTCGTCCATGAGTGCGCCGAATGGCCCTGTCTTGCCTGTATGTCGTAACGCGTGGAGTGCCAGACCGGGGTCGGACGGCGATGGTCCCTGTTGTTTGGTTTCGATGCAATAGACGATAAATCGAGATATGGTGAACTTGAAATGCCTGAGACACCTCTCTAACTGATGCTCCACCTCTGAGCATTCCCACTGCTTGATTACGCGCGTCAATATTCAGTCTAGGCATCGTTTTGCTGTGTGAAATTTTTATGGGTTTTACGCGCATTTTATAGAGAATTGGGTGAACAACTGACAACCAAAAGTCGTGCATGAAAAATCATGAAATGCACGAACTGTAATGAATTTTTATTCTGAGAGTTTGCTAATCTAGGCCGTAAACAACTCACCGCAGCACAAATTTTCCACGTGCAGTATCGTCTTGCATTGCTAAAGTTGTGTTTAAAGACGATTTAAACTTGATTTTTTTATTTTATTTGTCTGAAAATCAGAACAATTAATATGTGCGTTTCTTTTGGTCTTGAGTATATATATATATATATATATATATATATATATATATATATATATATATATATATATATATATATATATATATATATATATATATATATATATATATATATCATTATGCTCTCACTTCACGAGTAATACTTGCGTACTTCCTTTTATTCCTTAGTTCTACTATTATCGTGAAGCGTAGTGAACAACTGAAGTTTGTATTCTTGAGCACAGCCCTGAAAACACAAGCCTGTGACAAAACGTCTGAACATGCTCTTTTGTGTGATCTCTCACACCTTCAGCCCTCCGTCGGTATCCTTTCTTTTTCTTCATTTTCTCACTCATCGCTTTTATTTGGCATAAATCGTGCCTTTTCATTTGTATTTCCACTATTCTGCTTTATGCTGGACATAGCATGGTAAAGTCTCTAATACGCCACTCCTATATGGCAGTATTTGCTACGGAAGAAATTCTTATCTTACTGTGTCGCATTCACGCTTCACAAAGACGTGTTAAGTTACGCCAGGTTATTTGACGGTTAGCGACAGTATTTTATCAAAATATCGGTTTGAGCATCTTTTCAAGCGACGAGGCGTGTTTATCCAAGGAGTACTACCCAGATTTGTGGTTATATGCGCGGCATATTAGCACGTTCATCGGTCAGCGTTATCGGCTTAAATTACCGATAAGACATGGAGTTTGCACACTCAAATGACAGATAATGAGATTACTGTCTGAGTGACACATGTGGGAAGACAAGAGTGATATAATCGATTCCGGTCACTGGGTAAAAAGTAATCATGGATTTATTACATTTTAGACAATATGAGTCTGCAAATGTGTTTGAGAGTGTATGCAAGGCATCGGATGTCCATATATGGTAATACGTGACCTTTGCAGGCAGACACCTTATTTCTCGTGGGATTATTTTGAAATATCACAGGCTATCCTGCATGATTTGAAATGATTGGATCTTTCTGATTAGATTCATAACAAACTTGAACCGGAATATAGGCTGACTTTTTCGCAGTTTTATTTCTCTGTGATTTGCAAGCTCGCCAAGACAACATCAAACCTTAGCCAGAGTGAAGAACTATATTCATAATTCCTATTTGTTATCCGAACTTTTTAACTGGATAACCAGATAAGACTTAAAAAAGCAAAGGAAATCTCTACATTTAACAATGAACACCGGACTAGGGAACTGAAGAAACACGGAGTCAGAAAAGGAATCTACTGTAGAATTACAGAATCCCAGTCACGTGTAAGAGAAAGATTCGTCTCTTTTATTAATCTGTGCGTGCGACAAGTCTGTAGCCATGATTGGCGAAAGTTGTGATTTACATTTCATATTTTATTACTAACATGTGAACTAACGTACATATGTATATTACCATGTGAATTTTATTGTGTGAAACTCGCTATTGGATGTCGAAGTCATTTGAGGCTGGCAACCTCAGCGTATAGAATGATGATTCATGAACCACCACAGCACGGGCTGGTGATTGCTTTATTGATACTTTCGTAGAGAGAACTAAAAGCATAAAGTAGTTCCATGTTCCCCATGGAGCAGGGAGGGAAAGATGAAAAGAAATGACGTACATTCTCAGAATATTACAAGGTACTTACATTTTCAAAGCAATGTAAATGTCCCTATAAACATATTCACTTTAAAATTAATGTAAGCTTTCATGCTTTAAACCAGCGTAAATGTATATGTGAAAATATCCATTTTAATTAATAGAAGTTTCAAACTTTTCCACAAGTGTAAATGTAAATGAAACATAAATGAATTTATATTGTGAAAACTGTTCAAACAGTGGAGATGTAAATGTAAAACATATTTTATCTGTACGTTTAACCTTTTTCATTTACGTGCAATGTAAAGCTAAAGCTATTCAGTTTAAATGTAAAGGAAGTTTTATCCCGAGGGATTTAATTTAATTTTTATTGAGGGTAAACTCTGAGTTAAGTGGGATGGTGAAATAGAACTACATAACTATGCAATACACTTGCCAAACAATTCAAACTTCAGACACGAGCGAAATAGTCTACTACCAGATTCCATTGCCATCTGCAGGGTAACACAGTCTGTAGAGCCATTAAAAGCCGGTCTGCATGTATTTGAGGTTAAGAAAGAATGTAATTACATATGTATATATAATTATATTATTAATATGTGCCTTATAGAAGTGGATAAGTGTGTGTGAAATCACTGTGTAATTCTTGGAGGGAATTCAAACATGTATTAACTAAGTTTAGTTATGAAATGAAAGCAGATGCACGTGTAGATTGTGATGTTAGTTTTAGGAAGTTGTTAAGCTTGCTGGAATAGACCACCTTGTTGGAAAGATGGAGAGAATGACAAAAATTATTTTACTGTACAAATTGCGTTATAACATAACTCTTTCCACAAGGCCATCTGATTGTAAGGAAGCAAATCGTGGACAAACTGTAACCAGAGAGTTACTGGAATAGTGTGTTATTAATTAAATGAATTATGTTATTTTTGACTTGCTTTGATTCTCATGAGTAACCACATCTTGTTTGTTCTGTCTCATCTTACCTCCTGACTTGATAGAGAGTCAGTGAGCGATACTACGTGGGTTATATATATTAAATGTCAGGTTATATCCTGCCTTGAAATGTTTACTAGATTCTACGTGCTTAAATCAACTGGAGAAAGCTTGTTGTTTTGAACCCTTGTGAAATGTCAGAGGGTCTTCAACAGTGCCACCTTTAAGATTGGAAGAACCGCAGTTTTGGGATTCTTTCCAGTTCCATTGCTGGGCGAGGCCTAGAAGAACATTTCGAAGATAAGTGGCCTTGTTTGGGGCTACTTGACTTTACAAAAAACCGTACCACACAAAAGAAATTAGAAACTTAAGATTATAAGAATCTAAGAATATGGACCATATAACCTACGAGTTTATCCTCTACAAGTGAACATTGCATTGATGAAACACAATTGTGTGGTGTTAAAGAACATAGAAAATGACAATATAACTTGTGATATAACATTTTTTCATGTTTAGCACAGAAGAAAGACAGTTTTCATCAAAGATCAAGAAAACAGATGAAGATGAACTTTAATTAACTTTAAATGTAATATAAATAACCATAAATATATAATTTGAATCAATTTGATTTTCTTTGAAAATTATCCAACATAACAAAGAAAGATCCCGTACATAAATAAATTATAAATTGTACCAACAGTCTTTATTGAATTATTTAAGTTTTGTTCATAATTCTTGTGCGTTAGTTAATTACCCCTAGCAGAGTCATAGTGTAAGGTTAGTCTGGCGAGAGGCACCATAGGAACCTAAGATAGTACATTACCATCTCATCTAGGAACCTATACAGCTTGAGTATACCTTTAATGTCAATACACCATTACTCTTTTCAGAGAATGGGGTATTTTTTTTTAAGACCAGCCTCTTATCTTGCACTATCCTGGTATCATCTGATACATCTATTTGTTTAGGATATCCTCATCATTATATCTTTCCTCTCGCTACACCAGCCTCGTATAAACCTGTACAACCACCAGCAAGTTAAACATGTCAAATGCAAAATATAAAATGGTAAGATTTACAACTCACCCCGTATAGTGTTATAATTTACAGAAGTCTAACACAGGAAGACTTCCGAATAATATCGGGCCACGGGTAATGAGGCCGTCGTACAGGTAGTTAGTGTATTAATATTATTTCTAATTCCCCTATTATCCTGTATATAGGTTCCAGGGTGTGTGGTTTCCAATATTATAAAGTCGAGTTTTCTTGCCGGTTAATTTCAGAAGATCCTCATTACTTGGTCCGGTCCCCTTTATTGAAATCCTACTTTTCTTCGGTCCTGGCTTGTCTGAAGGTGTCGTCTTGACTCAGTGGAACACAGTGCCGGAGTCTAAACTTGCGCTGCAATATAAGGGACTTTTCACCCTCGCTCTTCTAGCTTTCTGGGCGGTGAAAGTCGCCAATCAGACGTGGTCTACTTTAATATATTTTTGTCTAGACCAAGAAGATTCAAATGTTTGACTTTAGTATATATCTTCTCTCACCATGACAGAAGTAATTTTAAATCCTCCCATATAATGTATTAACGTTACTGCCTTTGAGATGACTCATGTCTGTAATTCATTCCAAAGCTTCAGTTTAATTTGTTATCATAAATGCTAAAAAAAACATGAGTCCACGCGCGGTAATGTTGCATAACATTTCTGCCGCACCAAAAGTACATTCGCAATTTATCTTTCGATTAACCATACGAGAAGTATGGGTGCCAAGCTTGGTGAGCGAGTATGTTCACGCCTGCATTTGTGTTTAACAAGTAGGGCAGTGTTATCTGACTGCTCCCAAACTGGGTTGGTAATGGTATCTATACCTGTCACAGGTTGCCTCCCCTTGCTCTGCCGTGATGGTCCAACAGTAGCCAAAAACCTAGAGTAAATAATGTGGGTCTTCAAAGGTATCTACCCTCACACAAGATTACTCTTGGCTGAGATCCAAATAGAAATTTGATGATGCTTCTACCTTGAGGGAGTATTCACAAGATATTCAGAAGTCTTAGTATCTGCCCGCCGCTTTTTGTGAAGAGGTATATTGTATGATTTAGCTCGTTCAAGCCCCTAACTGAATTAACAGTAAAATTCTTCTTATTGGCTCTATAGATGTATATATAATTACATTCTTCTTTTTGGCTCTCAGCTCATGTTTCCGAAAGTCCTAAATGGGTGGCTACGGCATGAATTAAAAACATATCCAGAAACATCGAATCATCAAGACCCGGAGTGGATCTACTACCCATGACATACAGAGGTGTATGGTAAGAGAGCTGGCAGATTAGTTTTGAGAGCACTCATAGTAGGGACGCTGTATATGGATTAGGAGCAATACTAAGGACAATTAACAATCACCAATTAGAGAATGGATATGCTTACTCACTTACTTACTTACTTAGTCGTTCCTCTTCTACCGTGAGGTGTAGAGGTTTGGAAGAGAGAGCGCCAGACTATTCTATCAGCTGTCTTCTTACTGGCCTGGTTCCATTCTAGTCCTCGGTCCTTCAAAGATTGTCTAATGTTGTCCTCCCAGCGGACTCTGGGTCGTCCTGCAGGTCTGAATCCCTGGCTCTTTGTTTCCCATGCTTGTCGTGGTAGGCTATCTTCTCCCATTCTGCAGACATGGCCAAACCATCTTAGTTGGGACTGTTCTATTTGGGTCTGCAGCTGGTGTGATTTTAGGCCTTGATGTATCGTCTGGTTGCGGACCATGTCTCTTCTTGTTACTTCAACCACCTTCCTTAGATACCTCATTTCTTAGGTTTGAATCTGGCTTTTGTGGGTTGCAGTCATTGCCCATGACTCGCATCCATATGTCAAGACTGGGACATAGGTGGAGCGGTATACAGCCATCTTCGTTTTCTTACCAACCTCTTTCTTGCTGAGGAATCCTCGATTTATGGCCTGATAAAATCTCCCAGCCGCTGCTTTTCGAGTGGCCAACTCTTCTTTGATGCCCCCCTTTCGGTCTATAATAGCTCCGAGATATTTAGAATGGATATGCAATAAATAAATTAACAAGGTTAAGTTTTATTAGATTTTTACATCAAATGTAAGACTGGCAGGAATGGACGTATGAAAGGATGCATCCAACTTGTATACAATCAGCCCTCGCAGGAACAATTATCATTCACACCTTTTGACTTTTGCTGAGAAGCCTGAGCACGTATAGGTTATCCCGGAGTGCAATTATGTCGACCCACTTGCTGTGACGTCTCATCAAGTAATTTAATTTTGTCTGGCATCGACTAATATGAGGTTTAGCATCATATATAACAAATCGCCACAACAACCACAGCTGCAGGAGCATGAGAATGCTTAGTGCATACTTCCTGCAAGGGGACTAGCTACAGTTGAAGTGGGACAGAACGGCTCTGTGCTCATCTATCTATCTTCCCTTTCAGTCATTTCTGACTATAGGAGCGCACCTCCAGAAACAAGTCTCGGGCACGAGGTTGGGAACTCGGATAAAGAGGTCAAAGCTGTTGCCCACGCAGCATGCCCCAGCTGGCATAGTCGGAGTAACGGCCTGGCCGTTTTCACAGATGTTTTCATATCCATCCAGGTTTGTTGACCAGAAAGCAAAAGCTGCTACACGAATGATGTCACTTGGCCTTTGATGTATAGTGGTAGTGTTATCACATAGATGCAAACGCACTGTTCACAGTCAGCCACACTTGCTAGCACTTGATGACAACCATCATGGTTAGTTACATTTATAAGGAAATAGACGAACAGAAAGGATTATACGTCGATGTGATAATGAATATTAACATTAAGGCAGTCATTGTGTCAAACTCTCTGTCCATGCTTCGAAAGGTTCAAAATGGTTGGTTACGGCAAGAATGGAAAACATTCATAGAAGCTTCAAGTATACAGGAGCTGGTGTGGATCTACTGTCCTGGTCATGCAGGGATATGCGGTAATGAGAGAGCTGACAGACTAGCATCAAGAGCACCCACAGTGGATATGGATAAGGAATACGATACTGAGATCAATTAAAGATCGCTTGTTAGAGAATGACACTGCCGAAGATGAATCATCAAGGTTAAGACTGTTGGAATTTGGCATCAAATGTCAGGCTAGCAGAGATGGACGTATGAGAGGATGCATCCGTCGTGTGTACAACCAGCGAGCTACAGGAACAGTTAGCATTCACACTCTTTGACATATACTGAAGGAGAATGAGCACCTATGGGTTTGTCCGTAGTGCAATGATGTCGATTCAGTTCAACAGTAACAATAACAATGTATTCAAACGTGCTATGTACAGCTGTACAAAAATGTTCTCGTCCAAGGTTTTCATATAATCAGCTTCAAACATTTTCTTATGGGGTATCTTGATGTTGTGGTAGACCTTTCTATCGCAGAGATCCCAATAAATTGCTGTTATAGTTGACTCGTACCTTTTCTTCCCATTCACAGTTTACATCAGTGAATTACTCTGTTTAAATGACATGATTATGTCTAAACTTCCTACATCAAAGTAAACTGTTTGAGGATCGCTGTCCTAAGTTCTTTCATACTAATCAGTTTACAAACATCACTGCTCCTTTCTATATCAAATTAATTAAAACTAATGGTTCTCATCATCTCTCAAAATTCAAATAATGTTGTATTTATATCAGGTCCCAGCGCATTATAATTCTGCAGTTCACATATATAAACTGTTGCCAATTCTCGCTCTATAATTCAAAATATATCTAAACAAATTTCTATCTTAAACATAGTAACTGAGTGCCTACTCTAAGCAAACAACACACAAATGCTAAACGCAGCGTGTGAGTCCTTGCATCTACATCTTCGCTTTGAATGCCTGTGAATTTATATTCTCAAGATATTATTTCTAGTTCCTAAATTACCTCTTGTTACTTTATCCTCTATAAAGTAACATTTAAAAAAAAATTAAATAAGTAGATTCTATATGTGACTAAGCGTTCTGGTAAATGTGTCCATCGTTTGCTCAGGAAATTGAAAACATTATTTTAGATTAAAACGTACTTTGGATACATATTCCTGAAACTCGTAAATATGTTAATTCTTAACCTTTTGTTTCACAGTCCCAAAGACTATATATACGTGGGAAAGATTTAGTTACTCGTTTATCCTACACTGACGTTAACTACAACATTTTTGTCTTTTGCTAATAAATTACCCCAACCCAGAACAATCAAGGGTTTTTTCAAATAAATCTGTCAGCTGTTAACTACACTGACAATGAGCCTACTTGTCACGTCTCCCGGACGTTCACCTGACCTGACACTCATTTCGTACCTTTCATTACCTTGTGCAAATTGAATAGCTGGAGTAGTTCACCTTTTTCTCTGAAACTATGGCCCCAGGCTCCTGTGGATCGCGAAGGAAAATGATGATAAATACTTAATCCATTAAATGGAGTCAGTAAATACACTTTAATATTATTTCAGTAGTAACTTAAATGATAACAGAAAAAGTTTATTATTATTATTCAGTAGCTTTGCCCGTGCGAATACTTTGCACGTAGAGGAATTTATTGTTACGGTTTTCACAAGGAAAAATGAAAGGATAAGTCAAAGGGTCAGAGTTCGTACTTTGCGCATTTTTTTTTTTTACATTTCAATAAGTTTTTCATGTTGGAGTTATTGAATAAACCCATCTATTTCTACTGGTAGTTTCCCATCTTTATTTTGAAAATCCAAAGCTATTTTATTGCCATTTTGAAAAAATTGTATCTTTGTCTGTGAATTTATGCGACTTCAGTACAATACCATATCAATTATTACAGCTCTTGGTCCACATTTTCTTGCTCTCGTTTGTTTTTTCACTTCCTGTTTCCTTCAACATGTAGCATGATGGAGCAAAAAGCTTGATTTCTTTGATATTACGCTCAAAAGATTCTCAATTATTTCTGCAGTGCCTTGTGGATTTTTCTCCATTTGTTCATTGAGAGTTTTACTTCTATCCAAGACATATAACTGCGCATATTATAGAGTTTCACGATGCGCTGCATTAAAGTTTGACCTAAGGCGATATACGTGACCCTGAATCTTGACGCAATAAAGTCCATTCCTAGATACCTTAACTATTTTAGTTCCAAGGAAAGGAAAAGAGAATGAGCTATTGTAAGATCTAATGTTCTCCATAAAGTAACGATGGCGTCTGTTGTTTGTATTAATCATAACATCTCGTAAAATGGGTTGGAAACATATTCTTTTACACTATTAGTTATCGTGGTGTGAGTATAGAAATAAAGAGAGGAAACCCGTAGTTGGCAGGGAGGATAGTGAGATTCGCTTCCTTAGATAGGCGGGGGTAAGTCACTAACTTCTTGTGACGAGTAATGGAGAAGACTCTACAGTAATATAACAGTCTATTGCAACCTAATAGCTGTTCTCTGATTTGCTAGCTAATATATGCATTAAACTACCTGTCCTGTCTTCTGCAGCTTACCTTTTGTCCCCGCCCTCTTTATCGAAACACTGGAAAACGCGGTGTTTACAATATTCTTAGACATGCCAGTCGTGGCCGGAAACAAATCACGCTATGGTTATACTTTGTTCCACTAACGCGAGCTCATCTATCAATCATATAATACGTGACAGCTAGACAGCACGTGAGAAGTAACGGAACAGACCTTTGAAGTTCACTCAGGGAAAATCTAGAAAATCCGCCAGTACCCTTTGATCTTGAGCACGGTCATTCTAACGGGAAACCCGCAAGAAAAACAAACGTCTTTTGATCTCAGTCAATGCTCCAGACGAAAAACTCTGAGAAACCGGGACGTAAAGCCTTTCATCTAGGGAAACTCTAGCTCCTGAATCTTGTCCCACACAGGAGTGAAAAATAACGCCATTAGAGATAAAGAGCAATATATGATATATATACTGCTGTTTCTAAAACCCAGGATCAGTTGTCAGTCAGAATTCGGAGAGTCTAGCGCGCAGTCTTAAAACCATTTTTCTTTTTGGGATATTGTTTATAAATGATTCGTGGAGATTTCATTCTGGATTTATGGTATGAGAAAAATAATTCTAAGTATTAGAAGTATTTCCCGGTGATAGCCATTTAAACCCTTAAACTTAACTTAGATTTTTTCTTGCTAGTAAATTATATTAAATAAAATAACGCGTGGCGATTTTTCATGAACAGATATCCAAGTAAAAATGTTAGACCACGCCACCCGACTGCTTCATAACTGAGACGAGACCGTAGTTATGTTTACAGCGTAGACCGACTCGGCACTTAACTCTCCAGGAGAGAGAGAAATAAAAACGACTGTTAACCAGACCGGACTCAGAGGCGTTAGACGACTGACAGTGGGAGAAAAGAATACATGTTATATTTCATTTGTAATTTTTGTTATTATAGCATCTATTAATTTTTAAATGACAATACGACAAAGTAACATACACCGACGATTTAATAGTAACTAAATGATAGGTGATTATGTTGTACGTGTTGCGTATTGGTATTGGAGAGAGGAAATAAAACATTGTACGAGTGACCCGCCGGCTGCGAGACTATAAGGCGAGTCATTATCGACTCGGTCCGAACAAAATCAGCGGTCAGCGAATGTCTGTGAGTTTATAGGCCGCAGGGCAAACGAAGTATATCTTTTCTTTTCGTCTATTCGTCAGGATTAACATAGCGGATGAGAGATTGTCTTGTCCTCGTCCGTATATTTTTATATATAGAATGGTGGCATTTTCCCACAAATATTTTCTTGTATTTTTTGCAGACCTGATCCCCAAGTGGACGACCAGCGGTCTTTTTCATTTGTAATGTGTGTACTAGCCCGATTTTGTGATTATAAATTATAACTACTGGACCTACCAAATCCAGGATATTATTTTAACAGCCCACAGTGGGTTATACCTGATATCATCATATTTTTCCCCAACATCTGAAAGTCGTATGCAATTGGAGTACTAGTTTATACACTGTGCAGGACCGGTACTCTGGCAAAGAGTCGGTCGTTAAAATACATCAATCATCATCCTCCTTGAGATTAGGAGCAACCAGATTTATCCAGAAACTAAAAGTGTCCCCCTCTCTTAAATGGTAAAAACATCAAGGATTCTCACACTATTCACCTGGTTATATTGGAACCAGTACCCCGATAGAAATTCCAAACCCAACGGAAACCTGTTTTTCCCCGCCCGCCCATACACTGCAAGCGTTGTCGCAACGGATTTATTCAGCCGTAGTTCCTGTATCTAGACTTATATTCCCCTTTGCAAACCCATCGGAGAAAGAGGGACAGTTTAGAACAGTGACGATAACCTTTAGGATTCATACTTCTCCCAGGATTAATCGAGGAAAATAGCACATTCTGCGTTCACCTAGTTAGGTATTTTTTTGCGATGAACTGAGGCCAATTTATACCTTCGACAGCTGGAGTGGTACATTAATCACAGTGAAACCGGGATTTTCATGGAATATTCTATAAACAAGGGATACCACAGACCCGCAGGTAAAAGACAATAGGTAGGAGAGTGAGCGGTGGCCTATGAGTTTGAGAGTGTGTGATGATTTTTTGTTCGTTTGCTGGAAAATATCTATTATTTTGTTTGATTTTTTTTTACTTGGTCTTATATCGCACCAAGATTGTTTATTTCTCTAACCTAGTGCTAACCTTCTGCCTTTGGGTTAATAATATTTTTTGGGGTTTTCTCCATATGGTGAAGGCGCACCATTCTTGTGTTTTCCTCTATATGTATGATTCTTGCTATCTTTGGTCATTTGATATTGTAACAAGTTTAGTGATAATAAACAACAAAGAATTTAACTTTGTGTGTTGGGTCAGCCCCAAACCCACGTATCCTTAGTTTTTCACGTGTATGTGTCTTGTTGTCGCATAGTGTTGTGTATGTAGAGTAACTTGGCTTATTTTAGATAGGGAGACAAAAACTGTCTTGTAAACAAAGCCCGTTGTACGGATAGGCTGGAGGAGAGAAGCCTACTCACTCCAGAGACATATCTTTCCCTCAACCTACCATTAGTGAAATCTATTTTCTATACATTCCCGTGTATCTGTTAACAGTCACTCTTTACTTAAGCGGGCCAAATAAAACAATTTACCTACCGTTCGACAGAATGATGAGTAACGTCCGGAATTGAATCCTAATCTGAGACAAAATGGTCTGGCGACTATTGATTGTAAAGCCATAGTAATTCTAGATAGAGTGTGTTGTACGTTCTGTTGGTGAAATAGACAAACAAAAATAATTTATCCACTAGGCAACGATTCTTTTTCTTGGGTTCTGACCACACAAAGGAAAATGAAGAGGAATTTTTTTATCTTTCCATAGCATCATATAGTTTACTTACAGTTAGATCTTGATGGTTATTTTGGTGGTAATTATATATAATAAGTGTTGTACAAAATACCGCTGGGACGTGTGATTGTTTAACAATCAGCCTTTTAGTGGAGCAGTTAGAGCGTGAGCATGCGAAGTAAGTGCATTGGGCAAATGCCAAGTTAATCGCTTTCACATAGCTCGTTACTGACTCCAGGTGTGGGTGAGCGTGGTGGAAAAAGATTTAAACAATATTTTTTATTTTATTTTTTTCACATTTACTAATAGTAGATTTAAAGTTTTTTAAGCTAATCTACCATCTCTATGGATTAAGTCGATTGCGTTAGGAGCCTTTTGCCAGTTAACAGCAGCGATAGATAAGAAAACTGAGAAACAGGGAGAAGGAAACAGTAAAAAAAAAAAATTTGTAGTCTTTTAATTGGTTTGGGAGCAGTGTATCCTTTTCTTCTTTCTCTCTCGTGTACTTCGCAGTCAGGTACATTTGCCATGGCTGAGCGAGAAAAGCTGAGAGCAATGCTAAGAGAAGAAGCAAAAGAAATAGGATTACAAGACGAGATGCAAGCTTTTGTTAGTGACGAACTAGCAAAATACGAGGCAGAAAGGAAGGAAGCAGAAGTCAGGGAGAAAGAAAAAGAAGAACGGCTATTGGACAAGAAGAAAATTGAAGCAGAAATGGAAGTTTGCAGGGAGAAGAAACGAGAGAAAGAGAGACAACACGACAAACGGCGTCAGCATGAAGTAGCTCTTAGGACTTTAGAGGTCCAAAGCCGTGGTGCAACGTCTAGCTCCAGCAATGGGGAGTTTTCTTCACCTCAGTCACCGTCAGCTGACCACTCCAGTAGCCAGTCTTTCCTATTAGCTGCTATGTCCTTTGCCCTAGAACCCTTCCCACGCCCCAACGAGAAAATAGATAGCTACCTAGAAAAATTTGAGTGAATGGCAACATTGGACGGTTTGGACGGTTCGAGGTGGTGTTTGAAGCTATCCTAGGCCTTAAAAGGCGCTGCGTACGATGTGTATGTAAAACTGGGAAGCAGCAATCAAGCCAATTACGGATTGCTTAAGAAAGCTTCATTCGAACGATTTGAGATAAACGTTCGGAAGTTCTTACAACTTTTCCGAAACCGCAGAAAGGAGGGAGCAGGGACGTACGCTCAGTTCTCTTCTCGTCTTAAGGGATATTTGACGAAGTGTCTGGAGCTTTCAGAACTACCTTGCACATTTGAAGGTTAAGAAGAACTTATTCTAACAGAGAAAATCAAATACACTTTGTCAATGGAAACCCGTAGATTTCCTGCTGAACAGGGAGCTGTGAGACTTGAAGACATTTTGAGTAAAGCAGAGCGATATGCAGAGGCACTTGCCGAGCTCCCAGGCCCTAAACGCAAACCTAGCGATGTGCCATCTCAAAACAATAATCTAGAGCATTCTCTCCAATAATTTTCTTACCATAATCCTAAAGAAACTGATCCCCAAAATCCTCCACAAAATAGATCGCAATTTTATAAAACCAAAACCCCCACAGCGACCCGTGATGACCCTAAGCTACTCCCATGGCAAGTCCAGAGAGGATATCACAAATGAAAAACCCCTTCGCCAGGTACATTTGATCGGGAGAAGCAAACCGGCCCGAAGCGGCTTGCGTGTTTGCAAACAGCCTCGCGGGAAAATGGAAAGTTGGGGATTCTCAACCTGAGGGTGAGAGGCCTTCTACGCAAGGTGTTGTTCCATTAAACGGCAATTCCACTGTGTGTTTATTTGACAGTACCGTAGCCTGTTATTGGAAAAGATCTTTAAGATCTTGAAGGCCCAGCAGATCCACACCAGCCAATGCCATCCGGCTGGAAATGGGTTCGTGGAACGCTTCAACGGGAGCCTCACAACGATGTTACGAAAGCTAGGACAGAAAAAATAGAAGATTTGGACCGTTTCATTCCTGCAGCCCTATGTGCCTACAGGGAAGTCCCCCAGGCCTCTACAGGTATACTGCCAGAAACTCTTTTATTCAGCAGACCTATTAAGGGCCCGCTGGAAGCCTAACTATGGTCACTGATTAACCAGAAGGTCGATGAGACAGTTGTCTCAGCATCTAAGCATGTATCTGAGTTAAAGGAACGGCTACAACTAGGATGGGACCTAGCAGCAACCAACCTTAAACGCGCACGCATAAAGCACGCTAAAAGATACAACAAAGCAGCTAAGGAGAGAGAATTGCAGCCAGGAGAGAAAGTTTTGTTGTTATTCCCTACTGGAACCAACAAACTGCGTATCGGATGGCAAGGGCCGTTTACCGTCCTTAAAAAGGTCTCTAGGACCAACTACAAGATCTCTATAAAAGGAAAAGAAAAAGTCTACCACGTAAATCTGCTAAAGAAATACTTGGAAAGACCGGTGCCTTCCCCCGAACATCTCTTGGCAGTCGCTATAGCAACCGAGAATGAAGGAAATTTTGAAAGTTGCATGGAATACCCACTGCAACAAACGGAGTCATACAAGGACGTTAAATTTGGCGACACCCTCTCAGAAGAACAACAAACAGAGACTAAGGCGCTACTGAAACAGTATTCAACAGTCTTAACGGACATACCTGGTCGTACACATCTTGTAGAATTCGAAATGAAGCTGACAAATGAGACGCCAGTAAGAAGCAAAGATTATCCGATCCCGTATGCGAAAGCGAACACATTACGTGGAGAAATAGACAAACTACTACAAGCTGGGATTATTAGCGAGTCCATATCTCTTTATAGCTCAAGCGTCGTACTGTTATTAATAAATACCAGTCAAGGAGGAAATTAAACTCCTGTTAGCCTTTAGCACCAACGAAGGACATTATACTTTAAATGTTATGCCTTTCGTATTACATAATGCTCCAGGAGTCTTCACCAGAATGATGACAAAGCTTTTGCAGCCTTTGCAAAGTCCAAACATTCACAGTTTCATAGACGATATACTTATTGCAACGGATAACTGCGAAGAACATATTGCTATGGTCGCTATGCTTCTCAGGAGGCTAAAGGAAACCGGTTTGAATGCCCGCCCTAGCAAATGTTTAATCGGGTTTGAAAAGTTTGACTTTCTAGGTCATACCATTTCCCAAGGCTGTATATGGCCAGTAGAGAAAAATATCGAGAAAATACGAGCCGCAGCGAGGCCCATCACCAAGAAGGATACTCAATCGTTTCTCTCACTCTGCGCACACTACCAGAAGTTCATTTAAAACGTCAATGGACTTACCGCCCCATTGACGGACGTCCCGCGAAAAGGGAGACCCGATAAAGTTGTCTGACCGCAGAGTGCGAAAACGTGTACGTCACTCTTAAGGAACAGCTATCCCATTCTAAGGATACCTGTCCTCAAGAAACCTTTCGTGTTGCTGGTCGATGCCAGTGGTAACGGGACGTGATCAACATTGCTGCAGACAGACGACAAACACCCCAACCTGTTGTTTCCAGTTGCTTATGGCAGCAGGAAACTGAATGCAGCAGAGAAAAATTATTCAACGGTCGAAAGAGAATGTCTAGCACTCGTTAATGGAATCAGGAGACACCATGAATATTTGTATGGAGTTCCATTCATAGTGCAAACCGACCACGCTCCATTGGCGTTCCTAGGAGACAATAAGGAATTTAACGCAAGAATTATGCGTTGTGCGAATCTCTGTAGTGTTTACTTGTTCAAGGTACAATACATACCAGTGAGAGAAAACGTAGGTGCAGCTTTTATGAGTCGACATTGGGCTAATGAAGAAGAGAATGCAAGTGAAGGTAACCATCACTCTATAGCAACCGATAACATTAGCTCTGATTCGATTAATGAGATATGAATGGGTTTCGTATCTTCAAGTCCGGATGTACTGTGACGTGTAATGGAAAAGAGTCTACAGTAATCTAACAGCCTATTGCATCATAATAGCTGGTCTTTGATTTGCTAGTTAAAACATACCTTAAACTATCTGTTCTGTCTTCTGAAGCTTACCTTTTTGTCCCCATTCTCTTTCTTGAAAAACTGGCAAACGCGGTGTTTACAATCTTCTTAGGCCAGTCATAGCAGGAAACAAATCACGCTATGGTTATACTTTGTTCCACTCACGCGAGCTCATCTGTCAATCATATAATACTTGACAGCTAGACAGCACGTGAGAAGTAACGGAACAAACATTTGAAGTTCACTCAGGGAAAATCTAGACAACCCCGCAGTACCCTTTGATCTTGAGCAAGGGCATTCTAACACGAAACCAGCTAGAAGAAAAAAGTATTTTGATCTCGGTCAAAGCTCCAGACGAAAAACTCTGAGAGACCGGGACGTAAAGCCTTTCATCTTGGGAAACTCTAGTTCCTGAATCTTTTCTCACATAGGAGTGCGAAATAACGCCATTAGAGATCAAGAGTATATGATATACAAAGTGCTGATTCTAAAACCCAGGATGAGTCGTCAGTCAGAATTCGGAGAGTCTAGCGCGCAATCCTAAAACCATTTTTTGGGGATATTGTTTATAAGTGATTCGTGGAGACTTCATTCTGGATTTCTGGTAAGAGGAAAGTAGTTCTAAGTATTAGAAATATTTCACGGTGATAGCCATTTAAAGTTAAACCCTTATACTTCATTTAGATTTTTTCTTGCTAGTAAGGCGTATTAAATAAAATAACGATTAGCGATTTTTCATAAACAGATATCCAAGTAAAAATGTTAGACCACGCCACCCGACTGCTTCATAACTGAGACGAGACCGTAGTTATGTTTACAGCGTAGACCGACTCGGCACTTAACTCTCCAGGAGAGAGAGAAATAAAAACGACTGTTAACCAGACCGGACTTAGAGGCGTTAGACGACTGACAGTGGGAGAAAAGAATACATGTTATATTTCATTTATAATTTTTGTTATTATAGCATCTATTAATTTTCAAATGCCAATACTACAAAGCAACATACACCGACGATTTAATAGTAACTAAATGATTGGTGATTATATTAAACGTGTTGCGTATTGGAGAGAAGAAATAAAACACTGTACGAGTGACTCGCCGGCCGCGAGACTGTGAGGGCGAGTCATTATCGACTCGGTCCGAACAAAATCAGCGGTCAGCGAACGTCTGTGAGTGTATAGGCCGCAGGACAAACAAAGTGTATCTTTTCATTTCGTCTATTCGTCAGGATTGACAGAGCGGATGAGAGATTGTCTTGTCCTCGTCCGTATATTTTTATATATAGAATGGTAGCATTTTCCCACAAATATTTTCTTGAATTTTTCGCAGACCTGATCCCCAAGTGGACGACTGTTATGGATAGGATGAAATTCAGCTGTCCCTGAATTGACGGATGATAATAATAGCACCCTTGAATAGCACCGGAGCCCCTGAATTTGTGTGTAACTAAATCGCCAACGTGGAATTCTACCACGCGTGCTAATTAGTTTGCACTATCACACGTGGATTTTCCCCACGCGGGCTGATTAATACGTAAACAGTCATCATGCGAGGAGCCAGGAGATTCGCTTTGTCTTAGGTTTAGTTAGCCATGCCTACTGCCTTATCTCTCGAGCCATGAAAATCAAGCATTTCCCTACCTTCTTCTGTCATCCCGTCTAGAAAGGCTTTGCCAGAGAAAAACGGAAAGCGGCTACCATCAAAGACGTGTAGTCCCAGAAGAACGAAGCAGAGTTTTCACAACTACGGTTGACATGTTTAATCGAACCGGTCAAGAGGGCTAGAATCGCTGGCGGACGAACAGAAACGGGGAAATCGAGAAGCTTTGACCAGCGGCACGAAACGTAGAAAGTTCCCTGAATCAAATAAGGCGAGAAACTTCGCATGTCGCTATTATCTTCCATTTATTAACTATATATTGGTATCGCGTGAAAATGCGGTTATCATTCGTTGCCTAGAGATTTGAAGAAGTAACTAGCTTATAGTAGAATCTAACAAGATTTCTTTTGGATTTTCTGCTATATTGGAGTCTAATGCATTCTGGTGCTACGGTAAAATATATTAGTCTTGCGTGATTTAGTCGTTTAGTTCCTTCATTTATTTCACATGATTTTTGTGTTAATTTAAACCTATTAAATAAACCCATCGCAAAGTTTTCCAGTCATAAATCAAATAATATAACTATCCGTTATTTCTCGAGATAATAGATGTGAAACATAATTTTAAACGCTAGGCGAGCGTAATTGTTTATTAACCTTATATTTCTATTTCATCTTTGTGTAAATTTTGAGTTATTAACTGTTTATAGCTAGTTTTAAAAAACCGATGCATTAGCTAGTCACTCGAGAAGGTCCTTTAATATAAATAATTAAGTACCGGAGTGATTTTATAGGTCTTACCGAAAAACGCGGGTGTTAGATTTTATTATAGTATAATACCTGTTATCCATCTTCTTTTTTTATACAGATGGTCATACCTTTTGCGATCCAGCGGTTTTTATGTATATATATATAGAGAGAGAGTCATGTTCAGATGGCTTATGGCACCCCAAAGTATATGTTCCAAACATAATAACATTGACTATAACAAAATCTGATTGTTGGAGACCCTTATAAGTCATTCGCAGAACCAGTAGAGCGGTTAAATAACCAAAATAACGTCAATGCTAAATTGTGTAAAGTTTAACTGGAACGGGACAATACCAGATATATTATATTAAATCATATAAAATTCCTTGGCCTGACGAGGCAGAACTTATAGCACGAATTTATTTAATTAAACCTATAGGACAGTAAACATTATTCCTATTACCAACTTCTACATAGAACCTTTACGGCTATTTCTTTTCCAAGAACAGCCTGGGAGTAACATTCTTCTGTTTGAGATATTTCCCAGTCATTACGACAGAATCCTAGAAAACCAACGTATTCCCAATTAAATACCTGCAAATCCGACGAAGAAGCCCGCCAGGAAAATTATAAATCAACGCACCCATCCAGCGAAACCTCAAAGAGAAAATAGCAGTGCCTATACGGAGATTTCTGTGGCTGAACGGGGACAAAATTAACAGGACATATACTGCTAAAAAAAAGTTAAAGGCCACTTTCAATTTTTAGGTCATTTCAACTAAGCTGTTTTTTTTAAACCTAACCACTCAGTCAAAAAAGTTTTGCTGCATTTTGTTGCATGCTTAAAAATGTTTGTTAATCTGACAATAAATCAAATCTGTGTTACGTGTGTGTACCTCCAAGGTCAATCAAATGCACGTGGTGGAAAGGGAAATAATGCATGTTTGAAAATGCTTCCTATGGCAAAGCCTGTTGATAACATTGCTGAAATTTGCTTATCACGTGCAAGTCGTGACTATAGTGAACACATGTCACCCACTTTTGGGAAGGAACGGGCAATGGAATGTTTGTTACATTTACCATTTTAGCCATGGCTCAGCGTGTCTTGCCGTCTTGTAGTAGACCTTGGACGTCCTGACCTGCGTTGTTCTGCGACACTGCCGGTTGCATTATAATGATCACGCAGAGTTTGTATGACAGAGTGGGCAACTCCTAATCTCCTAGCAACTTCTCGCAGCCCTACATCATCCTGCAGCTATGCCATCGCTCTCCATCTGTCAACATTGGTCAAGCGTCTTAGCTGAGCCATGGCTAAAATGGTAAATGTTACAAACATACCCATTGCCCGTTCCTTCCGGAAAGTGGGTGAGATGTGTTCACTATAGTCACGACGTGCACGTGAAAAGCAAATTTCAGCAATGTTATCAACAGGCTTTGCCATAGGAAGCATTTTCAAACATGCATTATTTCCCTTTCCACCACGTACATTTGATTGACCTTGGAGGTACACACACGTAACGCAGATTTGATTTATTGTCAGATTAACAAACATTGTTTAAGCATGCAACAAAATGCAGCAAAACTTTTTTGACTGAGTGTTCAGGTTTTAAAAAAAAACAGCATAGTTGAAATGACCTAAAAATTGAAAGTGGCCTTTAACTTATTTTGAGCAGTATATAATAGTCGTTAATACATTTGTGTTTTGATAAACTCTTTGGACGTATGCAGTGTCGGCAGAGGGTAAGTTTGAATGTTGTGAGCGCTCACTGTATGAATGTTGAGCGGGAAAACGGAACGAAAGAATTTATTTTTTACGTTACTACTAATATAACACCTTCTCTGTTATCTATCTCTCACTAAGTCTGAAGGCCCACGGGATAGTAAAATTACGGACATAACTTGTACCCATCCTGACTACCCAACTCCCCATTGTTAATCACTAGTTTAATCTTTTGGGTAAATAACCCCCGGGCTTGATCGTTCCTAGGTTTTCCATATTCTAGAAAGAGGGTCGATGAGAGTATGTTTTGTTCTTTTCTCTTATGTAACTATTATTCAAATGATGTAACGATAACGATGTATTTTATGTTGTGATCTATATTTTTCTAAAGTTATAATAAACTTAATCAACCTTAAGCTATTAGTTTTTGTCAAAACCTCACCTGCCCCATTATATGTGCCCATAGTTTATCTGTATTGTATATTGATGTCACAAACCTCACCTATATGTGCCCTAATAGTGTATTTTAATAAACTGAAAAAAAATCAACCTTTTAAGTATTACGTATTTAGTTTTGTCAAAACCTCACCTGCCCCATTATATGTGCCCATAGTTTATCTGTTCCTTTTCTACGTATGTACGTATTGATGTCACAAAATTGTTTATGTGTGCGTACGAGAGGATAGTGTATTTGAACCAGCATCAAAAGTGAAAAAAATACGTCTCCATTTAGGTGTGTCTCCATTTAAGTCTCCATTCAACTAGGTAGGTTGGGTTGAGCAATTACTCAATCCAAGACTGTAATTTTTCTTACACTCTATAATCCTTGTAAACAGGACTATTTCTCACACCTTTCTCTCACCTAGATTTCACCATCTCACCTCTGATCGATTGGGACCATAACAATAAGGCCTATCTATAAAACTTACGACAATGACCAGCGGTCTTTTTTTTAAATATTTGTAATGTGTGTACTAGCCCGATTTTGTGACTGTAAATTATAACTGCTGGACTTACCAAATCCAGGATATTATTTTAACAGACCACAGTGGGGTTTACCTGATATCATCATTATTTTTTGCCGACACCTGACAGTTGTATTCAATTATAATACTAGTTTATACCCTGTGCAGGACAGGCACTCTGGCAAAGAGTCGGCCGTTAAAAAAAAAACAATCATCATCCTCCTTGAGATTAGGAGCAACTAGATTTATCCAGATACTAGAAGTATCCCCCATCTTAAATGGTAAAAACATCAAGGATTCTCACACTATTCACCTGGTTATATTGGAACCAGTACCCCGCTAGAAATTCCATACCAAGCGGGAAACAAACCTGATTTTTGCGCGCCCGCCCATACACTGCAAGCGTTATCGCAACGGATTTATTCAATTGTAGTTCCTGTATCTAGACTTATATTCTCCTTGTGCAAAGCCGTGGGATTCCTACCATCGTACGAAGAGGGACAGTTTAGAACAGTGACGACAACTTTTAGGATTTGTACTTCTTCCAGGATTAATAGTGGAAAATAGCACATTCGGCGTTCACCTAATTAGGTTTTTTTTGTGATGAACTGAGGCCAATTTGTACCCTCGACAGCTGGAGTGGTACGTTAATCACAGTGAAAAATGGATTTTCATGGAATATTCTATAAACAAGAGATACCACAGACCCACGGGTAAAAGACAATAGTTAAGAGAGTGAGAAGTGGCCACTGAGTGAGAGAGTGCGTGATGATTTTTGTTTGTTTGCTGGAAAATATCTATTAATTTAGCTGTTTTTTTAGTTGGTCTTATATCGCACCAAGATTGTTTATTTCTGTAGCCTAGTGCTAACCTTCAACCTTTGGGTTAATAACATTTTTGGGGGTTTTCTCCATACGGTGAAGGCGCACCATTCTTCTTGTCTCCTCTATATGTATGATTCTTGCTTTCTTTTGATATTTGATGTTGTAACAAGTTAAGTGATAATAAAAAACAAAGAATTTAACTGTGTGTGTTGTTCAGACCCATACCCATTTATCCTTAGTTCTTCACGTGTATGTGTCTTGTTGTCACATAGTGTTGTGTGTCTTCTTCTTTCTTCTTTGATCCTCAGCCGCCGACCGTCAAAGCAGTCAGTGGCCATTACGCCTAGTGGCGTCTTGTAGAGCAACAACAAATTGATTCCACTTTGCTCGGTCGGCGGCTATCCTTCGTACCGTGCCCCAACTCTGGTTCATTCTTTGCATCTCAGCCTCCACAGTCCTCTGCCAAGTGGTTTTTGGTCGGCCGCTCTTTCGTTTTCTTTCAGGGTCCATAGCATAGCTGTTCTTGTGATAGCATCGGGGTCTCTTCTGAGGACATGGCCAACCCAGCTCCAGCGTCTGCCAGCTATGATGGTGTGCATGTCCTCTTGCTTGCTCCGAGTAAGCAGATCTTGGTTTTTGATGGCATTCGGCCAAAAGATTCGGAGAATTTTTCTTAGGCATGTTGTGTGAAAAGAGGACAATTTCGACATTTCCTTATCTGTAACTCTCCAGCTCTCCGCGCTATAGAGAAGCATAGAAAGCATACAGCTCTGATATAATCCAAATATTGTGCTTGTGCTGTACTGAGAGGACTTCCAGATGCTGTTTAGAAATCGATGCAAGGTTTAATGTATGGAATAAAAAGTGTCGCTATGTTGCACAAATGAACACTTCACCCTTGGGGGTGTTCAAATCTACTTAGTAGGGAGCGAAGGGACCATCGGTGAGGAGCTGTGTCCTAACATATCGGCACTTTTAACGATCAAAATTTTGAGTAGCGGCAGAGTGGTGAAGGGAGTAATTTTAACCTATGTGACTAGGTTGGTTCAAAAAACTTGCAGTGTTTTCAAGTGGGGGATATGTGTTGAAAATTGACAAAGTAAGAGACGGTAAATACCTCTAACAGATAAACATCCATGTATGGGACTGATAGCATGACTGATAATGACGTAGGCTAGTGATATTTGAATTCGAAATCAGACCTAGGGGTGATTCACCCCAGACAAATCAATTTTTATCGGCGCTCAAGACGAGAAGATGGGGCCTATTCCTTCGGATAAAAATTTAAAAAAAATGGGTGGGAAAGATTTGAGACTAGACACAGTATGTTTAGAATGCATTGGGGGGGAAACGTGGGAAAAGAAAAATCACGATTTCCCAAATGAAAGACAGTGAATAAGTTCAGGTGGAATGTTTACGCCACACATTTATTGGTCGCTTTTGGTTAGCAGCTCAGCTGAGTTTTGAATTCAAGCGATAGGCATGTTCTGTGTTTCAAAAATTAAAAAAGTAAACTTTTTTCGTTATTCATTAATCTGGGAAGATTGAAATATTTCTTTGGAGGTGCAGTTTGACTAAAAGGGCTGCTCTTGCTTTGTTCGTTCTGTTGTTGATGTCTTTGCTTGCTCCGCCGTCTGGTGTTACTATGCATCCTAGGTATGTGAAGGCATCTGTCTGTTCCAGTTGCTAATTTCTTACTAATATGGGCTCAGGGTTACTCACATTGAGCGTCATGATCTCTGTCTTCTTTACGTTGATGTTCAAGCCCACCTGATGCCTATACTTATTAAGTCTATCCGTTCTTTCCTGGATGTGTTGATGTGGATGTGCTAGCAGTGCAATGTCATCTGCATATTCCAGATCTTCCAATGTAGAAAATGTAGTCCATCTTATTCCTCTTGGATTGCCCTCTGTTGTCTGGCGCATCACCCAGTCTATGACTGTTAAAAATAGAGTGGTTGATAAGGGCATCCCTGTCGTACTCCTGTCTTCACTTCAAAGGTTAAGTTGCTCTGCCCAATGCTACACGTAAAGTTGTCATAAAGGCTTTTTATGATTGACTCTATGCAGCTTATAATTCCATAAACCCTCAGTATTTTCCATAAACTGTCCCTATGTATACTGTCAAAACCTTTTCAAAATCAACGAAATTAATGTGCAGTTGTCTTTGCCATTCTGAGCACTGCTCTATTATGTTCCTGAGGGTAAATACATGATCTACACATCTTCTGTTCTTTCTAAATCCTGCTTGTTCTTTCCTCAGTTTGTGGTCTACTTCTTTTGAGATTCTCTTTATAATTATCCTGCCTAGTATTTTGCTGGGAACTGAGAGAAGAGTTATTCGTCTCCAATTATTGCAGTCTGCAAGATCTCCATTCTTGGGCAATTTGACAATTATTCCGTTTCTCCACTCTGTAGGTGTTGTCCCTGTTTTCCAGACTTGTGCAAATAGTGGTTCTAATAGTTCTGCTGCTAGCTCTGGGTCTGTCTTAAATAGCTCTACCTTTAAGTTATCATGACCAGGAGTTTTTCCATTCTTTAACCCTTTGATTGCTGTGAGGATTTCTTCTTTTCATGGGATGTCTGTATTAACATCTAGATCATTTTCAGCCTCAGTAACATTCTATTGTGTCTCTGGTGGTTCCTTATTCAGAGTTTCTCTGAAATGCTCTGCCCATCTTGTTTCCTGTCCCTCTACTGTCGTTATGAGATTTCCGTGCTTATCTCTTACTAATGTAATATTATTTGCACCTCGTTTTCCACTGATGATTTTAGTTATTTTGTATACTGTGCTTTGTTCATTTCTCAGTGCTGCCTCTTCTGCCTGTCTTGCAAGGTCATCCAGAAATGTCCTTTTGTTAGCACGGGTTTGACGTTTACCTTCCTTGTCTAGCTACTGTACTGTTCACTATATATTGCGTTTAACCTGTGAGACTTAGCTTCTGTTTTCTTTCTTTTCATTTCCTTTCTCTTCGCTATGGTGTTTAGCGTATCTGGTGTTATCCAGTCTTGGCTCTTTCTTTCCTGGAATCCCAAGCATGATTTGCTTCTTTCCTTGTATATTGTTGAGATGGTGTTGAATCTCTGGTCAACATCATCGGTCTCTGTTCTTTCCTGGCTTTTGATAATCTCATATCTTCTCTATACGTCGACCACGAAAGCTTTTCTGGTGAGGGGATCCTTCAGTTTCGTGATGTTGTATCTTTTCTGTTTGACTGCAACTGGTCCAGCAGCGTCGCGAGAGGTTCAAATGTTATTAAATTAAAGGCTATCCTGGACAAATAGATGTATCAGATGATACCAGGATAGTGCCAGATAAGAGACTGGTCTTAAAAGAAATACCCCCTTCTCTGAAAAGAGTAAGGGTGTATCGACATCAAAGTGGGGTCAAGCTATGTAAATCTACAGGTATGATGATAGTGGTTGGTCCTGAAGATCTATCTGCTACCTCTCCAGATCCCACAATGAGTAATGGTTATATATTTGTTTGTGTGGCTAATTATCTAGGGGAAAATTAAATTAGTTATATGTAATAACTATCAAACAGAACATTAACTTAATTACAATAATTAAGTAAGAATGAATGAAAGTATTTACAATTTATTGTTCCTAAACCGGTTTTCTTTTGGTTAGGAAAACTTAACTCAGGTTATAAGGTATTTACAAGATGAAATAAATAATATGAAATGGTCTCCCTAAAAAGGCTAAAATATGCTTTTATATTTATTTATGTATATAGGTAATTAAAGTTCATTCACTATCTCACAATCTTGGTATCAACGTCCCTGGCTGGTAACATAATAGGATTTGAATATGGTCCTCTGTGAATCCTCATGTATAATGTTGTATTCTATAATAAGTCTGTATTATAATAGTTTTACTTTGAGTCTTTAATACTTTTATTTTCTTTATTCTGGTTCTTTGTATTATTACTACTGGATCATCTGATCAGTGGACCTATGTGTCCACTTAACTTAATTGTAGTCTGAGACACCTCCAATCCTGGCTGGGTTCGCACAGAATATGAACTCCAGGTTGGGATATGTAGCTTTCGTTCCAGTTTTAGGAGGAACAGTTCACCACCATGATTCCCGTCAAGTGGATGTCTCATGAACTTGCCAAATTACCAGGACAAAACCTGGAATGAAAAAGACATTCGCAACACCTGTAGGGTCCAGTAGTTTTTCCCTACATACAGACATCACGTACAAACATTAAATCAATCACAGGACAGTTACCTCAATACCTCATAGCCAGTTCAATTTGATTACTCATTTCCTTAATACATTGTAGGTTAGATCCATTCGTCCATGATTGTCTTTCATACCTTAATTAGGTTAAGTACAAAATAGCAAGTAACGTCTTGATTACATCATGTTTATATATCCTGGCATCCTATTTTATGTTCTTGAACAGTGTATCGTTCCAGAAGGAAATACTCATTCAAATACCCTAATAGACTTACAGTCGCACTTATGCCATAATTAGCAAATATCTTATACTGTTTCCATTTCTGGCCTGTCGTCTTTAAAACTACACACGTTTGTAAGGAAATCCGTTACACAGTTGGCCTATTTTTTTCTTCTAATACACCAGCGAACTCATAAGTGGATAACTACAGGCAAACAACATGAATATTTACAAATATTTTTATATATCGCTTACCCTCAAGTAAAATACATAAGCTGATACAGGCTTTTAATGGTTCTCTGAGTCTGCTTCAGATACAGGCGGCAAAAATATTTGACAGGCTATATTTGCGCTCTTCCTCGTATCGCCTATGTTTCCAAAATGTTAGTGGCTAGAATCTGCCCAAGTTCAAGGCCTTTTATAACGCTGTGCTCGACCAATCGAAACACAGTCAAAACTGGCGTTAAGATTTTTCCCTCTGCTCGTTTTTCAGCCCTACCGTATAATGTGCCTTAGTTTAAATATTTATTATTTTGCTTATTTCTGGGCCGATTTCAATTATTTTAAGTTCTAATAAAACTAGGAATTGATCTCTATTGTTCTAGCTATTAATATGTTAGTTTGCCCAGTGCATTTAAATTTGTGCAGACTTTAACGGACTAAATTGAGGGCTACCCTGATGTTTAAATGTCACCTAAACTAATTTTTCTCGTACAATAAAATATTATTATGAGGAAGTCTTTACACTAACCTCTTAAGTAATATCCCCGCTATAAATCTAGTTATTCCTTTCTGTTTACAAATCTTTAGTTATTAAGAAATAAAATATCTTCGTTCTGTCAAATACACAGAATAGCCCTATTATCAAGCATAAAAAGGTTTCTTATCACTACTAGAAAAAGGAGCGATTCTATTGGTTGTTAAAATTGTACTGTTTATCTTCGATATTTTCGAGCGGTAAATTTGACATGTTGTAATACAGACCAAAATACAACATAGCTCCCCTTTTTTAAAAGCTTACACCACAGGGTAGAGCTTTCATATCTGTAATTACAACCACGACAATATTTAAAGTGAAGTTTCCTCTGTCTGAGTGTTATCCTGGTTTCCTGCAGGTGGGTCAATTCAAGTAGGCACTACTCAAGAAATCTGCCTCAACTCTATGTGATTCAGATATCCATTGCATGTTGTGTTAATAAACAGCGCAGGTGCTACAGCCTGTCAAATGCTGATTATCAATCAATATTCACCATTACTCTTCTCTGAGTCTGTTCAATGACATGTCCAGAGGGTTTAGATGTTCCTTAAGGTTCCAATATTTATGAGGAGGTAATCTATAAAAATGGTGATAGCTGAGTTATGTAAGGGATCCAGTAATTTCCTCATCAGCCTGGATAAAACACTCGGAGTATTCATCAACCCAAAAAGCAACATATGAAATCATAGTGCCCCTCCGAGATGATCACAGCCAGCAATGGTCTGAGCTCAGGCTTGACTGGAATCTGGCAATACCCTTTACTTATATTCATGTGTGATTCTATTTTCTGCCATTCAGGTAGAGTCCATATTCACCCGAGGGGTTTCTCAGCTAACCCACACTTGCGATAAAATATATAATATGGGGAAATGAATTTCCTGCACCAAGAATCAATTCTCCCTGTAGCATTTGCTATAATATATGATCTCAATCCAATGTCCGTGTCAATACTTCCAATGGACTGTATATAAGGGCCGGCCAACTACCACTGTCACCAGTACCCTTTCTCCCTTTCTAGTGTGCATGGCACTACGCTGATGTTGGCTGTGCTGTCAAATTAGCACACACCAATGGTCCGCTACCAATTTTCTTGGGGATTCCCCGTCTTGTTTGCAAAGCTGGCCTACTAACCTCGCGGCTATTTTTATCAAATTCCAAGAAATCCGACAAAGAGTGTATCGGGGTGGACTGGTAAGTATTTTGGTTTACTCTCGGTACTATACGAAGAGTTGCCAGTGTCACTGGTTTGTTGGAAGAATGTTGGTGAAACGGTGCCATCCTATCCATTCTGTCTACCTGTTTATGGTTATTTTTAATTTCAGGCCTAAGTTTGCCACAATGTTTTTCTCGGTCCTGATTATTTACCCAACTTGGGGATGTCACCTTGCTACATTGTGCACAGGAATTTATATATTGAGCAATGTCCTCAGCTACTCCTGGCCAATAAAATTTCACAGATGTCCGTTGACAGGTGGTACCCATTTTCATAAGTCTACCGTCTGGTACAACATGTGCTTGTTCCGTAACTTGTTCCCTGTATGAATATGGCAGTACTAACTTGCTATGCCCATTGGGTCCTGCTCCAGCTTTCCTGTAAAGCAATCCATCATCTACATAAAATTGTCCTTTCTTTGGGTGGTTATGGCTGTTTTGCAATTTGCCAAAGCAAGGTTTTAATGTTTTGTCTTTGGCCTGGGCCTTTCTCATCTCTCTCGGATGAATCTTTAGTGGTATTCCCTCTTCCTTGCTATGGCTAGACCTGGTCTGGGGCGTTGCCATGATCACAGGTGTTCTAGGGCTCCCTAGAAAAACATATTCCCTTCCTAACACCAGCGGGTAATTAGGATCATCACACACTGCTGCACTAATCACTCCTTCCACATAACGAGTTTTAACATTTTTTGGGGCTACGGGAAGTGTCATGGTGGCTGTTCCTTGTAATGCCTTTTGTATCTCCACTTTACCTGTGGTATACTGGTCAGGGTGCACAAGGGTTGCACTCACAACTGAGTCATATTCCAATCCGGAATCATACAGACACTTTACCTTAGTGCCGTTACATATTACTTCTTCACAGATGGAGGGATGTAGGAGATCTATCGGACTTGCTGTCGGTTCCTTCCTGCCCTTTCCCACTGTTATCATGCATGCAGCGTGATATGGAGGTACTTTCCTTCCACATTCGGTGGTATGGTGGTTGTTCATTTTGCAAATTTTGCACCACCGATAGCCCTGTCTGTGGGGTCTTTACTATTGTACCTGAGGGTTCCTGTCTCTATGATCAAATCTAGGCCTGTCATAACCTTGTTTGAATCTATGTGGTTGATCCCTATTTTCATACTCCTCTTGGTTTTGTGGGGCTCTATTATTTTCTACTGGTTTCTTCTTAATACCAGCTACTTCTTTCTGAGCCGCTTGATATCTCTCAGCAACTGTAAGAATCTCCACCAACCTCTCTGCACCTTGTTCCATGAGAAATTTTCTCATGTCTGGAGGCATGGACTCTCTTACCTGCTCCATCATGACCATTTCTTTTAGGTCTTGGGTTTTACCCAGAGCAGTCCATTGTGACCGCAAAGTGAGTCTCTACAAGAAATTATGCTAGGGAAGATAACTCATTAAAAATTTATCACTTTTAAATAAAACAGAAGATACCTAGGAAAGTGAAAATTGGATATTAAACTAAATTGCTATTTATTAGAGAAACAGACGATAACTATTTCTTATTAAAATACAGTAAGGAAAGGGGTGAAGATGGAGAAAGCGTTTGATAGACTCTTGACCAATCGCTGAGCTGAGAAATTGAGCTCATGCACGCTTTAGTCACCGGCCGTTTTCGCTGGGTCCGTCAGTACATGCTCAGCTCGAAAGACAAGCAGATGTGTCTATCACGCAGTGGTTTACTGCAAATCAAGTTTATTCTAACTGTGAGATTAGAAATTCTGAAGACGATAGTGTTTTAACTTCAAAGTGTATTTGTATATGTTTAAATTCCAACTTGGAAGACAGTAAGTAGTCGCCTTAATTACCCTATCATGTTTGACATTATGAGACAGGATAGTTTGTGCAGATCCAAAGGGAAAATAATGGCTGTAAGTTTTCCTTCAGACTAATATGCAGAGTTGATCTGTCCTGCAGAAGCACTGACATTTTTGTAGGAAATAGAGCTATTATTGAAAAGATGAACTAGCAGAGTAACTCATAGAAAACTTCAAACATGCACTTACTCGCTAATTGGTATTGAATAGGAAAGAATTTTCCTAAGAGTAGAATCAGAAGCCCATGAAATATTATTGAAGGCAATGTGCCTTGGTGGATAAACTAAATATGCATACTATGATTTTTGCTACGTCTACATGTAAATAAGTTGTGATCAATAAAAAATCACGTTGAGACCAAAGGGAGGTCGTCTCTTAATTACTTTGCTACATATATACATGAATGGAAGAAAGGTATGTCTGCTGGGAAACTAACAATGTCTTATCAACTGCTCCTAACTAAATCACCTTAGAGGATCATCCCAGAACCTGGTAAACTCCTGTAAGTCTGTAGGAGAGAAATATCTAATTCTAGCGGATAAGCTAGTAAACAATCTTCACTCTCTGTACAAACAGCAACCCCCAACACCCTGCCCGGCCACACCATTTCTCCAAGTAGGTTTCTAGTCTTGCAGATTCTTCTTCTTCGATCCTTAACCACCGACCGTCAAAGCAGTCAGTGGCCATCACGCCTAGTGGCGTCTTGTAGGGCAACAACAAATTGATTCCACTTTGCACGGTCGGTGGCCATCCTTCGTACAGTGCCCCAACTCTGGTTCATTCTTTGCATCTCAGCCTCCACAGTCCTCCGCCAAGTTGTTTTTGGTCGGCCTCTCTTTCGCTTTCCTTCAGGGGTCCAAAGCATAGCTGTTCTTGTGATGGCATCGGGGTCTCTTCTGAGGACATGACCAACCCAGCTCCAGCGTCTGCCAGCTATGATGGTGTGCATGTCCTCTTGCTTGCTACGAGTAAGCAGATCTTGGTTGGTGATGGTATTCGGCCAAAAGATGCGGTGAATTTTTCTTAGGCATGTTGTGTGAAAAGAGGACAATTTTGACATTTCCTTCTCTGTGACTCTCCAGCATTCCGCACCATAGAGAAGCACAGAAAGCACGCAACTCTGGTATAATCTTAATTTTGTGCTTGTGCTGTATTGGGAGGACTTCCAGATGTTATTTAGGCTAAAGAAGGCTGTTCTTGCCTTATTCATTCTGATGTTGATGTCTTTGCCTGCCCCACCGTCTGGTGTTACTATGCTTCCTAGGTATGTGAAGGTATCTGTCTGTACCAATTGCTGATTCCTTACTGATATGGGCTCAGGGTTGCTCACATTGAGCGTCATGAGCTGAATTTATTAAGTCTATCCGTTTTTTCCTGGATGTGTTGATGTGAATGTGCCAGCAGTGCAATGTCATCTGCATATTCCAGATCTTCCAATGTAGAAAATGTAGTCCATCTTATTCCTCTTGGACTGCCCTCTGTTGTCTGGCGCATCACCCAGTCAATGACTGTTAAAAAAAGAGTGGTTGATAAGGGGCATCCCTGTCGTACTCCTGTCTTCACCTCGAAGGTTAGGTTGCTCTGCCCAACACTACATGTAAAGTTGGCATAGAGGCTTTTTATGATTGTCACTATGCAGCTTGGAATTCCATAAGCCCTCAGTATTTTCCATAAACTGTCCCTATGTATGCTGTCAAAAGCCTTTTCAAAATCAACAAAATTTATGTAAAGCTGTCTTTGCCATTCTGAGCACTGCTCTATAATGTTCCTGAGAGTGAGTCTTGCAGAGAATTGGTGGTAAATTTCTACAGACAGCAGGTTGGTAGTTCTAAATTTCTTTCTATAAAATTCTGCATTCTTTTCATACCTAACTTGCAATGCTTGTTTTAAGAGTTCTTAATCGTCTTGGTCTTCTCTACTTAATTTAGAAAAAACTTCATAAGAAGTTCCCCTCAGCCCTTGTGATAATTTTAGGCTCCACTTCTCTTTCTCTAGGCCATAGTTAGTAGCTAATCTTTCGTACCTACTTAAAAATGACCCAATATCATTTTCCTTCACCACAAATTGGTCCAAATATAAATTCATGGCTGAATTTGAGGCGTCCTGATTTGCACTAGTATCAGAGGTAGTTGGGCTGCTTCCATTTCCAGTAACATGCCCTTGAAGTTCCAGCTCTTTCAGCCTCAACTCATGTTCCCTTTGCAATCTCTTTTCCTCTGCCTCCATTTGCCTAGCCTCTTTTTCAGCCTCCATTTGTAATCTCTTTTCCTCCTTTTCAGCCTCCATCTGCCTAGCCTCCCTATCAGCTTCTAATTGTAATTTCTTAGCTTCAGCCTCTAATTGTAATTTCTTAGCTTCAGCCTCTAATTGTAACCGTCTTTCTGTTTTCTTCTCTTCCCTTTCTATAAACTTATCACATTCAGTAGTAACATATTGAATAAGAGAATCCCCACTCAAGCCAAAATCTGTTGCCGCTTGCACTGTAGCAGATCTAAATTTTGCCAAGTATGCAATTCTATTGCATTCTTATCACTAAACAAATTATCAACCAAATAATAAATCCAACAGATTCAAAAGTAATTATAAATAACTAAACCAATGTCAGATCATTCAGTCACCACAATTTGGTTAAATATTGCTCACTAGTTTATTATACTTAGTTATTTATTGTCTTATTGTCTTATTTATTTACTGTATTACTACTTTCTCAAAGTAAGAGGACACCAGGGTATAAATGAAATCCCGGACTGAGACTACAGATGTCGCGAGAGGTTCAGATGTTATTAAACTAAAGGCTATCCTGGACAAATAGATGTATCAGATGATACCAGGATAGTGCCAGATAAGAGACTGGTCTTAAAAGAAATACCCCCTTCTCTAAAAAGAGTAAAGGTGTATCGACATCAAAGTGGGATCAAGCTATGTAAATCTACAGGTATGATGATAGTGGTTGGTCCTGAAGATCTATATGCTACCTCTCCAGATCCCACAATGAGTAATGGTTATATATTTGTTTGTGTGGCTAATTATCTAGGGGAAAATTAAATTAGTTATATGTAATAACTATCAAACAGAACATTAACTTAATTACAATAATTAAGTAAGACTGGATGAAAGTATTTACAATTTATTGTTCCTAAACCTGTTTTCTTTTGGTTAGGAAAACGTAACTCAGGTTATAAGGTATTTACAAGATGAAATAATTAATATGGAATGTTCTCCATAAAAAGGCAAAAATATGCTTTTATATTTATTTATATATATAGGTAATTAAAGTTCATTCACTATCCCACAATCTTGGTATCAACGTCCCTGGCTGGTAACATAATAGGATTTGAATATGGTCCTCTGTGAATCATCATGTATAGTGTTGCATTCTATAATAAGTCTGTATTATAATAGTTTTACTTTGAGTCTTTAATACTTTTATTTTCTTTACTCTGGTTCTTTGTATTATTACTACTGGATCATCTGATCAGTGGACCTATGTGTCCACTTAACTTAATTGTAGTCTGAGACACCTCCAATCCTGGCAGGGTTCGCACAGAATATGAACTCCAGGCTGGGATATGTAGCTTTCGTTCCAGTTTTAGAAGGAACAGTTCACCACCATGATTCCCCTCAAGTGGATGTCTCATGAACTTGCAAAATTACCAGGACAAAACCTGGAATGAAAAAGACATTCGCAACACCTGTAGGGTCCAGTAGTTTTTCCCTACATACAGACAACATCACGTACAAATATTAAATCAATCACAGGACAGTTACCTCAATACCTCACAGCCAGTTCAATTTGATTACTCATTTCCTTAATACATTGTATGTTAGATCCATTCGTCCATGATTGTCTTTCATACCATAATTAGGTTAAGTACAAAATAGCAAGTAACGTCTTGATTACATCATGTTTATACATCCGGACATCCTATCTTATGTTCTTGAACAGTGTGTCGTTCCAGAAGGAAATACTCATTCAAATACCCTAATAGACTTACAGTCGAACTTGTGCCATAATTAGCAAATATCTTATACTGTTTCCATTTCTGGCCTGTCGTCTTTAGAACTACAGACGTTTGTAAGGAAATCCTTTACACAGTTGGCCTATTTTTTTCTTCTAACACATCAACGAACACATAAGTGGATAACTACAGGCAAACAACATGAATATACAAATATTTTTATATATCGCTTACCCTCAAGTAAAATACATAAGCTGATACATGCTTTTAATGGTTATCTGAGTCTGCTTTAGATACAGGAGGCAAAAATATTTGACAGGCTATATTTGCGCTTTTCCTCGTATCGCCTATGTTTCAAAAATGTTAGTGGCTAGAATCCGCCCAAGTTCAAGGCCTTTTATAACGCTGTGCTCGACCAATCGAAACACAGTCAAAACTGGCGTTAAGAATTTTCCCTCTGCTCGTTTTTCAGCCCTACCGTATAATGTGCCTTATTTTAAATATTTATTATTTTGCTTATTTTTGGGCCGATTTCAATTATTTTAAGTTCTAATAAAACTAGGAATTGATCTCTATCGTTCTAGCTATTAATATGTTAGTTTGCCCAGTGCATTTAAATTTGTGCAGACTTTAACGGACTAAATTGAGGGCTAGCCTGATGTTTAAATGTCACCTAAACTAATTTTTCTCGTACAATAAAATATTATTATGAGGAAGTCTTTACACTAACCTCTTAAGTAATATCCCCGTTATAAATCTAGTTATTCCTTTCTGTTTACAAATCTTTAGTTATTAAGAAATAAAATATCTTTGTTCTGTCAAATACACAAAATATGCCTTATTATCAAGCATAAAAAGGTTCCTTATCACTACTAGAAAAAGGAGCGATTCTATTGGTTGTTAAAATTGTACTGTTTATCTTCGATATTTTCGAGCGGTAAATTTGACGTGTTGTAATACAGACCAAAATACGACAAGCAGCTCTGAGTTTCACTTTCAGTCTTGCTACTACTAGGTGATGATCACTTCCCACATCTGCGCCTCTTCTTACTTTCACGTCTTGTAGTGCATGTCTCCATCTGCCATTGATCATTATGTGATCTATCTGGTTTCTGTTTCGTCCGTTTGGTGATTCCCATGTTAACTTGTGCACTTCCTTGTGTGGAAAAAGTGTTCCTCCAATGACCAGGTTGTTAATACTGCAAAAGCTTATTAATTTGTACCCATTCTCATTTGCTGTTCCACTGCCGCATTTCCCCATAACTCTTTCGTTATAATTATTGTGTGCTCCCACTTTCGCATTTAGGTCTCTCATTACTATAATGAGATCGTACCTGGATGTAGTTTCCCTTTCTTTTTGTACCTGTTAATAGAACTCGTCCTTGACCTCTTCATCGCTGTCGTTTGTTGGTGCATAGCATTGTATAATTGCGGTGTTGGAGAACCTCCCTCTCAGTCTTGCTCTTATCAGTCTGTTGTTGATGGGTTTCCATTCCAGTAAAGACCTTTCCATTCCTTTCTTCAGGATAATGGCTACACATTCGTTGTGCTGACCATCCTCTCTGCCAGAATAAAGTATTGTTTCCCCTGCAGCTGTTTTTATTCTCCCCTACCTGTCCATCTGCTCTTGCTTATTCCCAGGACATGTATCTTGTAGTTCCTCATCTCTGCTGTGATTTGTCTCAGCTTTCCTGTCTCATTCATAGTTCTGACGTTCCAAAAACCAATTCTGATTTCGTGTTTTGCGGTCGGGGCATCCGTTTTCATGCCAGTGGCTTCCTTTCGGCTTTCACCTCTGTCAGTCATACGAGCCTGAGACTCCGGATGTCCGTCTCGCAGCAAAGTTTTTCCATTTATTGTTGTTTCCGTAACATGTGCAATTTTTTTACACAGACAGGGGTGTCGGCCCTGTGCTAAAACCCCCAACGTGGAAGACCAGAGTACCAGCTTTTGTCTGACCCCTACCCACGCATACCAGTCCAGCTTGGTTGAACCTACCAGGAGTAAATCTCCTACTGGCATAGCTCTGGGGATTGTCAGGGTACACAAGCTGCCATACCGCTACAAGGAATAGGTACCATTGATGGCAGAGTGTTGTGTGTGTATAGAGTAAATTGTCTTATTTTAGATAGGGAGGCAAATACTGTCTTGTAAACAAAGCACAGTTGTACGGATAGGCTGGAGGAGAGAAACCTACTCACTCCAGTGACATATCTTTCCCTCAACCTACCACCAGTAAAAACTATTTTCTATACATTCTCGTGTATCTGTCAGCAGTCACTCTTTACTTAGACAGGCCAAATAAAACAATTTACTTTTCGTTATTTTTCTGTTGTCTAGTTTTCTACTTCTTTATTTCTTACGGGTGAAAATTGGTATTCCGATGGGGTGCCTATATGGCTGATGGCAGATAGTTGGTGGATTTTATGTAATCTCGGACACCCCCGGGCTTTCTCACCCCATTTAACCTTGTTAATGACAGGGCAGTTATGAGAGACTTCATTTTATTTTATTTATTTTTTTTTTCTGTTTTTTTTAAATAATTTGTTTATTCGTTTATTTTTGTTGTTTGTTGTTTTCTTGGAAAGGGGAAGTCACACAAAAACCATTCACACAAATTTGATTTTGATTTGCTATATTTGGACTGCGTGGAGGGGGAAAGAAGGTACTATATTTGGGTATTGGAAATCTGACTCTATTTCCTTGAATTAGTACACCATATGTACAATTATAACCCGTCAAGGGTTGAAAGAGATACTTTATTTTTTTTTAAAGCCATCAGGCATGCTACTTGAAGAAGGAAAAAGGTGCGAATATTCTTTATCAGAAGAAGCATCAGATATACAAACGTTTCAGTGAACTCGGACAGCAGCGCACTACTGAACACACATAAGAGGCATACGTCACAAGAACACACACATTTGCTCACACACTAGAGTTAGTGAGAATGGGTCAATTATTCAAAGAATAATCCGTAAACTACAATACTGTTAAAGTGAAGCAGACGTAATGACAAGGTTATAAAGTATTGTCCTTTGTACAGCAATATGACTATAGATTAATTGTTTTGCGTTGGCTCCGTCTTTCACCAATTAGAAGCAGTAGTTTGAAGATGGTAAGGTCTTTTTTAACCAAGTGTTCAGTTTCTCATCTCTCATTGCTTTCTCGTACTCCTTAATTGCCCACAATGCGTTTAACTTTGTATCTTCCTACTTGAATATTGAAATGTCCAAATGTTACAGTAATTTCATGTAATTTGAAATCTCCAAGTGTTACAGTAATTTCATGTAATGTGACCTTAGACATTTTTAACAGTTAAAAGAAGAAGCTGAGGAAGAACAAGATAACGAATTATGCTTTCTATTACTAAGTCTTCACTTATTAACATGGTTTTTTTCCCAAAATATTCCTAAAAAAGAATCTCTTTAGTTCCTAAATGAAGAACAAAAAAATATTTTTGGTTTTATACATCTCTTCAGACAATATCGGTAATGCCCATTTGTCGTAGATTTCCGATAGGAGAATTAAGACTAGGTTTGGTCCCTTCTGAATAGGTTTGAATAGGTGATAGACTCAGTGAGAGTTAGTGAAAGGTAATAGAATTTCCACACACGTGAGATGATAGATTTTGATATAGTGGCTGTCTCTGAAAGCGAAAAGAATTCTTCTCTCTCTCACCTATCTTCTACAACAGTTGTTACAGCGTCAGACAGACTACACCAATATACATATTACGTATATTTCTATCACTCACAGGCACGCACATACACGTGACGACAGGTAAACACACAGACGTGGGAAAACTATAACAATGATATATATATATTATCTAGAACGAGCTGACCAAACACGATTATTTAGTTCAAGAGCGATTTTAATATCAGGAAAAATCGGCTCACAACATCAAAGAAAGTACATCAAGGAAAATACATATACACATAGTCATAAAAAATCAAGGAAATGTTGCAAGGATGATAGCCCCGTTGTAGTGTTAACTCTAGGTTTAGCCCGGCCCCGTTAAGAGAACAGATGATGGCGCCAGAGTCACAGATACATAGGGTTTGAGTCTAAGAGGTTTTCTTTGTTTTTATCTCGTAATTATATGCACAGAGTTTGAAAAAAAAATCTGATTTAACCTAAGACAAAAACACAAGAACCCTAGCCTTAGCAACAAATTATGCAGATTGGAAAAAAAATTAGGACAGCAACAGGGTGTCAAAGATATAATAGTGAAAAATATCACTCAAACCAGCGTACACTCATTCATTCTGCCATGGCTTTTCACACTTGTACTCACGACTTTGCTTGCTGCCTCTTGGAACACATTGATTTTAGATTTTCACACAGACTCAAAAAAATGCAGTCTTCTGCCAAGAAGTCCCCAGTTCCAAAAGACGTATTTAACTTGGAGTCTCCGGGAACGACTACTTGGGTATGCAAATTTGTTCAAATGTCTGATTAAGTCACCTAACACTTATTCCAGGCGCGGGAGTTAGCAGAGCACAGTGTCAATAGCTTAGGTTTCTAAAAAATGATGAATGTCAGGTCGGTGCCTTCCCTCAGTATAGGATTCACTTTAGTCACACCACAGATTTGTCCACAAGATATAATCTAGTCGGGAAATGATTGTTAATATTCACGCCACCAGGCAGCAAATTATATAGAGTTTCTAGAAGAAATTAAGTGCTGGCTCCAAGGTCCAGTATTTATCATTACAGTCTTTGAAAACCCGTTATAGGGATATTAGTATTTCTGTCTAACTTGCACCGTCAGATCAGTGTTACTTGAGAAAACCCACGTGGTTCAAAATAAGGACTGTCTATTTCTTCACAAGTATGGAAACTACTACTAGGTGCTGGTAAAGTTAGGGTCACCCCAAAACTTTCACTGTGTGGAGGAAAAATAACACATATAATATAATAAACGGAATCTGTACTGGTTAAAACTTACATTTAAACTTGCAAGCAGAGAGCTTTGCTTATCATTTAAACTTCCCGTGACGTAAGTTATATTTAAAAATCAGCATTCCTCATAAATTAGGAACACGTGCGTATCCCGTCATCATTCATGAGGCTCGATTCTAGAGTTTATACGTTAGTTTAGAAAAATACACTCGACTGAGTATTAGCAGTTAAATTAAATTCATAAATAGCTACAATTGCCGTTATAAGCTAGAAATTAAATTTCCTTCTGCTTTCCACTGAATGCTTCCCTAGAAAATATAATAGCCTACCACTTTATTTCTCTTCTGCGCTAAAGAAATAGATTAAAATGAATTAAGCGATTTAACACTTTAACACTCACAAAATCTATATATCTATCACATTAATTACCTCAACCACAGAATTACAGGTAGTCGCACAACTTAAGAATAAAAATGCTGAAAATATTTCTGGAAGTCTAGAAGTTCGACAAATTGCCGAAACAAACTGAGATCTTCGCTAACAGCTATTCTGTTTTCGAGCGACCTATCTACTGTGGAGTCTATGAGCGAGAATGAAATTAAAGTTTCAAACTTGGCCAATATCTTAAAATCAGACAAAGGGCCCAAACTTACTTCGCCAAGCGAAATTATCTCCCCTACTCCCAACATTTACGTCCGCTTAACGCGTGTCGTAACTGTCACCTACTGACCACGATGTACGCGTGTCAGTTTCAAATCCCAGACAGCCTGACTCCATTGTAGGGCAGTTTTCACACTACAGCTGACCATGGCCCAAGTGAGCGCCGTGTCAGTTTGGGATTTTCAGACAAATGTCTGGATACTGACCGGTGCAGATGTAAAGTATCACACCCCACCGGGACTTATGCCGAGAAGAGACTCGCGCGCTCGGTGAGAATGTAGACGATTTGCTACGTCCTATGTTCAGCGAACCGACTTATCGCGCCTTCTGACGCCCTGCAGCCCTGACATCTACGTAATATCGTCCTAGCGCGATTCTCAGTTTAAGAGAAAGGAAAACAGGTAAAGTTTGCGAATTATATGAAAATAATATTCGCAAAACGAATGGATGAAAAATATACAGGAAAAATGAAATACAGAGATAATAAAAGAGAGAATTTTATGTGAAAGAATAGGAAGAAGATGTAGGAAATTAAATGAATATAAACCCTACGTGACAGAGCCTCCCCCCTTTAAGATATGGAAGCACTCCATGTCTACGTTATGGAGTTTAATTTCCTATAACCGTAGCTTCGGGGTGTCTGTCTTCTTCCCTCTCCATCTTCCCCCTCCATCTCTGTCCAATTCCTACTCAAGTCCACTCCTCAAAGTTTCCTTCCCCCGGAATGTCTCCCATGCGCGCTTGAAAGAGCGTCGCCGCTTCTGACATTTTTGAAAGATTTCCTGTGATAGCGGTGGAATATCCCTGCCACTATCATCATCTTCGTCAGTTTTGGCGATCGTCAGGAGATGGTCGGAGGTTGGCACTGGTTTTTCCAAGTATCTCTTTAAGAGATTTAAATGGAAAACCTTCTCCTTTCCTTCAATAGAGATCTGGTAGTTAGCCTTAGAAATCTTTTTCAGGACGGTAAACGGCCCTTGCCATCCGATCTTCAGTTGGTTGTTCTCAGTAGGGAGTAACACCAAAACTTTCTCTCCTGCTTCCAGTTCTCTCTCTTCCGCGACTTTCCTGTATCGGTTAGCGTGCTTTGTGCGAGCTCGCTTAAAGTTAGTCGTTGCTAGGTCCCACCCTAGTTTCAACCTTTCCTTTAAAACCGACACATATTTACTTGCTGAGACGACTGTCTCATCCGCCTTCTCGTCTGTCAGAGACTGAAGTAAGGCTTCAAGCGGGCCCTTAATGGGTCTGCCAAATAAGAGTGTAGCTGGCGGAAATCCTGTGGAAGTATGAGGAGATTCTCTGTAGCCAAATAATGCTGCAGGAATACAGAGATCCCAATCTTCAGGTTTCACTTGTGCCAGCTTACTTAGCATCATGGTGAGGTTTCCATTAGCACGTTCCACGAGCCCATTTCCGGCCGGAGTATATGGCTTAGTGTGGATGTGCTGGGTCCTCAAGATCTTAACGATCTCATCCATCAACAGGTTTCGGTATGGAGATCCATTATCCGTCAACACTTGCTGCGGGAATCCCAACCGAGTGAAAATCTGCACGAGGGCTTCTGCGACATGCTTGGCATCTGCGCATGTTAGCGGGATAGCTTCTGCCCATAAAGTGCATGTATCGACTAAGGTCAGGATGAACCTGTTCCTTCTTTTAGTCCTTTCGAAAGGCCCTAAAATGTCGATCACAACCCGTTCGAATGGTGTTCCCATTATTGGCATTTCACCCATGTGGACTGGGGGTGCCCGTTGCTTGGGTGGCACACGTTGGCACTGGGCACAGGATTTGACATATCTGATGATATCAGTATTCACTCCTGGCCACCAATAATGAGTGGTTATACGTTGGTTTGTGGCGTTCTGTCCCATATGTCCGCTAAAGGGAAGAGAGTGCCCCATTTCTAGGATTTGGCTTCTGTACTGTTTCGGTACTAGGAGCTGGTTGTAACCTTGGTCAGGCTTGCCCGTTCTCCGATAAAGTACGCCATCCTCAGAAAAAATGTCCCCGTGCTGTTTGGGTTCCTTAGCCATGGGCAGTTTCCTAAAGCAGGGTGCCAAAGTAGGGTCCTTGTATTGCGCTTCTTTAAGTTCCATAGGTAACAAATTAGGCGCAGGCTCCCGTTCCTTCTTGGTTTGCCCTCTTGTAGTTACTGCTGCCACAATCGGCTCTTCCGGTTTCCCAATACACACGTATCTCCCGCCAAGTATGACTGGGTAGATGGGATCATCCATAACAGCTGCTTTGATCACGCCTCTGACAAAGTCAGAGTGTATCTCCACCAATGCGATGGGAAGCGCTGTAGGTGCCTCACTCTTACGAACTCCACAAAGTTTGACGGTCTCTCCTGTCTCTTGACCGGGTTTAACCAGGTTTCTGGCAACAATGCAATCGTAAGAAAGCCCCGTGTCAAATAAGCAAGAAGTTTGAGAACCGTTCAAAGTAACAGTACCTCGCGTTGAGGGTCTATCCCCAACAGGTTGGGAATCACTGTCAATAATTCCGCCTTGCGAGACTGTCAATAAGCATCCGATGCGTTTCGGCTCGGTGTGCTCGGTCTGATCATATGTCCCGTGCTCAGGGGTTCTCCCTTTGCCACCTTGTCCTTTCTGGCTGCGCTGCCATGTAGGGCGGTCGGGTTGATCAGACTGTTTGGGGTGGTTGGGGTACTTGTTCTTGTAGAACTTGGATTTTTCAGGAGGGGGGTTTTGAGGTCCAGTTTCTCTGTGGTTGTTTTGGTTAGAAGCCTGAGAAGATTGCTCTAGGTTATGTTTTCGAAAATGCTCCTCTGTCGGTTTCCGCTTTGTGGCCGGTAGTTCAGCCAGCGCATTGTGATAACGCTCAGACTTTTCCAAAATGTCTTCAAGTTTTTCTGCCCCCTGCTCAGCGAGAAATCTCCGGGTATCAGCAGACAAAGTGTTCTTTATTTGTTCAGTTAGAACAAGTTCCTCAAGACCTTCATAGGTAGAGGGGAGCTGCGAAAGCTCAAGGCACTTTGTTAGATATCCCTTAAGACGAGATGAGAACTGGTGAAAAGTTTCAGAATTCTCTTTCCGGCTGTTGCGAAACAGTTGCAAAAACTTGCGAGCGTTCATTTCAAAGCGCTCCAGTAACGCTTTCTTCAACACATCGTAGTCGTCTTGTTGGCTACTTTCCAGCTTAGAATAAACATCATAAGCAGAACCTTTTAGGGCCTGGGAAAGTTTCATATTCCAACGCGACCTCTCTAACCCGTACAGAGTTGCAATTTTCTCAAATTTTTCTAACCATGTGTCAATCTTCTCATTTGGACAAGGGAAAGACTCAAGGGTGAAAGACATAGCAGAGAGATGAGTAGATTGAGTGTTAGAAGGATCAGTTAAGGAAGAATGAGGAGAAGACTCTCCATTGCTGGAGGTAGAGGCAGCACCACGACTTTGGAACTCTAGAGTTTTAAGCGCCAACTCGTGCTGTCTCTGTTCCCTCTCCTTCTCCTGCTGTCTCTCCTCCCTCTCCTTCTCCTGCTGTCTCTCCTCCCTCTCCTTCTCGTGCTGTCTCTGCTTCTCCTTCTCTCTTTCCTCATGCTGCATCCTGCGAATTTCCATTTCCTCGTCCATTTTCTTCTGCTGTAATAGACGGTCTGCTTCTTCTTTCCTCTCCGCATCATATCTCTCAAGTTCGTCCCTGACAAAAGCTTTCGCTTCGTCTCCGTCCAAACCTTCTTGTCTCGCTTCGTCCCTGAGAAGCTGTCTAAGCTTTGCTCTCTCGGCCATATTAGGTCAGTGACTGAGACTATTGGAGAAAGAAAATAGGAAAAAGGATACACTGGTTCCTACCACTTACGAGAAAAAAAAAATTACCAAAAATCAAAAGATGATATATTTAACCCTGGGATACCTCCTCCAAAATAAAATCTAACTATCGCTGCTATTATCGGCAATAAAGCACTCAATGCAAAACACGACTACGCCAAATAAATGGTAGTTAAGATTACAACTGAAAAATAAGTTGCTACAGTGGAAAAGCAAAAGAATATTGCAAAAATTAAAGAGAAAAATAATCCCTTAATTTTTAAAAATCCACTATAAGTTCGCCCCTGAAGTCAGATCGGGTAAGGGAGGGAATTAATCTGGACAAAAAGTCCGAAACACACTCCTTAACTTAGTTCAAACGCCGTTCTGCCTCAGTACCCAGTGAATGTTATACACTCACCACTTTACCAGCATTTAGTATTACAATCAGCAGTTAACATATATCCCGACAAAATCAACCTGTAACCAAAATGTATATTATTCAAAGATGCTGTGGCAAAAAAAAACTTATTAGTTTGTGTGGTCAGCACGCCCGTAAACAGATCGCTAGTCTAGGGGGTAATTTTTTTAAAAAGATACACAACTCACAAGACATCACACTCTTACTCTATTACAGAATAAGAATCTAAAATACAAAATCCAGATAGACGAGTCCACGTTTGTCGTACTCGTCTTCCTATTCTAAGTTCAAAGACCGGAAACGAGTCCCCATTTGTCGTACTCGTCTTCCTATTACAAGTTCAAAAATCCGTCGGACGAGAACCCATTTGTCGTAGATTTCCGATAGGAGAATTAAGACTAGGTTTGGTCCCTTCTGAATAGGTTTGAATAGGTGATAGACTCAGTGAGAGTTAGTGAAAGGTAATAGAATTTCCACACACGTGAGATGATAGATTTTGATATAGTGGCTGTCTCTGAAAGCGAAAAGAATTCTTCTCTCTCTCACCTATCTTCTACAACAGTTGTTACAGCGTCAGACAGACTACACCAATATACATATTACGTATATTTCTATCACTCACAGGCACGCACATACACGTGACGACAGGTAAACACACAGACGTGGGAAAACTATAACAATGATATATATATATTATCTAGAACGAGCTGACCAAACACGATTATTAAGTTCAAGAGCGATTTTAATATCAGGAAAAATCGGCTCACAACATCAAAGAAAGTACATCAAGGAAAATACATATACACATAGTCATAAAAAAAATCAAGGAAATGTTGCAAGGATGATAGCCCCGTTATAGTGTTAACTCTAGGTTTAGCCCGGCCCCGTTAAGAGAACAGATGATGGCGCCAGAGTCACAGATACATAGGGTTTGAGTCTAAGAGGTTTTCTTTGTTTTATCTCGTAATTATATGCACAGAGTTTGAAAAAAATCTGATTTAACCTAAGACAAAAAACACAAGAACTCTAGCCTTAGCAACAAATTATGCAGATTGGAAAAAAAAAAAATTAGGACAGCGACAGGGTGTCAAAGATATAATAGTGAAAAATATCACTCAAACCAGCGTACACTCATTCATTCTGCCATGGCTTTTCACACTTGTACTCACGACTTTGCTTGCTGCCTCTTGGAACACATTGATTTTAGATTTTCACACAGACTCAAAAAAATGCAGTCTTCTGCCAAGAAGTCCCCAGTTCCAAAAGACGTATTTAACTTGGAGTCTCCGGGAACGACTACTTGGGTATGCAAATTTGTTCAAATGTCTGATTAAGTCACCTAACAATTATTCCAGGCGCGGGAGTTAGCAGAGCACAGTGTCAATAGCTTAGGTTTCTAAAAAAAATGATGAATGTCAGGTCGGTGCCTTCCCTCAGTATAGGATTCACTTTAGTCACACCACAGATTTGTCCACAAGATATAATCTAGTCGGGAAATGATTGTTAATATTCACGCCACCAGGCAGCAAATTATATAGAGTTTCTAGAAGAAATTAAGTGCTGGCTCCAAGGTCCAGTATTTATCATTACAGTCTTTGAAAACCCGTTATAGGGATATTAGTATTTCTGTCTAACTTGCACCGTCAGATCAGTGTTACTTGAGAAAACCCACGTGGTTCAAAATAAGGACTGTCTATTTCTTCACAAGTATGGAAACTACTACTAGGTGCTGGTAAAGTTAGGGTCACCCCAAAACTTTCACTGTGTGGAGGAAAAATAACACATATAATATAATAAACGGAATCTGTACTGGTTTAAAACTTACATTTAAACTTGCAAGCAGAGAGCTTTGCTTATCATTTAAACTTCCCGTGACGTAAGTTATATTTAAAAATCAGCATTCCTCATAAATTAGGAACACGTGCGTATCCCGTCATCATTCATGAGGCTCGATTCTAGAGTTTATACGTTAGTTTAGAAAAAATACACTCGACTGAGTATTAGCAGTTAAATTAAATTCATAAATAGCTACAATTGCCGTTATAAGCTAGAAATTAAATTTCCTTCTGCTTTCCACTGAATGCTTCCCTAGAAAATATAATAGCCTACCACTTTATTTCTCTTCTGCGCTAAAGAAATAGATTAAAATGAATTAAGCGATTTAACACTTTAACACTCACAAAATCTATATATCTATCACATTAATTACCTCAACCACAGAATTACAGGTAGTCGCACAACTTAAGAATAAAAATGCTGAAAATATTTCTGGAAGTCTAGAAGTTCGACAAATTGCCGAAACAAACTGAGATCTTCGCTAACAGCTATTCTGTTTTCGAGCGACCTATCTACTGTGGAGTCTATGAGCGAGAATGAAATTAAAGTTTCAAACTTGGCCAATATCTTAAAATCAGACAAAGGGCCCAAACTTACTTCGCCAAGCGAAATTATCTCCCCTACTCCCAACATTTACGTCCGCTTAACGCGTGTCGTAACTGTCACCTACTGACCACGATGTACGCGTGTCAGTTTCAAATCCCAGACAGCCTGACTCCATTGTAGGGCAGTTTTCACACTACAGCTGACCATGGCCCAAGTGAGCGCCGTGTCAGTTTGGGATTTTCAGACAAATGTCTGGATACTGACCGGTGCAGATGTAAAGTATCACACCCCACCGGGACTTATGCCGAGAAGAGACTCGCGCGCTCGGTGAGAATGTAGACGATTTGCTACGTCCTATGTTCAGCGAACCGACTTATCACGCCTTCTGACGCCCTGCAGCCCTGACATCTACGTAATATCGTCCTAGCGCGATTCTCAGTTTAAGAGAAAGGAAAACAGGTAAAGTTTGCGAATTATATGAAAATAATATTCGCAAAACGAATGGATGAAAAATATACAGGAAAAATGAAATACAGAGATAATAAAAGAGAGAATTTGGGTGAACGAATAGGAAGAAGATGTAGGAAATTAAATGAATATAAACCCTACGTGACACCATTCTCCGAGAATAGAAGAACTTCCAAAATATTTGGCGGTAAGGTCAGTACCTGATATTACTTTATGTTAGTAGCGATCACACTTCTTTAGTCCTCACATAAACATTATGTGTTTAATAGTTAATGTCTGATAAATCCGCTTGTGGCCTTCTCAGTCAAGAATAGATAAGTTTTTTTTTGGTTTTTAGCGTCAGCTTGAGTCAGTCCGATGAACAAGATTTATTATCTTAATTCGTTTTTCATATTTGTCACTTAGCCCTCGCGTTCTTTTCTTTCTGTTTTTAGTTTTTTTTTAAATATTTCCCATACGAAGATCTCACGGCCCCAACGCAGGCAAGTTTCTTTGCCTTTTGTCTTGGTAAGGCGTATTATCTATTTTTTTCTTTTTTTTTTCTTTGGTGTGGTCAAGAATGACATTTAATTTGACACTTCCAGACTTAAACACATTTCCCACATTTCAGTTTAGCTGAATGGAAGTATTGATGTTTAGTCTTCGTTATTGCCCCAATTAATTTATGCTGGATATATCTTAACCGTTGCATGCAGTCATCCATCAGCTATCTTTGATTTTGCCTGCCGTATCACCTTTCATGTTATAAGAAAAAAATTTCGCATTTAACCCCTGATGGGTTATATAGGATATATAGTGTGGTTAATTCAAGATAATAATTCTGATATCATAATATGGCATCATCTGCCCACTCCACTTAGTCCAAATAAAGTCCTTGTAGATTATCATTATAAATGTATATATATATATATATATATATATATATATATATATATATATATATATATATATATATATATATATATATATATATATATATATATATATATATATATGATTTTATTACAGCAAGAGACAGACAGAGAGAGAGAGAGAGAGAGAGAGAGAGAGAGAGAGAGTGTGTGTGTGTGTGTGTGTGCGCGCGCGCGTGCGTGCGTGCGTGTATGCGTGCGTGTGTGCGTGTATGTGTGTGTATTGTGTGTATGTGTGTGTGTGTGTGTGTGTGTGTGTGTGTGTGTGTGTGTGTGTGTGTGTGTGTGTGTGTGTGTGTGTGTGTGTGTGTGTGTGTGTGTGTGTGTGTGTGTGTGTGTGTGTGTGTGTGTGTGTGTGTGTGTGTGTGTGTGTGTGTAGTGTGTGTCAGAGGGAGAGAGAAACAGAAATATGTCCGACATAATTAATATTTTTTAAGTCATCTTCTGTCAGGCCATAGTTAAAAGCAAGGTAGAAAAGGTAGTTCCAAAATGTTGGACTTTCATAAGGCACTATCTCACTAGTTTCTAATTTAACAAATTCCGACAATCCAGAAAGTATAGCGGCTTTTAGTTTTAGCCGACGAAACAGGCAATTGGACGCAAACCTAATTAACTGGCAGAAACGGTATCACAAACTTGAAAACTAATAATTACAGTAACAATCATTCAGTATTTTCATCGCAGAAACATTACATAAGCAAATAAAAGATAAATACAAAACTGTAGATCTAAAGTAAGATTGACATAAACCGCAGTATATTCACATCTGTTTATGTGTGATCGTGTTTAAGAATGAAAATTAGCAGCATTCAAATCAAAACGTGTTTGCCATATTATAACATTATATGTCTCCAAAGTAAAGTAATGTTTGTTCTTAATCTGTTTGTTATTTTAAAGATAGTGCCAACGTTTTTGTTTAACCTTTGTCTTTGATTGTTAACCTATTAACACAAAGGAGGTTTCTGGTCAGAACTAATTATTAACTTTGTTTGTAATTTTATCTGAACTCTGTTGTTCTTCAAAGAATGATCTGAAAAAAAAGAAAGAAATTGAGGAAAGCGAATTTACTGTAAACGTTATTACAAGATGCAACACATTATTATTTCCTCCTCTTCTAGACTTCAAATAGTCAACTCTGTGAGAATGCTATTAGATGTTAAAGGGACAAACTTAGCCAAACGTTCAAGTAGTACAATTTCTGGCTCAGCGGGTTCAAGATCTCATTGAGCATACATGCATTGTGTCTCTTCCTTAAAATGGGAAATAGTTGTGCCAAACTGTACAACTCACAAGAAGCTGACGTGACGCCTGACCCTATCACTGGCTTGACGCCAAGAGAGAAAAAGCTAGCAAAGGACTTATGGAATACTATCATGGAGAAAGCGACGTTTAAGGAAAATGGATCAATCTTTATCGTCAGGTAAGTGTTTCTCATACATTTGTAGTATGAAATGTTGCCTGCATTATTTTTATTTTTACTTCCTCATCATACTAGTTTTACAGTACACATTTACCTAATAGGACCACAACAATAAACCGGATTAGAAAGTCACCAGCTCTTATTTCGACTGCTACAGCTATCAGTTCCCTGACTGGCACACTGAAGACTTACTTAACCAGTTAAGACATAAAGACGCCTATAAGCAACTGAATGTTTTTACCATCAACGATAAAAGTAGCGAATAGTACTGTCCTCGGCCTCGAGAAGACCAGTAGGCTCATCGACTACGAAGCGATAATAACCGACCAGGAAGTGAATTGCAGACTCACGGACAACAAGACGACTAGTAGACTCACCGACCACACAGCGACTAGTAGACTCAACGACCACACAGCAACTAGTAGACTCACAGATCACAAGATAACCAGCAGACTCACCGACACACGGGGACTAGTAGACTCACCGACCACACAGCGACTAGTAGACTTACAGATCACAAGAGAACCAGCAGACTCACCGACCACACGGCGACTAGTAGACTCACCGACCACAAAGCGACTAGTAGACTCACAGATTGCAAGACGACTAGCAGACTCATTGACCACAAGGCGACTAGTAGACTCACCGACCACACAGCGACTAGTAGAATTACCGACCACACAGCGACTAGTAGACTCACAGATCACGACTAGTAGACTCACCGACCACACGGCGACTAGTAGACTCACCAACCACACAGCGACTAGTAGACTCACAGATCACAAGAGGACTGGCAGACTCACCGACCACACGGTGACTAGTAGACTCATCGACCACACGATGACTAGCAGACTCACCGACCACATGGCGAATAGTAGACTCACCAACCACACAGCGACTAGCAGACTCACAGATCACAAGACGACTAGCAGACTCACCGACCACAAGCTGACAAGTAAAAGCACTGACCACAAGATGATTAGTAAACTCACTGACCACACGGTGAGTAGTAGACTCACCGACCACACAGTGCTAGTTGGCTCACAAATCCCAAGACGACTAGCAGACTCACAGACCACACGGCGACTAACAGACTCACCGACCACACGGTGACTAGCAGACTCACCGACCACAAGACGACTAGCAGACTCACCGACAATAAGACGACTAGCAGACTTACCGACCACTAGACTACTAGCAGACTCACCGACCACACGGTGACGAGTAGACTCACCGACCACAATACGACAAGCAGACTCACCGACCACACAGCGACTAGCAGACTCACCAACCACACGGTGACTAGAAGACTCACCGACCACACGGCGTCTAGCAGATTCACCGACCATAAGCAGACTCACCGACCACGCGGTGACTAGTACACTCACAGGTCAAAATATGCCTAGTAAACTCACCGACCACACGGCGACTAGTAGACTCACCGACCACACAGCGACTAGTAAACGCACTGACCACAAGATGACTAGTAAACTCACTGACCACACGGTGACTAGTAGACTCACCGACTACACAGTGCTAGTTGGCTCACAAATCACAAGACGACTAGCAGACTCACCGACCACACGGTGACTAGCAGACTCATCGTCCACAAGACGACTAGCAGACTCACCGATCACACGGCGACTAGCAGACTCACCGACCACACGGTGACTAGCAGACTCACCGACCACACGGCGTCTAGCAGATTCATCGATCACAAGACGACTAGCAGACTCACAGACCACAAGACGATTAGCAGATTCACCAACCACAAGCAGACTCACCGACCACGCGGTGACTAGTAGGCTCACAGATCACAATATGACTAGTAAACTCACCTACCACACGGCGACTAGTAGACTCTCCGACCACACAGCGACTAGTAAACGCACTGACCACAAGATGACTAGTAAACTCACCGACCGCATGGTGACTAGTAGACTCACACATCACAAGATAAATAGTAGGTTCACCGATCATAAGACGACTAGTAAACTCACAGAGCACAAGATGTCTAGTAAACTCAGGGATCACAAGACGGATGTTTGCCTCACCGACCACACAGCTACTTAATGTCGCGGGTTGTCTCCAATAATGGCCAAAATTAAAGTAAAAGGTATGCGTTTTTTTTTTTACAAAGGGAGCAACCTTCGCTCAAAATTATTCTTGGCAGAGATTCAAATAGAAGGTTGGTGCTTCTATTGCAGGGAGACTCACTGGGATATCTAAAGTGGAACGGAATCATCTAATTGTGCTTCGAACTTCGTATTTTCCCGCCCTTCTGTGAGAATTATATGTTCTGACTTTTTTAACTCGTATTTTATGAGCCCCCAGCTAAAGGGGATTCAGCAAAACCGTTTTTTTTTATGTTTAACTCTGCATATTGTACATGCATTTTTTAGTGTGTCATATGGGCAGACATCAATTCAGTCAATCCTTTGATGGAATCCAACTGTGGATTGTTATTTGTATAGATAGCAAGAGATTTATTTAAGAAATATTGGATCAACAGGGTTACTATGAATACAGTTGATTTAGTCAACAAAACGTTTATGGATTGTGTATCATCCTCAGAAAATATCAATGTGTGGTGATATTTTAACAAAGAGCGTCCATGTGCTATGCCAGTATTTTTAATTAACTGGCTAAGTTGATTTCTGGTTCAGTCACTGCTGGTTCCCAGTGGAGTTGTGACTGTTCCTTCTCAAGTCAGGAGTATAATGGTTTGGTAGCAGATGTTCCAGTTGTGCCGGAGTAACTGCTCCAGTTGCCTCTTTGAGTGTCCTCTAGGCTTGTCTGTTTAGATGGTGTCCAGTGTCAAATTCCACTGAACCGTACCAAAAACTGAGACAAAACAATACTTCTCGTAAATCTTCAGTCTCCTGACGTACATGTTACAACTTACCCTAATAGATTGGTTGATATATCCTGACTTTGTTACACAGACTGGCCAGAGTAAGTACTACAGCTATTTAGGATACAGTTTTTTTCCCGTGTGCTAATGATAGTTGCTATGTTAACACTGTTTGCTTTTAACACAAGGCAGAATTATAGGGGTAGGGATTTCAAAGGCTTTAGTGAATGCTGGTACTGGCTATTTATTTTGGTCCTAATCACTCCCGATAAGATACTCAAATGTCATCTCCACTCTGGTCTCCGTTACGAATACCGGAATAAGCAGTGGGGAAACTACAAAACGCACTCGATTTTAAAGTTGAAACTATGGCCACTTAAAAATGTAACCGTGTGGGGTTCTCTTGGGTGAAACCCAATCAAAATTAAGTTTAGGTCATATTCTAATTTTAAACCAACCACAAGTAAGGTGTCCAATTTTAGCAAACTCCCCCCTCCTCCATTTATCCGCATGAAACTTAAGGCACGGTCTTATATGGTTGCGCCACTTAAGTGGTGTTAAATAATATTTAAACAGTTATATCAAACGACCTGCCCTAATTATTAAATCTAATAACTCTTGTCCAACGTTTTACTCTCTTCCCATTCTCGTTTATTACGTTACGTTATCTTGCTTGAGATTGTTAAAAGACCTGACAGAAGTCGTTACGTGGTATGCTTGGCGTCCAGATTGATAAAACCGAGACAAAATTGGAAGTTGCATTTATCTGTAATTCATTTCTTCTTCTTCTTTGATCCTAAGCCGCAGTCAATAGCAGTCAGTGACCATCGCTCCTGGTGACGTCTTGTAGGGCAGCAACAAATTGCTTCCACTTTGCTCGGTCGACGGCCATCCTTTGTACAGTGCCGCAACTCTGGTTCATTCTTTGCATCTCAGTTTTCACAGTTCTCCTCCAAGAGTTTTTGGTCGGCCTCTCTTTTGCTTTCCTTCGGGCGTCCATAGCATAGCTGTTCTTGTAAGGGCATCAGGGTCCCTTCTGAGGATGGGGCCAACCCAACTCCTGCGTCTGCAAGCTATGGTGGTGTGCATGTTCTCTTGGTTTTTCCGAATAAGTAGTTCTTGGTTAGTGATGGTATTCGACCAAAATATTCGGTGAATTTTCGTTAGGCACAATGTGTAGAAAGAGGACAGTTTCGACATTTCCTTCTCTGTTACTCTCCAGCATTCCACACCAAAGAGAAGCACAGAAAGTACATAGCTCTCATATAATCGTAATTTGGTGTTTGTGCTGTACTGTGAAGACTTCCAGATGTTGTTGACTGGCAGACTCACCGACCACACGGTGACTAGTAGACTCATCGACCACAAGACGACTAGCAGACTCACCGACCACATGGCGAATAGTAGACACACCAACCACACAGCGACTAGCAGACTCACAGATCACAAGACGACTAGCAGACTCACCGACCACAAGCTGACAAGTAAAAGCAATGACCACAAGATGATTAGTAAACTCACTGACCACACGGTGAGTAGTAGACTCACCGACCACACAGTGCTAGTTGGCTCACAAATCCCAAGACGACTAGCACAGAAGCACAGAAAGTACATAGCTCTCATATAATCGTAATTTGGTGTTTGTGCTGTACTGTGAAGACTTCCAGATGTTGTTGAGACTAGCAAAGACTGTTCTCGCTTTATTCATTCTGTTGTTGATGTTCTTGCTTGTTCCGCGTCTAGTGTTTCTATGCATCCTAAGTATGTAAATGTGGCTGTTTGTTCTAGCTTCTGGTTCCTTATTGGTATTCGCTCAGGATTACCCACAGTGAGTGTCATGACCTCTGTCTTCTTCAGATTGATGTTCAGACCCAGCTGATGGATATACTTATTCAGTCTATCGGTTTTTTCTTGGACGTGTTGATGTGAATCTGCGATTAGTGCAATGGCATCTGTATATTCCAGATCTTCCGGTGTAGAACATGTTGTCCATCTAATTCCTCTTGGGCTGCGTATCACCCAGTCTATGATTGTCAAGTTGTTGATAAGGGGCATCCCTGTCGTACTCATGTCATCACCTCGAAAGTTAGGGCTCAACCCAACGATGCAAAACATCATGTCTATGAATTAAAAACTCGTTATCGTAAATTCCCGGCACAGTTTTTGTTAGTCGCCTTTGCCGGCTGGGGTGAAGAAGTATAATATGCTATCAATAGCTGATAATCACTGTGTCTTGTCTAGATAATAAATCTGGCGACCAACAGCAAACCAAATTGTTGATTCCGTCGTACTGTTCCATCTGGCTAATCGACGACTGATCACAATCAAAGGATTACGTGTCATGCGGTCACGTCTGAAACGTATGGGAGTGCCGAGGTGTGACCTACCGAGAATCAGATAATATCGATAGATGAAGCCGTAAAAGTAAGATAATGACTGGATGAACAGAGAAAAGGAATGGTACAGTGCATGGAAAAAAACGATGGTCATAGAAAAATTAACTACTGAATTATGACTGTCGTCAGACTAGCAGACTTACCGATCTCTAGACAACTATTAAACTCCCAGATGACAAGATGACTAGTAGGCTCTCGGATCAAAAGACGACTAGTAGACTCACTGACCAGACGGCGACTAGTAAACTCACGGTTTACAAGACGACTAGTAGACTCACGAATTACAAGACGACTATTAGACTCACTGACCACAAGATGACTAGTAGACTCCCGGATTAAAAGACTACTAATAGACTCACTGACCACACGGCGACTAGTAAACTCACGGATTACAAGACGGCTAGTAGACTCACTGACCACACGGCGACTAGTAGACTCACAGATTACAAGACGACAAGTGGACTCACTGACCACACGGCGAATAGTAAACTCACGGATTACAAGACTAGTAAACTCACGGATTACAAGACGACTAGTAGACTCTCTGACTCACGGCGATAAGTAAACTGACGGATTACAAGACGACTGGTAGACTCATTGACCACACGGCGACTAGTAATTTCACGGATTACAAGACGATTAGTAGACTCACTGACCACACTGCGACTAGTAAACTTGCGGAATATAAGACGTCTAGTAGACTCAACAGCCAACGAAACGACTATTACAATCATAAATGAACGAGACGACTAAAAAAAACTCACAGACCATGAGGCGGACAGGTAAAATGATAAAGCAAGCAAGGTAACTTTTTTACTCAACGAGCAGCGGGCGAGTAACAGACTCACTGACCAGCGAAGCGACTAGTACTCACCGACAACCAGGCAACCAGTAGGCTTACTGAACAAAAGAGAGACTAACACACACATAAACACGAGGCGACTAGTAAATAGTAACGAGGAGACTAAAACACTTATTGACCACGAGTGCACAGTCAGCCAATGGAATGACTAGGAGACTCACTGACTGCAGTAGTGGTCCAACAGTGGCCAAAACTAGAGTATCCAAGGTGTCTACCTTAGCACACGATTACTCTTGGCAGAGTTGTAGATAGAGGGATAATGATGCTTCTACCTCGAGGAAGTGTTCACAAGATATTCAGAACGCAAGAACAATGCTGAATGAGTCCCAGCAATGTTAACTTTAGTATCTGCCGTCAACTTTTGTGAAAGACTGTCTAATAATTAGTTTGTTTAATCCCCCAGCTGATCTAATTCAGCGAAATCTTAATTTAGTAGCTCTGTTTTAAGTGTATTTAAGATGACTGAGGCATACGGGTGCACGTGATCAAAATGATTAAATCAACGTTTATTGTGTTTCTACACTAATTACAAATATAATAGTCAATTATGTTTAACATTTTAAAATGAATAATTCTTTAAAAACAGTACTCATTACAGGGTGATGTTATGGTTTTCGAAAAATGGACAGTTCACTTGGCAGCTTTTAAGTTTGTACTTTGCTGCCAATAGTTTGATGGTTCTGCTCCCGCTGACGTTTGGTTCCTTGCAGATAGATGTCTGGTTCAATAGTCATTGGTCAAGTCTCAAAGTTGTGACACGTTCCAAGACGTTTCAGAGAGTAATCACAAAGCTGGTCCAGCGTCTCTGATGATGGTGTCTAGCGTCGACTTCAGGCCACTTATACTCTCACTTGTTCCAGAGATGGTACCCTTAGTTGGTATCACCTACCAAAATTGTCAATGGGATCATAGTCTGGCTTCTGGATCAGATAAATAGTTATGGCAACTTGTTTAAGATGCCTCTTCCACGTCTTCTGATGCGTTACTTTACAATAAGCTCCCACTCTGCCTTCGTGTTCAGATTCCAAGGATTCCGGTTTTCAAGGTAGAGTTTTCTTCAAGATGCTCTAACACGGTCCGGTCCGATAAATGGAATTCTGATCTCATTCTTTACTCTGGCTGTCTAGCTGGTCTCTTGACGAGCTGAATTTCACAATCATTTATTACAAATAAGGGAGGGAAACCTGAGGCCTGTAAACAGTAAATTAATATGAAATAAATATAAAGGTATGTTATCAGGCACTCACAGGAAATAAAGAAGTAGAACACCAGACAACAGAAAAACAACAGACATGAGTGGCTTACCCAGGATTTGAACACTGGACCTTCCGTGCGACAACCCCGCCTAGCCATGCAAGCGAATCACACTATCCGCTCTGCCATCTACGCATCATCAAAAAATGATGTTTCAATGGCAGGTCAATAGTGTGAACCACAATACACGACACCAGAAGTCCTCCATGGGCAGTTCAGCCTATTAATGACGCAATCACTTCTGAAGGTCCAGTGTTCAAATCCTGGGTAAGCCACTCATGTCTGTTGTTTTTCTGTTGTCTGGTGTTCTACTTCTTTATTTCCTGTGAGTGCCTGATAACATACCTTTATATTTATTTCATATTAATTTACTGTTTACAGGCCTCAGGTTTCCCTCCCTTATTTGTAATAAATGTTTGTACAATACCAAACCTACCCACTATTCTGTTCTCACTGTTCTAGTCTACTATCATTTACTGGACACAGTATTAAGGTCCTAAGGGTCTTGTTGGATTCGGCCTATACTGCTTGATAGAAATACAACAGAAGTGATTGCGTCATTAATAGGCTGAACTGCCCATGGAGGACTTCTGGTGTCGTGTATTGTGGTTCGCACTATTGACCTGCCATTGAAACATCATTTTTTGATGATGCGTAGATGGCAGAGCGGATAGTGTGATTCGCTTGCATGGCTAGGCGGGGTTGTCGCACGGAAGGTCCAGTGTTCAAATCCTGGGTAAGCCACTCATGTCTGTTGTTTTTCTGTTGTCTGGTGTTCTACTTCTTTATTTCCTGTGAGTGCCTGATAACATACCTTTATATTTATTTCATATTAATTTACTGAATTTCACAATGCTTTCAACTGACTAAAGTGTAAGGTTAGATTGCAATTTTCGTCCCACGCACGTTGTTGTTTTCTATTAGACCAGGTTCTTATCAGAAATGTTGTTATGTTTACATCTCGAATTACGGCCAATAGTTAAAATCATACGTGGTTTGAGGAGATCTATTAAAAAAATTACCTCATAGGAAAAATTATGCGTGTTATTTAAAAGGTCACTTTCCAAATGCGGAATTGTTATTTCCGTCAATTCGCTGTAATGATTGCACTACAACTCCCTACATTATAACAGATAATGTCTTCGTAACACTTCTGTCCGGAAGCTTTTACAACATTCCGTCTTTCAGGTGCATGTCTGTAATATGTCCGCAGACGGATAATTTAACTCCCCGTCCTTGTGCAAAAACCGACCGTCGTTTGACCATCTGGACTGTGACTCCTCGCGATAGTAATTAGTGAATCACACTAGCCATATCAGCGCAAAAAAAACTTGCTGGGCGTACGTCGTGTTAATCCGTCGCGCCCGAGGTTTGGTACACGAGAATTTTACCAACATGACTTTCGGTCAATATTACATCACCTGTCTACTCTCTCAGCAGGGATGGTCAGGTAAACAGAGAGGACCAATTATTACGGAGAGGAAGTGCAAACAATGAGTCTAAAATAGCAAAACCGCTGGTGAGGAAAAAAGAGCGAGCCCAATTATGTGACACTGACCAAGAAGGCGACAAACACATTCCCCCACCAACGAGGTGGTATATGAACTAAGCAATGAAACAATCGACAAGTGCACCCAGGTCCCATAAACCGACTGACATATTCACAATCAAAAACTTTATAATTAACATAAGTGCTTACCAACCAATAAATCAACTGCGGAACTTACCAGATAACATGTGGCCTAACAACCAATGCCTTTAGCTCCATAAAGAACTCAAGTCTTCACCAAACAGACGCTAAGTCCCCCTGTTCCGTGTGTAGTCAGCTCAAGGTCTCTCCATGTCGTCCACGTCATTTTCATGTCTTTCTCCAGTTCTCTTCTCCGTGTGTTCATCGGTCTGTCTTTACTTCTATTACCCTGGGAATTCCGGAACAAGGACTGCCTGATTTTGCTATCAACAGGTTTCTTCAATAATGTTGAATCCATCGGCGGCGACTTCGCAGTGTGTTTCCTATCCATTGCCAGCGACTTCTTCTCATCTATTGTTCCACTGGTGCACTGGTGACATTGTCCTACAATCAGTGTTATTGTTGATCAGAATCGATATCATTATACTCCGGGCTAACCCATGGGTGCTCAGTTACCTTCAGCAAATGCTGAGACAAAAAATGATGATTGTTCTTTTGCGAGCTGGTTGTATACACACAGTATGCATCCTCTCATGCGTCCATCCCTGCTGGTCTTATGTTTGATGCCAAATTCCAGCAATCTTAGCTTGTCGACTCAACGAATGCAGTGTCGTTCTTTAATAGGCGATCTTTAATTTTCTTAGTAACGCGCTTTGCCACGTATCCCTGCATGACCAGGACAGCAGATGATACAGAAGAAACAATACTCTCTGCTCCTCGTACGCAAGGGTCATTGATTTTAGGCCAGCCAGATCCCTCATGCTGTCATATCATTGCAATCCTTCTATTCTTCTGTTCTTCACAAAATCTGTGATTTCTTGGTTGTCTTTTGCCTATTTTAAGTGTGGTTGTTACTGTCATTTTCGCTTATATTATAGACGTCAGCCTGTTTGATACTTTTTGTGGTCAAAGATAAAGAACTGGCTGTTTACTTTTATGAGACAGGTTAGATTTAGTGGTTCAGTCCCTTGTTTTGTACAGTTATCCTTATAAGGATCGATTTTGCCTGTTTCGGGGAAATGTTTTTAATAGATTGTCATTCCCCAAGTCGCTATTCAGATGTCCATATAAGTAGCGTTTGAGCTCTCTTTCGGGGAACGCTCTGGACCGGGTGTTAACTATACTCAGGGAAGTGCTTATTGGGCATGCGCGATGATTTTTGCGGGAAGAGCGTTATACTTCATATCAGGGAGTCGACCTGGAGTTTTTCGAGCTGTTAAGACGTTTTAGCGTCTTCGATCTGGCTATGTGTTCGGGGAAGGAAGCCCTCTGTGTGAAAAAGATGTCTATGATTTTCCCCATGTTGAATTCTAAGCGCCTAGGATGGCGAGTGTGCTTTTTTTTTTTGGGTGTTATTCGTGAAAGGCTGTCAAAGTAAAATAACCTTTAAACTATTTTTCTCTGTTGCCAAAAACTATAGATAACTTTGTTACCAACTTAAATGGTCGATTGACATTGTAGTGACTTTTCCCTGGGCGGGAAAGAGTTTATTGAGAATATTAGAATTGGAGCTCGCTAGTCATGCTGACATTATAGGTATTGGGTTAGAGAAAGCCCAGAGAACTTTGTATATGTTGGAACCCGCTATTTAGGCGGTATTGTTTGTACAAGGACTGATATACCTTGTTTGTTAAAGGAAAACCCCAGAGGCTATTGTATCTTCGGAGCCCGCCACTTTTCTTCGCGGCCTGCTGTATGGCAGAATGTACCTGACTGGGTTAGTCAGAGGATATTCAGGAGAAAATAGAGATTAACACTATGTGTGTATAAGCCCGCCAATTTGCGGTGTAATTTGGCCAGAGAAGTACCTGACTTACTGGTGTCAGGAGAGAGTTGAACTAATCTCATGTACTTGAAGACCCGCTCCACATGCGGGGTAGTTTTGCTGTAGCTGCACCAAAGAGAGATAGATTAATATGCCAGCACTAGGATATGTACAGCCAGCTAATGATTTATTAATACCAGCTGCATTGAACACTGCTGTCATGTTTATGATGTTCCTGAGTCTTGTCAAAAAAGTGACCGTGTATTTGATGTCAGCGTATCCTGTTGTCGTAATAAAGTGTTGAAACGTCGCAGGTGTTACAACGCTCCATGTCTTCCTACATTGTGGTACGAGAGTGTTTTGTACTGTAGATGACTGTCTCTACGAACCCATCCACACTCTCTGATGTCTACCCACGCACACACCTTCAACATTTATGGTGACCAAATCGACAGCAACAGTGGTATTACTATATTATATTTTTCATCTTTCCCAGTGAGCTCTCGTTTCTATCTTTTACTATGAGTTTGTTCTTTTGTACGTGATGCAGGCCTTGCATTGTTCCACTGGCACTTGTCTAGTTCATGTCATCAGTTCCACAATGGTGATCTTGTCATGCCATGTCAGAACTTTGTTTCCGTGCAAACACCCAGTTATAAAAGGTTATAGCTTCATAGTTGCTGTTTTTTTTAATCCGTGTTATAATACAACAACATAAAAAGTGTAACATACACAGCAATCTAAATTGCTGCTGCATACAGACCCAACGTTCAGTGGCCAATGCAAGCTAATTGTGGTAAATTTCGGCGTAATAATCGCCCAGGCGAACAATTCAACCAGAAAATTTTTAATTTCTGGTAAAAGGCCTATGCTCTCCGTATACGTCGACCCGCACACAAACGGTAGGCTACCGAAAAGTTAGGGATGAAGTGCGGATACGACGTACGGTAGTGACGAGACGAAGAATAAAAGCAAACATACGGGAATCAAAAGTTGGGAACTTCTCATGATTCGGACCCGTATGCAAACCACTTTACGTAAGATTGTAAACAGCATTTTTTTTTTTTTTTTCCTTAACCAGCGGCACTTGGGCTTTCAGCCCATCGGCCCAATGACATGTCATTGCGAGGCTGGGGAACCTGAGGACTTTCCTTCCAACCCGGTCAGGAGCTTCGCTCCTTCCCATCCACAGAGGGTTTATCACAGGAGCCGTTCAGGCTATTCAGTCAAATTTCCGGCCGTAAACATTTCTTCAAACGCTGACGCCCGGGTTTGAACCATGAATACCTGGTCGCCAGTACAACGCCGAAGCCATTACACCAGCGCGGCTCCCAAGTAAACAGCATTCATGACAAGACTTTGGATGATTTTAAAACGTGCTCATGACTGTTTTTGCTGACAATAAAAATTTAGGTAAAGGTTCGTTTTTTTTATAACTAGCCGGATAAGTCGACCTCTGTTTTGGATAGATTATTTTCAGGCTTACAATAGTCGACCTTTATTTTTGTAGATATTATTTTCCCCCAGGACGACCCAGAGTCCGCTGGGAGGACAACATTAGACAATCTTTGAAGGACCGAGGACTAGAATGGAACCAGGCCAGGAGGAAGACAGCCTATGGGATAATCTGGCGCTCTCTCTTCCAAACCTCTACACCTCACGGTAGAAGGGGAACGACTAAGTAAGTAAGTAAGATATTATTTTCAGGCTTTAAAAGTCGACCTCTGTTTTAGATATATTATTTTCAGGCTTAGAAAGTCAACCTCTGTTTTTGGATAGATTATTTTCAGGCTTTAAAAAAGTCGACTTATACGCCACAACTTTAGGTGAGTGAGTAAATAATCTTACCCTCTGGTCAGGCTCTTCGCTCAGCATCCTTACATGCAAGAATACTTCCAGAGCTTTGCTCACATGAATCCAGAGGAACTAAGATACAACCCCACTTTGCGTGCGCATGGAATAGCTGTCTTTGCCTTCCTGACGATGTATGTGGAAAGTTTGGATGAACCGCTGACTTTGATTGCGCTCATTAACAAACTAAATACAACGCATTACCGTCGAGGAATCGTATATCAGGACTTAGAGGTGATATCATACCATCGTCCTCATCAGCATCACAACAACATTATAACTGTTGAGACGACTTTCATTTTATTATAAAGGTAGTTTCATAGCACATTCTGCCGTAGGGGAGTGAAGAGTTAAAGCCTCAATTATACTAGGTCCAGTTTCGAGAGGTGTGGTGGCCTGACCGGTCGCCAGCTTATTATTCCCTTCGCCTGTTATGGAAAGTAATATAATGTAATGTAACATTTATGCATTTATCTCATTTGTCTAAAACAAAATAAACTCTGCGTTATTCCTCCTTTTCTAAGTAGTAACGAGGACAAGAGATCAGATGAAAAGATGGAAAAATCAATTATTGAACTGAATGGAGTGGAATTGACTCTAGTCGAACCTGACATGTTTAATAACTTAAATGAGATATGACGTACAACACTAACTGTGAACAACTCTTAATACTTATTTACATAAAGGTAAACGTAGTCGCATGGCAGATAATGAAATAGGGGAGCTAGGTGTTAGAGACTTAATAATGCTAGGTTCAGCATTAAGAGGTGGGGTGACAAGTTTCCTTGCTTGCTACCTTTTCGTTCTCTAACTCATAAGTAAATTCAGTTACGCATTTACAGCTAAGCGGACTGGAGCGTGTCGATACCGTGAATCGCATCTGGCACCTTTGCCGCGAGAGACCAGCACTCTACCACTCTGTCAATCGGACGCTCCTTATTTATAAATTACAAATATAATATGGCAATATTTTTTAATGAAAGTTAAGAATCCCGATTGTAAAACAATCGCAACATTGTTATAACACAAACAAAAATTAAGTTGCGTGACAATCAAAGTAACTACATTTATTGAAAGTATCAGTTGTCGTTTCTCAATGTTGCCTTCATCGCGAGACAGAAAATTTCAAATGCGAACTGAAATTTCTTAGGTTACACTTTTCATTTCATCAGATATAACGCGTCAGTAAAACTGAAAACAGTTCACCAGAACGTTTATGTTAAATGTGGATTTCAACGGCACTGCGAGCTTGACAGTGTGTCCGTTTGTTTGGTCCTGTGTCAACTTTGGATCCAGAAAGTAAACTTCTGACTTTATTTCCTCAGCACCATCTAGTTGTTCATTTTCTGCTGGAAAATCTCGTCTTTAACCAGCGGCACTTGGACTTTCAGCCCTTCGGCCCAATGACATATCATTGCGAGGCTGGGGAGCCTGTGGACTTTCCTTCCAACCCGGTCAGGAGCTTCGCTCTTTCCCATCCACAGAGGGTTTATCTCAGGAGCCGTTCAGGTTATTGAGTCAAAATCCCGGTCGTTGATACTCTTCAACTGCTGACGCCCGGGCCTGAACCTTGAGCACCTGATCGCCATCGCAACACTGTAACCATTACACCAGCGCGGCTCCCATCTCGTCTTGTAGATGAGGTCCCCTTACCAAGAAAGCTTTTGTGGCAGATATAAAGAAATGTTATCAAACTGCCAAAAGTCAGGAGGGCACACAGGCCAATGACGTCCACCAAAAATTATGTGTCCTTTCAAGGACATTTAGGGAAAGTAGTGAAGCATGCTTGTGTTTCCAGGAAAAGAGGACACAAGATTGGATAACACCAGCAACATTGAACACCATAGGGATGAGAAAAGTAATCAAAAGAAAGAAATCAGAAGCGAAATGTAACTGTACTTTTTCTCTTGTTGAGGTGATCACTGGCCCAAGACAGTATACATGTTGTTAGGTGTGTAGTGCGAGCGTATGATGAACTGAGTGTGGGTGCGAATGAAGGCGCGAATGTGTTTAGGCTCGTATATATGTAGACCCTGCAACCCATACACTCACATGCAGTAGTCAAGGATGCTTGGACACTGCAGACACGTTTCAAAACATTTATTGACGAGAACACACATGGTATCAACAGGAACAGTCAGTGTAACAAGGTCATGCTGACCGGAAATCGATAGGTATACATTAGGCATTCAGCAAGCTGGTAAACATTTGAATATTCGTGCATGGTCAATACAATGTTCTTCAATAAGGACAGTTCGTGACGTCGCCCTGGGATTACTGACTAAACGCGTCAGATACCTTAATCACTTTGACACATAGGTGCAACTTGGCATTCCCCGCCAATTGCACATTATCAGGCTGTAGTATAATAGCCGAAAACACAGGCCTCGTTCTGACGTCGGCTGTGTACTTCTGATAAGCAGGTTACCATCAACCCTGCAGTAATGCGTATGTGGACATAAATATGCCGCCAATCTGCGGCTCCCACAATATATCTTCGTCACTGGATTTCTGGATGGTATGAAGACTAATAGTCTTGGATGGCTACCTTGAGCACAACATATATGTTCTGTAATGGAGGACCGGTGAGCTGCAGTTCACAGACTAGGCAATCTTCTAACATGTTCTGCTACCAAAAGCATAGTAATGGAAAAAGTCGGTATTACCTGTAACCGAGTCCACAGAACTTAACAAGGAACTCTGCTGTCATTCCAACGCACAGAGATTCACTGGGGAAAACTGCCAGTGCAGTCACTTCGAAGATTCTCCCCGAAAAACACAATGGACTCTCGTCCCTTCAGAAACCAGGACACTTCCCGGCTTGCCGGAAGTCTAACTCAACTCCCGCTTAAAAAAATCTGCCCATGGGCATACGCCCGAACTGTCTATCTTTGACCCTAAAGGTCAAACACAATGAATGAATAAACAAGGGAAGACAACCCCTAATCAACCTGACATCGCAGGTAAAGACACAATTATTCTTATGATAAAAACATAAGCAAATAACTTGACAGATGACTCCGTCAAAAATGACAGCAACATATTACTACCACCCCCCTGTAAAAAAAAAATGAAATTTTTTTTTTTTTTTTTAAATATGTCCATGAGCAAGATTGCACAAGTATCACTTATGTGCTCATGAAAAAAATGAACCTAATATCAGGTACAATAGACGCATAAACAAAGCGTCTGAAGAGGATACAAATCATCTCCCAACATAGGAGAAAATATTTCCTTTAAGCCAAACAAACTAAGGGGGTACCATTAAAGAAACCTAAGTTGCTGGCAATACCAATCATCTATCAATCATTACTAAATACTATAATTATAGCAATATACAAATGTCATGAATTACAATGCTATATTAGCAACATATCATTGATGGATGGACAAAATGAAATTTGTTAAATTATCTAAACATCATCCAAATACATTTGTATTACAACATATTAGGATATTAAGGACAGATCTAAGTCCGAAAGTGTATCAGGAAAAACTAGGACACAAGATTTAACTGGAATCATGTGGGCATCTGGACAATATGTCCGCCATCACATTATCCGAACCACGGATAGCTCGCACCGTGAAATGGAAAGGCTGAAGAGCAATAGCATAACGAGTAGATCTCGAGCTCTTCAAATCCTTACTTTGCATAGCCGTAAGAGCTTTTTGGTCGGTTTCCATAAAGAAATGCGCGCCCAGAAGGAACCTTTGTAGCTTAAGAATGGACCAAACCATAGCCAACAATTCACGGTCTAAAACCAAGTAATTCCTTTCTGCCGCATTTAGCTTCCTAGAAATATACATTACAGGATGCAGAGTTCCTGAATATTCCTGCATTAGTGCCGCTCCAATCCCAGTGGAAGAGGCATCACTACGAAGAACAAAAGTCTTATCAATCGTTGGTAGTCTTAAGATAGGATGAGATGAGAACAAATTCTTAACCTGATCCAATGAAGATTGGCATTCCTGGGACCAACGCACCATATTAGGAGAACCTTTTTTCAATAACGATGAAAGTGGTGCCATAATGGAGGACAGATTCTCAATGAATCTTCCATAGAATTGTATCAATCCCAAGAGACTACGCACTTGCTTTTTTGTCTTCGGAACCGAGATATTTAATATCTTCGAAATGTTTTGGTCCTCTGTCTTCAACAGACCATGACCAACTCGATGACCTAGGAAGGAAATTTCACTAAACCCAACAAAAGCTTTAGAGGGTTTTGCAGTCAAACTATGCTCACGTAGAGTAGATAGCAATTCCTTTAGACCCAAATAGTGTTCTTCCCAAGTATCGCTGAAAAGACAGATGTCGTCTAAATATGCGATGACATCTGCACGATCTGATAGAATTCGTCGCATCATGCGCACGAAAGTCGCTGGGGCGTTCATAAGCCCGAAAGGCATAAAATTCCATTGAAACAGACCCCTAGGTGTCGAAAAAGCAGTGAGAGGTTTGGCGTGTTCCGTCAGTGGGACTTGCCAATAACCTTTCGACAAGTCTAGTTTAGTAAAGAATTTAGCTTTAGAAAGTCTAATAAGTAGATCATCTAATAATGGCATAGGTTCAGCATCGAACTTCGTAACTTGATTTAATTTGCGATAGTCAACGCAAAGACGTATGTTATTGTCTTTCTTTCGAACAATAACTATCGACGAAGAATAAGCTGAAGTGGATGGTTCAATTATTTGCAGTTGAATCATTTCATCCAATTCTTTCTCGACTTGTGCTTGAAAATGAATAGGTATTGGGTATGGTCTTACCCTGATCGGATTACGATCAGTAAGTATGATGTCATGTTCTATGACATCTGTGTGTCCAGGATTGTCGGTAAGGACATCCTGATATGATTGTAGCGTAGAGGATACTTGACGTTGCTCCTCAAAAGACAAGTTCGAAGAGATTGTAACGTCCCTCCACGATTCCGTTGAATTCAGTGGAATCGCAGGAAGAGGTAAGTTAACGTCAGAAAAAATAGTTTCCTCATCCTGTATAACGGACAGGGATGAGATGTGACCATGTTGGACTGGAGAGTCGTCCGTCGCCTGGAAAATAGGCTGCAAATAGTCTGGACGTTCAATAAACTATGTTAGCATATTTATATGGAAGGTTTTATGCCTTCCATCCACATCGACAATATAGTCGACATCGGAAATTTTGGAGACTATAGTGTATGGACCTTTCCATGAAATGAGAAGTCTATTCTCTCTTGAGGGAAGTAAGACATATGCTTTGTCTCCAGGACAAAGTTGACGTAGGCGTCTTTTCTTGTTAGCAAATCGCCTAGCTTTTTCTTTCGCAAATTCGGAAGATGAAGTTGCTAACCTGCACGATTCGATAATCTTTTCTCTAAGAGCAATGACATATTCATATGACGATTGTGTATCATCGTCAATATTATCAGAAGTTATCAAATCGTGTAACAAGGACATCGGACCGCGCGGTTGCGCACCAAAGACAAGTTCGAAAGGAGAAAACCCTGTATGCTCGTTGGGAACTTCTCTATAGGCAAAGAGGACTGCAGGTAAAACCCTGTCCCAATCTTCAGGATGATCCTCCGTTATCTTGCCAAGTAAGTTCTTTAGTGTCCTGTTAAGACGTTCTACCAATCCATTGGACATTGGATGATAAATACTACTGAGAGACCTTTTAATGTCTAACGTAGCCATTACCTGAGACATAACGTCCGAAATTAACTGAGTGCCGTGGTCCGACAGTATTTCTCCGGGGAATCCCAGACGAGAAAATATGAGCCAAAGAGCATCAGCGATATCGACAGTTGATATGCTCTTCAGAGGAATAGCCTCTGGCCAACGCGTTCACATGTCCACGCAAGTGAGGATAAATTGGTGTCCTCTGGCTGACTTAATTTTGAACGGACCAATGATGTCTATAGCCATTTTCTGAAACGGCCGAATCGGAATATCTGCAGCCTGAATAGGAGCAGCATGTCTCGGACCTCTAGACTTGACCTCTTGACAAATTTTGCAAGATCGGCAATAAATTCGGATGTCTTTATTAACAAATGGCCAAAAGAAAGACGCAAGGACTCTAGTTTTAGTTCTGGAAAAACCCATATGTCCAGCACACTGAGAATCGTGTGCATGCTGAAGAATTAAGGCTCTCATACACTTAGGCACAAGAATTTGCGAGTGCATAGACTTGTCCGAGTGTTGTACCATCCGTACCAATATACCATTCTTCATAGTAATATACGATTTGTGATTCGTATTTTGATTGGGATCCCCTTTCTTTGCAAGAAGGAAGAATTTCTTCAAAGAAGGATCCTCTTCTTGACGTTTAACAAACGAGTCATGGGAAATCACCAAGTGCTCGTCTTGGCTATCAACTTCATTACTATTATCCGATGAAGTAGGGGGATTAAGAGCTTGAGCTCTTGTCACCACTGCATTGACCGTTTGAATGTTTTTTTCCTCCCAACTAGAAATTTGTTGCGGGGTGCATTCCTTAACCCCGTGAATACGACCGATTATAAGATCCGCAATAGGATTAGGAAGAAGACATGCATGGACATCTCCTGTGAAGAAGGGAGTGTCAATCCTAATAATAGCAGTAGGATAACTTTCCATAGTACCACCAAATGTAACACATTTGATTGTTTTCCCAGTGGCACAGCAAGGATCTATCAGAGACTCCCTAACCCCGACGGTAGTACATCCCGAATCGAAAAGTACTGAGACTAGCCTATCATTTATTAGACCTTTATGTAAGATGAGAGATCCTCTCCCATCATGCGCAACTGTAGCAGGTAGAGCAGGAAGAGGGTGACCACAACTTAGAGTAGATACAGTCGATGAGTCGAACAATGTTAAGCATTGGGGGCTCTCCCAAAATCGAAAGCACAACCAGTGATAGCCCTAGAGTTACCACTATCATTTACTGTATTACAGGCTCCATCAAACTCTTGTTGTGCCGAGTTTGCCTGTTGGAAAGGTCTTTTTTTGTTAAACCTAGGTCTGCCTCGATTATCATTTCCCCTGTAATTATTTCGACTATCATTTCCCCTGTAATTGTTATCATATTGCCTATTGTAATCATCATTCCGGTTTGAATCCCGGTTTCTAAATTCACCATCGTCATAATCTTGACGTCGAGAATGATTACCTCGAAAGTTCGAATAGTTATTATTTGGATAGCCTTTGCGAAAGTGTCTCAAATTATTACCACTAAAATTACGAGAACTACCATCTTGTCTCCAATTCATAGACGAAGAACCATCATGTGTTGGATTACTCCGCTTCTGAGTGTAATTCTGATTACTTCCCCTATTCCAGTTTTGTTGAGCACCCTGAAATTTTTTTTTTGAAATTAGGGCCATATGGTGTTGCCGAAGCAGCTGGCAACCCTTCTTTCACTTTAGAATTGCTAACTGTAGCATGGGGATGCGCGGTGGCATACTGACAACAGTATTCCTCCATATCTTTTAAGTTTTTAGGCTTACGCTCATGAAGGAATGCAAGAAAAGAATCATTAACAGATGACAAAACCTTATCTCGCAATAATAAGTCCATTAGACCTTCATATGTTTTCTCAGTCTGAGACAACTCAACCCATCGTGAAAATGTACGACGTATTTTTGTAACAAAATCAGAGAAATCTACTCCATTTTCTGGCAGCATTGTCCTAAAACGAAGACGATAGTCTTCTTCTTTTAGTTGGTATTTTTTTTAGCAATGCTGCTCTGACAACATCATAATTAGTCCTGTCATGTTCGTCTATTGTCATAAGAGTAGTCACTGTGTCACCTGTAAAAAATTCCATCAGTTGTTCAACATATTTTTTCCTTTTTTATGTTATGCGTATCGCATAAAAATTGGAATCTATCTAGATAATCTGCTACGTCATCCTTTAAAGGATTGAAATGAAGCAATTTAATCCTATTAACAAACTCCTTTGTCGTACTCGAAGTTGTTTGCTGAGCACCCGTACTCGCCCATTTCAATTTCTCTAACTCCAAAGTTGCGAGTCTTTCATCAAGTTCCATCTTCTGTTTTCTTTCCTCATGTTCCATTTTTCTAATTTCAGCCTCAGCTTGAAGTTTTCTCTCCTCTGCAGCAGCTTGAAGTTTTCTCTCCTCTGCAGCAGCTTGAGCTTGAATTTTTTTCTCCTCTGCAGCAGCTTGAAGTTTTTTGTCTTCCATTTCCATCTGGAATTTTCTTTCATCAGCCTGAGCTTTTCTCTCCTCAGCAGCAGCTTGAGCTTGAAGTTTTTTCTCCTCTGCAGCAGCTTCTCTTTGATACCTTTTCTCTTCAAGTTCTAATCTTCTATTCTCAGCATCTAGCTTCTTAAGTTCAGCATCTGCTCTCCTTTGTTCAGCTTCTGCTTTCAATTTAATTTCCTCTTTTTGTTTCTTTTCTTCTGACTTTAATGCAGTGGCGAATAGAGCAGATGAATATTCTTCCAATTCTTTACCAGACTTACCAAGAGTCAACCCTTGCTGGATGAAGAAATCCAATGTAGACATTCTGTCTAATGAGATCAGTAACCTGAAAAATTCAACAATTACCTTATCCCACTTCAATGGGAGACAAGTCTGAAATGCTAGACTTGTATACTCACTTTACTTTATTTCACTCTCTTAGTCTTAGACAAAGACCTTGTATGGTCCTCTTGTTTATAATGTAACAAAAAATCACTTGAGTACCTGTGGAAAATAATTCCTTTATATCCCACTCACTATGGGCACAAGTCTTTTTTTTTTTTTTTTTTAAAGAACTTGAATATGTATTTCACCTTGTCTCAATCTTTGAAGATAACAAGTCTTTTATCAAAGAACTTGTATAAATATCTTAGATAATAATATTTTATTAACAATCTCTATATGAAGAGTGTACCTTATCAATAACAATAATAATACATGACCAAGTGTATGTATGTAGACTGTGTATGACAATAATGTAGTACAATCATAAATACAAAGACAAAAATACAGAACAATGACCGAAAACGTTCGCGGAAGTCAAATAAACAATACAGCAAAAAGTAAAGAAAATGTTACACAAATGTGTAATGATGACCGCGAAAAATAAACAAGACAAATGGCAACACTGTTATAAACGAAAAGGTGTAAAGAAATAAATGGAAGGAATGAGAGAAGAACAGATACAAACAAAATTAGTCGAAAATCAAAGAACGGAAAAATAACGAAAACAACACTAACTGATGTCGTCACAGCTAAAAAAAAAAATAGCAACAAAAGTCGCTAGCAAATTTCAATTAAGAAAATTGCAATCCCTACAGAACGCTTACAGTAACCCTCGATTAAGTGGCATATTTACTGTAAGACCCACCAACCGAAAACCCGCAAAAGAACACAAGAAAAATACACAAAAATAATACAATTAACATAAATAGCAATCAATTCAATGTGTTGCAAAACAAGTTCAGTCACAGCTGAAACTAAAGTAAATTTCTTGCTCCTTGCGAACACAGAAACAAAATGTCAAGCGCGCACTGAATGTCAAATCCACTGTAGCATAAAGTGGTATTCACGAACAAAAGTTACTATGACCTTCTCGACTTAGGACTTGCACATTGAATGTTTACAATTTCCACGTACTGTTTACAAACACTTGACCACGAACAATATAGCTTGAATGCTCGGGCGTAGAAAAGTCTGTTGTTGACTGAAACGTGTAAACGACCAGCGGTACCGTTTACAAAAAGGGACTCGACTTGCAGTTGTGGTCCACGTAGCAAATGCCTAGATGTTAACTTCAGTACTTGTCCTGTTGTGGTTTATGTAGCATTATAACATAAATGCTAGCACTGTTTATCTGGGTCAACAGTTGATGACCTATTTCTGTCCTGTGTAGACAAAACTTGAAAGCATAGAGTATGTGTGTTATTCTCAGTTGTCCACTTTGTTCCTCATGACATGTAGCACATGTAGAAATGTAAATTTCTGGACAACACTGGAGGCATAATAAATGTAGCATAAGTCCACGGAAATGTTAATTTCTCGCTCTGTCCAGCAGAAATGTATCAGAAGAGCCCACGTAACTGGTCCACCAAAAATGTAACTGTACTTTTTCTCTTGTTGAGGTGATCACTGGCCCAAGACAGTATACATGTTGTTAGGTGTGTAGTGCGAGCGTATGATGAACTGAGTGTGGGTGCGAATGAAGGCGCGAATGTGTTTAGGTTCGTATATATGTAGACCCTGCAACCCATACACTCACATGCAGTAGTCAAGGATGCTTGGACACTGCAGACACGTTTCAAAACATTTATTGACGAGAACACACATGGTATCAACAGGAACAATCAGTGTAACAAGGTCATGCTGACCGGAAATCGATAGGTATACATTAGGCATTCAGCAAGCTGGTAAACATTTGAATATTCGTGCATGGTCAATACAATGTTCTTCAATAAGGACAGTTCGTGACGTCGCCCTGGGATTACTGACTAAACGCGTCAGATACCTTAATCACTTTGACACATAGGTGCAACTTGGCATTCCCCGCCAATTGCACATTATCAGGCTGTAGTATAATAGCCGAAAACACAGGCCTCGTTCTGACGTCGGCTGTGTACTTCTGATAAGCAGGTTACCATCAACCCTGCAGTAATGCGTATGTGGACATAAATATGCCGCCAATCTGCGGCTCCCACAATATATCTTCGTCACTGGATTTCTGGATGGTATGAAGACTAATAGTCTTGGATGGCTACCTTGAGCACAACATATATGTTCTGTAATGGAGGACCGGTGAGCTGCAGTTCACAGACTAGGCAATCTTCTAACATGTTCTGCTACCGAAAGCATAGTAATGGAAAAAGTCGGTATTACCTGTAACCGAGTCCACAGAACTTAACAAGGAACTCTGCTGTCATTCCAACGCACAGAGATTCACTGGGGAAAACTGCCAGTGCAGTCACTTCGAAGATTCTCCCCGAAAAACAATCCCCTAGGTTAAAGGAAATATGCATTACAGTCAGCTGAAAATTGAAGTAAAACGTCAAACTCGAGCTGACAAAAGGAATTTCCTAGAAGGTCTCGCAAGACAGGCAGAAGAAGCAGACTGATGAATGAACAAAGCACAGTATACAAAATAACAAAAACCATCAGTAGAAAATGGGGTGCAAGCAATATTACACCAGTAAGAGACAAGCAGGGAAATCTCATCATCACAAGAACAAGGACAAGAAGCAAGAAGGGCTGAGCAGTTCAGAGAAACGCTCAATATGACAGGATGATTGCAAGCACGTTTATGTCACCGCCAGACTGTGAATAAATATAAACAGAGGCGTATCCCGTATTATTTCTGTCTAGAGTAAGATAATTACTGTTAGCGTCTCAAAAATCTCCCTCTCATCGGAGTTAGCGGGGTATTACCTTTTTGATTACCCCTACCTATTAGCTGTCACTTTGGTCACGTTCGTGAGTCACAGCTCTGGCTCACTGACAAAGAGCAGGGATAATTGAGAGAGGTAATGGCTTGGTGGTTAGCAAAGAAAAGTGCACTCGTCTGAAAAGTCTCGAGAAAAATAACTTGAAGAAGACTGAGATAATATTTAATGGATAGAGTGAAGACAGACTAGAAGAAATAAATGAGCAAACGTATTACGCCACAAGACACTTGAAGATACAAGATGCAGAATCACATACATATCTTGATAGCCTTACGACAGAGCTGAAGAGCAAACGCTAATACCAAAATTAGAATACATAAGACAAAGGAATTTTCGGCGCACTGGGAAATATATGGAACTCGAAATACATGAAGTCAATGCAAAAAATAAGAACATTCCACCCAAATGTCATGTCAGTCCTGTTGTACGGCTCTGAAACATTGAGAACCATAAAGTATAACACAAGAAGTTTCAAACTTTCACAAATGGGTGCTTGCGTAGAATAGAAGGGTTAAAACGGCATGATCAACAATGGGAAATTGATGAGAAGAACTAGACAAATGCCAGAGTGGAACAGAAGATGAGAAGAACCAGACAAATGCCAGAGTGGAACAGAAGGTGAGAAGAAGGTACTAGAGATCTGATAGAAAGTGTATATGTTCTAACCTTCTGATAGCATTACAGCGTAGTACTTGTTCTGGAATTCTCAAAATAAGAGAACGAACGAACGAACGAACGAAAGAAGTTTATTTTCAAAGGGTTAAGAATTAGGTCTAACATTCTGCCCTTCATTTGTCTCGTCTTCCATACTGAATCCATTCATTCTCACATGTATCTTATATATTATTTAAATAATAAAATAAACAACATAAAATACAATAAAATAAAATCCCATCGTTGTAACAGTACGATAACATGTACAGTATCTTATCATGATTAATATTGAAAAGGGCAAAATTATCTTTAAAACCTACAAATGATGTTATATAATGATTTAGGAACATAACTTGGATCTACACACTGTGTGAGGTGTTTGTCTGAAACTAGACACACTGCACGTTTTTGTAATGAATAGAGCCTCTTAGTGTTGGATATGGAGCAGCCATCCCAGATTGTGGAGCGAGGGAGACCAAGAAAAACACGAGGAAAATAACTGGAGACAGAAAGAAAGAGATAAAGCAGATATGGCACAGAATAAAAGGACCTGGCCAGAAGTGCTTCTTGGAGAGCCGAAGGAAAGTGATGTTATACATCGCTCCCGCTTTCTTAAGTGGCCACAGAATTGTTTTATCAGGACCACCGATATCATTTTCTTTCTTTTCCACCACAAAATGTAGCATCATCGTCATAATAGTTTACTGTGTTTTCTACCGACTAGGATTGTTAGTAATTTTTCCTTTTTTCTACGGTCTCTGATATTTCAAATAACTGTGACTTCAATATAATGTTTTACCATCTCGTTTGACCAGTATTTAGACGTATTAGTGTTAGTGTTCTACACCTCACGGTAGAAGGGGAACGACTAAGTAAGTAAGTAAGTTCTACAATATCAGTTGCATTTTTTAGCTGTTACTATATTATCTCTGTTTGTTGCATTTATCAGCTGTTACTAGATTCTCTCAATTTGTTGCATTTATCAGTTGTTACTAGATTCTCTAGATGTCTAGATTTTAATCACAAAGGCATTTAACCTGGTTAGCGGGGATGGACTCTTAAACAATCCTTCTAAAAATAGGCTGCCTTGCTAAATTGCTGGAATGATAAAGTCATTCCTTGAGGACATGAAGGAAACAGGTTAATATGCTGGAAGCACATCACAGCCATTTGACATACGCAGGGGCGTTAAAATAGGCTGCGTTCTGGCCCCAACCCTCTTCGGGATCTTCTTTGCCTTACTCTTGACGCATGAATTCATAGATGCAACTGAAGGAATATACCTACATACTAGGTAAGATGGCCGTCTGTTTAATCTCGCAATGCTGAAGGCATAAACAAAATTCAGAAGGGTCACTATAAGAGACTTGTTATTCGCTGATGACGCTGCAGTCGTCACTCAAAGCCAACAGGAGCTTCAGAGCTTGATGAATCTCTTCACGCAAGCATGCAGGGACTTTGGCCTCACAATAAGTCTAAAGAAAACGAATGTGCTGAGTCAGGATGTGGGTGCTGCACCAGTTATCCCTATCGATAACTATGAATTGGCAGTGGTACATTACTTCACAGACCTGGGGTATAGCATCAATGTCAATGACAAAGTCTCTCTGGACACAGAAATTGACAGCCGCATTGGCAAATCTGCAGCAACCTTTGCCCGCCCCATATCGCGTGTTTGGGAAAACTCAAAACTTACAACGAATACCAAAGCTGCGGTATATAACGCCTGTGTCACCAGCACACTTCTATATGGCAGCGAAACATAGACAACCTATGCTAAGCAAGAAAGAAGGAGCAATAACTTCCATCTACGGTGCCTAAGCCACATCCACGGCATTTCGTGGAAAGATAAAGTGACAAATGTCGAGGTATTGTCACGTGCTGACCTTCAAAGCATGTATACACTGCTTAGACAACACTGTCTACGCTGGCTTGGCCATGTCCGCCGCGTGGAAAATGGTCGCGTCCCGGAAGATATCTTCTACGGACAACTGGCAGATGACAAAAGAACAGTTGGGCGACAGCAGCTGAGATTCAAATGTTCGTGCTAGAGAGACATGAGGACACTGGACATAAATCCATCAGCCTGGGAGGATGAAGCTGCCGATCGCACCATGTGGCAATTCTCTGTACGGCGCCACCTCAGATTGGGTGAAAAGAAGCTCACGCACAACAATCAGAAGAGATGAGAAAACGTCGAAAGGAACACCAGGAAAATAAGCAGCTGTGGACTGTCACCTCAGGGGCGCATTTCTATAGTCAGTTATGACTGAAGGGGCTATTATTATTATTACTAGATTCTCTCACTTTGTGGCCTTTATCAGTTGTTTCTACATTCTCTCGATTTCTTGCATTTATCAGCTGTTACTAGATTCTCTCAATTTGTTGCATCTATCAGTTGGTACTAGATTCTCATAATTTTCTCTTCTCCTGTTTTTAGTGTATATTAACTGTCCCTTTCTATTACCTTCTTAGGACTTCTGAACTTTATTTTCTTGCTCTCAAAGTATTCATTTTGTCCGTGTTATAAATTGCATCTTTTGCCATCAATGTTAAGATCATTTTATAATGTTATAACTGTCATTGCCTTCTTCGTTTGCTGAATGATTGTAATCTACTCCATCACTAAGAGTTGAAAATCATCGCTGTCACCTCCAGTAGATAGAAAGATCTGCGGTTTGTTTGTTTGTTTGTTTTAATATATATGCGCCGTTTAAAGCAGTATCATTTATCTTAGCTCTTAAAGGACGAAGGACCAGTGTTCAGGGTCTAATTCCCCAGTGCTAATGACGGGAGCCTAGTATTTGGGAACGATACATTTGGACTAAATTTTTTTTATTTTTTTTTCACCCAATATTATATTTTATTAACGCTCATTCAATTTCCATTACAGCTATTCATAACACTGCCGTACTTTTGAAACGCTTGGGAAACAAAAACAACTCGTAAACTTTAATACTTACTTAATTAGTCGTTCCTCTTCTACCGTGAGGTAAAGAAGTTTGGAAGAGAGAGCGCCAGACTATCATATCGGCTGTCTTCCTCCTGGCCTGGTCCCATTCTAGTCCTCGGTCCTACAAAGATTGTCTAATGTTGTCCTCCCAGCGGTCTCTGGGTCGTCGTGTGGGTCTGGATCCCTGGCTCTTTGTTTCCAATGCTTGTCGTGGTAGCCGATTTTCTTTAATTCTGCAGACATGGCCAAACCATCTTAGTTAGGACTGTTCTACTTGGGTCTGCAGGGGGTGGGATTTTAGGCCTTGACGTATCGTCTGGTTGCGGACCATGTCTCTTCTTGTTACTTCAACCACCTTCCTCAGATACCTCATTTCTGAGGTTTGGATCTAGCTTTTGTCGGTTGTAGTCACTGCCCGTGACTCGCATCCATATGTCAAGACTGGGACATAGGTGGAGCGGTATACAGCCATTTTCGTTTTCTTACCAACCTCTCTCTTGCAGAGGAATCCTCGATTTATGGCCTGAAAAAGTCTCCCAGCTGCTGCTTTTCGAGTGGCCAACTCTTCTTTGATGCCTCCCTTTCGGTCTATAATAGCTCCGAGGTATTTAAAGTGGTCGACCTGCTCTAGGACCTGTTCTCCAAGCTTAATCTGATGTCTTCTTTCTTCTCGTGATATCACCATGGATTTTGTTTTAAAGCTGCTTATGACCATCATTCTCTTCTCCAGCTCTTCCTTCCAGACTTGCAGGTTGGATTGGAGATGTGCTTCTGATTTAGCAACCAGCGCAACATCATCAGCAAATGCCAGCTCTGAAATACAGACCTGACTCATCTTCAAGTACCCCACTGAATACTTTCTTGTTCTCTCCTTACCTGCATTGATGACATCGTCCATCAGGTGTATGAAAAGATAAGGTGACAGGATATCACCTTGTCTTACACCAGTGGTAGTCCTGAACTCTTCTGACTTATGGTTTGCTGTCCTCACATAATTTCTGAAAGACTTGTAGAAGCCACTCAAGGGCCTTTTCACTCAGCTGTCTGAGTGTGAAGATTAGGTCTTGAGTACTTCGGTTTGCTCGGAATCCGCACTGGACCTCATCCAATTGTGACTCAGCTAAGCGTCGGAGTCTCTGCTCTAGGATTCTAGAGTAGATTTAACCAGGGACAATGAGAAGCGATATGCCTCTATGGTTTCCACATTGTCGATTGTCACCCTTTTTGAAAATTGGGTTATGATGGCAATCTCCCAATCCTTTGGTATGGCCTTGTTGCACCACGCTGCCTGTGTGACCCTTAAGCGTAATAGGTCGCCTGATGCTCCCATGTACCTAACCATTTCTGGTGTTATACCATCATGCCCTGCTGCTTTGCCCATCTTGATTTTCTCCGGTGCTGCCTTCAGTTCTTCCATCTTTATGTCATCTTCACCATCATTGGTTTTCTCTTCTGTGCTAGTGGTTATCATTTTTGATGCTTCGCCACGCTCACCTTCCAGGAGTTCTGAGAAATATTCTTTCCATCTTTCCATTACTTCCTTCGGGGCAGTAAGATATTTGCCTTGCTTGTCCTTTATAAATTTGAGAGAGCATTGTTTTTCCTTCCTCATTTTCTTTAGGGTCTTATAGAACAATTTCTGGTTTTCTTGCGCATCTTTTTATAGCTTTTCTCCAAATTCTTCACATGACTTCTGTTTTGCTGCTAGCACCTTGTTCTTTGCTTCTGTTCCGAGTGTCACATATTCTCTATATTTCTCCATTTGTCCTGCTGTGTTTTAGCTCCTAAATATTGTTTCCATGCCATTTTCTTCTCTCTTATTTTCTCTTTGACTTCTTCTGTCCACAAAGGTGTCCTCTTTCTCTTGTTCCCAAGTCAGACTTCACCACATGCTTCTGCAGCAGCTGTCTTTATGATGTCCTTGAATTTAAGCCAGAGGGTTTCCAAGTGTTCAGGTTGTTCTTCTGTGTTTCTCACCGCTGCAGCAATAAGCCCCTGATATCTGGTCTTAATTTCTGGTTCTCTCAGCTTGTAGGTCTTAATGCTCATTTCTCCCGTTCGTTTACTTAGTTTCTTGCGTGATGTTGGGCAGTTCCTAGGCTGAGCAACTCTTTCAGTTGTTCTTTTGATTGTAAGCAGGTAGTGATCACTTCCAATCTCTGGCCCCCTCCAGACTTTAGCATCCCGGACATATTTGAATGAGCTCCTCCTAACAATGGTATAGTCAATCACTGACTTCTCATTCTTTGTTGGTTCATGTCACGAAGTGGATTTTAATTTAGAGTGTGTCTGAGTGTATAGACAAGACCCTAGTATGAGAAAGACTGAAAAGATAGATGAAAATGATAGTGAAAATGTGAAAAGATGAGGCTATTGGCTCTGAGGGTGAGAATCGAGATTGACTCTCCCTCGCCACTCCTGACGTCTTTGATAGCTATAGCCTCAACTACCTCTTACTATCCTAAGGGGATAAGGTTAAATTAAAGATTACATACACCACGATACAGACAACATATAGCTACTGCACGTAAATAAATTGACTGATCCAGACTACAGTTTAAAGTTTATTTACAGTAACAACAAGAAAACAACAATCAAGTACATATCAAGAAATAGAGTGCGTGTTCGTACACCTGAAAAGAACAGTTAAAATGATTTATCATCAACCCCAACCCTTTCCCCTAAATTCCAAAATCGGTAAGGGAAAAAGAATTTAAGATTAAAACAAAACTACACTGAACTTGGCGGGGTCTCGGATTGCGAGACACCACTCCAACTATCTATTCTAAATTATACTCTGAACTGTACTGTTCAGCTGGAAATCCTGCGAACTGTCTACACAATGTCTGCAAAGACTTCGTTTCTACACAGCCTATACTGAAACTCCCCAACACTATTCCACAACTAACTTCATCACTAAAACTTCAGCAGCTGTCCTCTGCTATGATCTTTAACAAAACTCGCTATCCGTTCTGTCTCTCCGCTCTAATATCTGTAGAAGGTATTTTAACCTTCTTTACCCTCCACAAATAGTGTAGCTGATGACTTGGGTTTAAAGACTGGATACTGGAATTGGAATGTAGCTGCTTAACTGCTGACTAATCTGGATTCACCTGCCCGGTTACCCCTCTCTGGGTTTAGGGCTGTCGGCTTTATTATGGCCGAATTTACACGAACCCAACCTCCAGGCGATGTGCCTCCTTTGGAGTTGGTATATTGAGCTTAGAGCTCGGGATTTAAACGGTGAACACGTTCCCGCTGAAGCATGGGACTTCACTGCAAAAGAACTGTTTCTTTCCTTTTGATGACCACTGACTCGGTGCCGGTACTACCGCGTCACCAGTTCTCTTTCGCCTCTGGCGTTGCCTCGTCTCTTCTACTCCTGAGAAGAACGATCTTTCTTGGCAAGCTGCAAGGTCAAAATGGCACCCGTACTTGCGTGCCGTGAACACGTTTTGCTGTGGGACAAATAATACAACAGATATACCACACATCAACTTAACACGTCTTTAACATCTATCTCCCTTACTTCCTAAACTCCCCTGTCTATTCCCGCCCCAGCAATACATAATTATTTATGCCCCAAAAATTCAGCTCCCCCACACTACTCCCTTCTCTTTTCTCTACCCCGATTCCAAAGTAAATATCACCCAGGTAATACCCTTGGTCTGGTAATCAACTCTCAGACCGGCCGACCTAAATCTTTAGTTATGCCTGGCTGCCCAGGGATCAAAACAATTCAACTCTCCTGTCCGTCATACTTTGGGCTACTTCTACTCAGATCCTTGCTGACATAATGATTAACACAAAATAAAATTAGACCTACTCTAGGAATCATTAAATTCACTTTCCGTCAAATTAATCACATCCAAAATGTAATAAACTTTATTTCCTTATCACAAATATAAATTTTATCTCATATCTTCTGATTACACACAATGAAGATGCACAATAAAATACCATACAAAAATGACGCTAATATATATATATATATATATATTTGTATATATATACAATATATGTATATATATATATATATATATATATATATATATATATATATATATATATATATATAGTATATATATATATATATATATGTATATAATCTATCTGTCTGTATGTATGTATGTATGTATGTATGTATGTATATATGTATATGTATATATATACAGTACTTTGCAAAAAAATGGCAGTCATATTTTCGCAACGCAGCACACTCATAGAAGAGAATAATAATAAAAACTGTATGTCCAGAGGAAGAGTGATATCTCCCCTATCTATTAACAGTGGTTTCAGTACAATATAATGTTGCTTTCTCCAGCAAGGCAAGCCTGGATGCGGCGAGGCATACTTCCCACAAATGTTTGTAGGTAATTGTGAGTCAGACTGTCCCAGTATTTTTCAGCTTCCTTCTTCAGTTGTTCAACTTCTCTGAGTCCACTCTTTTTTAAATGATTCTTGAGTAGTGCCCAAACGTTTTCAATTGGGTTTAGGTCAGGACTGTTGCTGGGCCACTTCAGCACTATCACATTCTTCTCTTGCAGCCATGCTTTGGTGGTATGAGCTGTATGCTTTGGGTCATTGTCATGTTCAAATGTGCACCCATCGGGGTACATGACCTGCATAAATTGCAGAAGGTGTCCCTCTAGTATGTCGATGTACCTTTCTTTCGTGAGAATTCCTGTGAAAACACACAGTGGGGTGGCACCTCTTGCTGACACCCCTCCCCAAAGATGGAATTTCTGGGTATGTTTCGGTCGCTGGTACACAGGCGTTACAGAGTCTTTCGTCCAAATATTTATTTGAGCAGGATAAGACCAAACAGAACATTCATCTGAAAAAATCACATTGTCCCATGACAAATTTTTGTTTTCGTGGCACCAGTTCAAGCGCATCTGTTTGTGCGTCTCTGTGAGCAATGGTGACGAAATTACCAGCTTTTTTTTGTGTAATTCATCCTGTGTAGCTCCCGGTTGACAGTAGCATTAGATACCTCTGGGCTTCCCAACTCGATCATGCGCTGCCGTATGTTTTCTACACTCTTCATTCGCCCAGCCCGAACGATTTGGGCGAGACGCCGATGGTCCTTTGTGTCCAAAATTCTTGGCCTCCCACTACCTTCTTTTCGCTCGATTCCATTATCTGCTTTTAATTTACTCACAACTCTGTAGACAGTCCGCTCAGGAATGTTCAAGGTTTTAGAAATGTTGGAACATGTTTGATTTCCTTCATTCCAAAGCTGTGAAATTAACATACACTTTGTCTTTGTATCCATTTTCTGCCACTAGCACTAGAAATTGTCGTCTGCTCTATTATCAAGGGACTGTACTCTACGCTAATTTTTTTTTTACTTTTGGTAGTGTTTGCACACTTAAGTGGAGTGCAAATTAGGGGCAGAACCTGCATATTTAATTAGATTTCAGCATATTTAGCTGAGCAATATGACTGCCATTTTTTTTGCAAAGTACTGTATATATATATATATATATATATATATATATATATATATATATATATATATATATATATATATACATATATATATATATATATATATATATATATATATATATATATATATATATATATATATATATATATATATATATATATATATATATGTATATGTATATGTATACGTATATATATATATATATATATATATATATATATATATATATATATATATATATATATATATATATATATATATATATATATATATATATATATATATATATATATATATATATATATATATATATATATATATATATATATATATATATATATATATATATGTATATATATCAAAATTTATGAACAATAGAAGTTATCAATTTAACCCCCGACATTAAATACACGTCCTCCCACATTCTCAAAAAAGTTAACTTCACTCCTCCTCAACCATCTGAATATAATCCCGAATTAATCCTCAATTAAATAACAGTATACACGTGCTTCAATTTACACAAATCTGTCTCCGTATATTCTGTAATTAATCATAAAACAAAGATGCGTGATTTTCTACAGACTTATTTTAAAATGTAACAGAGCACACACTTAATATCTCAAAATCTTTACCCTCGCCTAGATACGGCTATTATCATAGAAAGAATTTATGCACCCTTACATGTCCAGTTTATCACTAAGATAGTATTTGATGGCGCTGGCGTTAAGAATTAAATTAAAACTTCCTACTAAAACTTCACGTATCGGGCTAAGATTAATTTATTAACGAACTATAAGTTATGGCTTAACCAGTCGAATTTCTCAAATGTAGAGCAATCGAACTCTATATATAGAATACCGGCGTAGAATTTCACAGCATGAAGTTTTTCATCACAGAGCGCTTGACTATGAATCTACGTGAGTATACTTTTTTTTTAAAAACACACGCTGACCTAACCTACGTCGTTGCGTGGCTTTGTTCTAAGCCCAATGATCGCGCTGCATTTCAATACAGTTTGACCTCGGCCAATCAAAATTGTAAACAACTCTGACTCATATTGTTACTGCTCGCCAGTATTATGTACATGGGTAAAGGTCACTACCCCCATCCCCCATTTAAACAAAGAATGTACTGGCGTACAGAATGATCTCCTAACCGTCGGGAATTAATGCTCAGCCCTCTACTGCTTAATAAAACAAACAAAATGACCGCAATTATTTAAATCCCGAAAATACGTCTATTTGCACGCACTCGCTTTAGAGAGAAGAAAACGGGTGCAAATCTGAACTTAACCCTACCGTCATCCCTATAGAAAAAAACCTGCAATAAATTCCTTACAAAACAAGACTAAACTCCACTACTATTCATAGAGAAGAAACAAAATGCAGATTAGATAAAACTCCACCGTAATCCCTCCTTCTGAAAGACGAAAATAATAGAAGAAACCTGGGGTGGATTACATGTAATCCCTCCTATAAAAAGTGTAAATAATGCAAGGAGAAGAGACATGGGGCCTTTTGAAAAAATAAATTACAGTACAGTATCACAGTTCACATCTAGTGTATGCATGTATGCGCTTATGGGGGACTTTTGTGTTTGTAATGATCATATTCTGCTCACTGCAGTATCTAAGTAGTCGCTTTCCATTGTTATTGAGAGTATCTTCTCCATATCTTCCGATAACTCCACCCCATCTAGCATGGTCATTTCCAACTCTGGCATTGAAATCTCCGAGCATGATAATTTCATCTAGGCAGTTATCGACTCTCTTTTGAAGCAGCTCGAAGAATTCATCCTTGACCTCTGCTCTCTCATCCTCATTTGGCCCATACACTATGACCAGGTTGACTATGGTTTCTTCTTCTTTTAGTTTTACAACCATAATGCGCTCCGAGACAAAGTTCCATCCCTTGATACTATCTTTTTGGTATTTGGCCACAATGCAACCCACGCCCCCTTTAGCTCTTTCATGTGTGGGTACACCACTGCAGAGCAGCGTTTTACCATCGAGATCCATGACTCCTTGTCCTGTTTTCTTTGTTTCCGTTATAGCCAGTATTTCTATTTTTGCTTTCCTCATCTCTTCCACCAGCTCCTCTTCTTTCCCATTTATACTTCTTGTGTTCCAAGTTCCCTAAGTCGTAGTCCGTAGTCCGTTCCAGTTCGTCGCATTTAGAATTAGTCCGGTTTTCTCTCTTGTAGTTCTTATAATCAAAAGTTTAAATTCAAACAGGTGATTGGCCTGTTGTGCCTTTGCATGGTGGAGGGGCTGCCACCTTATGGCCTCCATGCAGGCCACCCTGCTTTTTTTTCAGCCGGGCTTGGGACCGGCCTAGGCGGATGCAAACTTTAATACTATTTGAAAACTAACAGCGACAGAAAATGTCTTGCTTCAGGCGGAGAAAAAACGACGTCCTTTAAGAATTAAGAGAATTATCATAGTATTTGATCCCATGTAAGGCTGAATATGTTCCTTACTCACGAAGCCACCTCTGAATCGTAATTTTGTATTTCTCAGAATTTCAAAGGAGTGTTTATCGAGTTCTTGGAGGAAAAGACCCGTGGAATAAAAAACAGTTCCGAGGGGATCTACGCCTGGGACAAACTACTCACGTTCATTATTGCCGTGTATAAGGCGAAGCATGAGATGATGGCCGCTGCAAGCAAAGGTTCAATGTTATGAGCTTCCGTGCTTTTCAGATAACAATTTACTGACAGACGTTACTATTTGTGAACGAATATTAGAGTTTGAGAGTCGAACAGTGTCAACATTTACATCAGCATCTATACAACTGATTTCTGACAAAGGATTACTGTCAAGTGCTTAGCTGTGAGTGCACACTGACAAATATATATATATTACATTATAACACATAAAGAAGGGAAACCCGAGGCCTATAAACAGTAAATTAATATGAGACAAATATAAAGGTATGTTATAAGGCACTCGTAGGAAATAAAGAAGGAGAAAACTAGACAACAGAAAAACAATAGACATGAGTGGCTTACCCAGGATTCGCACTGTCATCGAAGCATCATTTTTTGGTGATGCGTAGATGGCAGGGAGGATAGTGTGATACGCTTTTATAGCTAGGCGGGGTTGTTGCGCGGAAGGTCCAGGGTTCGAATCCTGGGTAAGCCACTCATGTCTGTTGTTTTTCTGTTGTCTAGTGTTCTACTTCTTTATTTCCTACGAGTGCCTGATAACATGGCTTTATGTTTGTCTCATATTATATTACATTATACATGGAGCGACAAACATTGCTCGTTATACTCAGCTAATGTTAACTCACAGAACTCCAACACATAAGCACGATATCCGACGACTTTATGTCACAAACTTTATCATAAACACAACGACACAGGCAGACTGCCGCTTTGGCCAAGAATCATAAGAAATGCACAATTTATGAGGTGCATAATTGGAACATCATCCAATGGAACGAATTTCGTTATAACTCAATATACTTTCTACTGTCTACATTCCTTCATCCAACTCGCCTTCACTCTCCACGTCATCTCCCCTCGCTCCGATCTCTCTCTAATCCCTTACCACACATGACCATTTTCACACCTGCACCTGACCAGTCTTCACCACCACTTCGTTCACAACAACTCAGCCATGCCCGTGAACTCAACATTAGTGCTTACTGCTACTAATGCATTCATGCCCACAGTCAAACTTAACATTCACTCACTTCAACTCACAACTTACATAAACACATCTAGCTTCCCCCTGGGAGCCGCGCTGGTGTAATGGCTTCGGCGTTGTACTGGCGACCAGGTGTTCATGGTTCAAACCCGGGCGTCGGCGTTTGAAGAAATGTTTACGGCCGGAAATTTGACTGAATAGCCTGAACGGCTCCTGTGATAAACCCTCTGTGGATGGGGAGGAGCGAAGCTCCTGACCGGGTTGGAAGGAAAGTCCTCAGGTTCCCCAGCCTCGCAATGACATGTCATTGGGCCGAAGGGCTGAAAGCCCAAGTGCCGCTGGTTAAGGGGAAAAAAAAAAAAATCTAGCTTTCCCCCCCCTCCTAAACCCCCCCCCCCCCCCCCCCCCCCCCCCCCCCCCCCCCCCCCCCGGAGCATGAGTACTGACATTCATTCTATAACCGGTTCGTGACAATTTCCATTTATAAACGACGATATTTAGAAGTTTAAATATGTCTTTATATATCGTTCACTGTCAATACTCATGCAACTGTGACAATTGGATGGGTGTGAAAACAAATCGAAAAAAAGGTAATTCTTCTTACGAGGACAAAACACAAAGAAAATAGCCAACGTTACGACCACAAGGTCTTCGTCAGGGAAAGGAAAGAAAGTGAAGGCTAGATAGGACACATAAGAACCTAAATAAATATATAAAAATATAAAAATTAAACCTAGGTACCTCCCTGAAGGAAACTTCCCGCAAACCGATTGGCGTGCCCGGAAAAGGAAATGACTATCACCACCGGATGTATACAATACATACTACGAAACTAAAAAACGAAACTGAACAATAAACTACCCAAACGTAATATTAGTGGGGACTGGAAATAGAAGAGGACAGAATGAGTTGGAGATAAATAAATATGAAATAAAAAATCAAGACATATAAAAAACAGTGTATTTATTAGAAGGCGGCAGAAAAATAGAAAAATAGGACAAGAGTGGAAAGAGTCAAAATGGAACAAGAGAGGAAAGGGGGGGGGGGGGGGACCTCAGACAAAGGTGTGCAGAGTGTTAAGACCGGCTGGTTTTAGACAGCCCATTCGGTGGATAAGACGGTTCTCAAGCTGTTCTCGGCTAGCAGTGTCAGAGGAGCAGGATCTGATCGCCGTGACCTGAATGTCGATGGGACCATGATGGTCAGGACCATTAAAGTGTATGGCAACTGGTGTGGATTTTTGCTGAGCGATGTCATTCAAGTGCTGGCTAAATCTGTCCCCAAGTCGTTTGCCTGTTTGAACTGTGACAATTGTAACATAACCAGACCACCCGGTCTTTTATATTAGGACATGAGGCCTCATATATCCGACGCCCCTGGGTCTAGGTTGAACGGGACGCGCCTCGCCAAAAGAAGCACAATTTTAAATTTTAAACCAAGTGCAACTGTGACAGTATGTAGTTGTCAAACTGTAGAAATGAGTCAGCTGAATGTGCTTCAGTGAATAATCTCTAGAACATTTGTAAACATTGGGCTGGCAACCTCATCATATAAAACCGATGGCTACAGAAACCACTACTGCAAAGTAATGTTCAGGCTTTCTTCTAGGGGACCAGCTGCAGTGTTGTCTCCGTACTCTATGAGGAGTGCAAAGAAACATCATGATGATTTGTAAACACTAGGATACTTAAAAAAGCTAATGAGACCTCTCCTCTACAATTAAATATCTTGAAGCCGAGGAAAACGTCTCGTCCATATTAGGTCTTGGAACACATTACTGTTTTATATAATAGCCAAACATGGCTGAACATTGGCTCCTCCTCGCGACAGCAACGCATGTTAATCATATTATGAAAGAAATCAGCGTGAAGCCGCTGGAGACTGGGTGATAGACTTGCATCGTCTTGTGAACACGGTCATGGAACCGTTTTCCATTAGTCTCAAGGATGTATGGTGGTTTCCGCACCTCCCATGCGTATCTTTATAACAACCCACCAGAGCTGTTGGCACAGGATAGCACGACTTTATCATGCAGTAAAACGGTGTCTTAACGCAGCAAGCCCGATTAGATTCGACAAATGGCCTGCCACAGCCTGCCCGGTGTGTGACATTTAAGCCTCATCATTCAAATTGTCATCCCAGTAAAGATATTCCACAAGAAGTACACTCTTATGTTCATATAAGGCATTCATTTGATAGAGTTGTTTTGAATTCCTCCAGATCAGTACTGCCGCAACCGATGTGCCGCTGCACATTAGTGTGCAGTGACATCAGGCAAAATACACCATATAGTGGTGTACAGAATTATATTTTATAGTAAAATATTACGATTAATCGCTTACGTAGAATTTACAAATAATGAATTCAGTTATCATCATCCACCAATCAATTTTAAAAAAAAATAATGTAGAGCATTATGATGTGATTGCAGCGAATTTTTAAATATTTTCCATATCCTTTTTCTTCTTCAAGTATCATGCCTGGTGGTGCAGGAGATCAAGTCTCTCCACTACTTCCATTACTATTTATCACTTTTGTTGTTGATTTCTGTCCATGCCATGATGTCATAGTGTACAGAATATTCTCTCTTTGTCGTCCTCTATCTTTTTTCCTTCTATTTTTCCTGTTGTCACGATATACTCCAGCTTCGTTCTTCTTATAACATGCTCAAAGAAAGTGGATTGCTTACTTCTAACCTGAGGTATAAACTTCCATACTTCCATTGACACACAGTTGTTGCCATAAAAACACTTATTTATAGAATGCTGCTTAAATATCCTACTAAAATATTATAGTGCGCCGTGGAATTTTAAAGGGCACTTAAGTGTGCCGCGAAGTTAAAAAAAAAGGTTGCGGAGCACTGCTTTAGAAGACCAGATAATGGGTGGTTAAATACGATGGCCGTTTGCTTTGACTCTGCTGTCAACAGAACATGTGCTAGACCACCTGAGTAGCCGCTGGCTCTGAATGTTCATCTTGCCGTTAAGAAAGACATTACACAAAGGTAAAATCATTTTCTGACTTTAAATACGATCGTTCCCTCTATAAGCTGGCTCTGAATGTTCATCTTGCCGTTAAGGAAGACATTACACAAAGGTAAAATCATTTTCTGACATTAAATACGATCTTTCCCTTTATAAACTGGCTCTGAATGTTCATCTTGCCGTTAAGGAAGACATTACACAAAGGTCAAAGCATTTTCTGACATTAAATACGATCGTTCCCTCTATAAGCTGGCTCTGAATGTTCATCTTGCCGTTAAGGAAGACATTACACAAAGGTCAAATCATTTTCTGACATTAAATACGATCGTTCCCTCTATAAGCTGGCGATGAATTTCTACTCGGCGTACCTTTGAACTAGTGGTTCCAAACATTTTTCTCTGGGCCGTACTTTCGGAATGAAAATTTGCTCGCGCTAAATCAAACTTTTTATTTCTAAGGAATTTCTTCAAAAGCAACAACAACGAAGACAAAAACAAAAAATCAACTCCTAGCAATGTTTTATTGAATAAATTATATTACTTTTTAACACTTATTATTATTATTAAAATCTATTTGTAATAAAATAAATTATATTACTGAGAAAAAAAAATCTGGAAACTTCTGGAAATTTCAACGAGTTTCTTTACATAAATTTCGCTTATTATATCACATGTAACAAAATAAATAAAATAAGAAAATGATCTTCATATTTAATTTTGGCACATGAATTATTTTTTAAATGTCTCTAATTTCTTGATTGTCTTTGAATCTTCCCGCCACACCTGCTATCCTCTCGCGCCGCACTGAGAGCCACTGCAATTAACTGTATATATTGGATCCCCCTATTCACCTCAGTTTTTTTTTATAAGTTTTCGTAAATTTCGCCATCTGTAGGATGATTTTTCTTCATGGCGTCATAGCTGAAGCAGTCTTCGTGAAATTGCCAAGACGCAAACTGGTAGCACAACATTAATCGATTTATAGCCGTTGCGATAAATTTTCTTTTATCTTACATATGGAACCATCTCGTAGAGTAATTGCAAAAACAGCCGGAAAGCATATGCTGACACATTTTCATTTATTTTCCATCATAAATGTATTAATATACTCATGGAAAAAAGTAAGTGTGCAACACTTTATAGGGCACTGTGCGTGATTTCATGGACGAAATGAAATCAAAGTTGGCACACAATGTGGTTGAATATTGAATAAAAGACCAAGTGATCACTTTGATTTTAGTGAAAGTGTCATGAAAGAAAGAAAAAAACTAAAATCAGTGTGGCATACCCACGAAAAAATGAAATCTTAATTTCAGTACCGTGTATGTCCACCTATTCCGCACTGTTCTGCACGACACGGGTCTTAAACCTGGAATGTTCCTTGCAGTCCATGTTGCCTGAATAAACCTGTTACTCAAGTGCATAAGGCGTATGTAACGGTCTTGTGCAGGGGTGGTAACTCGTGGTCGGCCACTTCTATGGCGATCAGCAGTGGATCCAGTTTGGTGAAAACGAGCTTGAATGCGTGATATAGTGTTCCTGTGAACATTGAAATGTTGTGATACAGCTAATATAGTCGCTCCAGCAGCTAACATCCCTATAGCTATTGCTCGCTGTTGTTGGTTCAATTTTGGCATTGTCAAAAAAGATGTTTCTGTTGGACTCTTGGTACTCTCTATTTCAACGATTACGTTTTCACATGCTTGTGATTAGAGCTACACACTTACCTTCCTTTTATCTGTGATAAATTCTCACCTACGGCACTTTTCACGTGATTTATCTTGCACCGTAATTATCTCCCCATGAATAGTGCGATCCAATTGTAATTGCACGGGTAAGTGAACAACACTCACACAGAAATGTGTGCCAACTTGCATTTGAGTTCACCAAAGAACACACGCACAGTGCTCTGTTGAGTGCTGCACACTTACTTTTTTCCATGAGCATATATACGAGGCGTGTTCAAATGAAACCCGACCGTGCTGCACCAAGTGGACATTCGTAGGAGGAGCATGATGACGTCACATCTGACGTAATAAGCACATACGAATGTACAAGTGTGTAAATGTTCATTCTCCTAGTATTCATTGGTTGTGCTGCAGACCGTTAAAATAATGGCCGGTGTGATAAGGAATCCGTCCAAGGTCGATCAGCAAGCGGTGATTCAGTACCTAACAGCCGAAGGTCTATTGGTAGACTTTAAAGAGCCTGGCGTGAACATCAATGCCATCCGCTACAAGGACACAATGGACAACCTGCATACAGCCATCAAGAATAAACGACTCGACATGCTTCCGCGTGGTGTGATTCTGTTGCACGACAATGCTCGTCCACATGTTGCGAACATTGCGCAGGAAGCGTTAGCAAGGAAAAGATGGGAAGTTCTGCCACACCCAGCCTACAGCCCCGATCTGTCACCATGTGACTTTCATTAGTTCGGACACTTAAAAAAATCTCTAAAGGGACAACAATTCGACTCCGATGCAGACGTCAGGGCCTCGGTGACCAAACGGTTCAATAAGCAACCAAAGTCATTTTTCTCGGACGGCATCTGCCGTCTACTTAAGCAGTGGGATGCGTGTCTGAATGCCTATAGTGACTATTTTTAACGAACCACAGTGAGTACTTGCTTCATAACAATTGCTGTATTTAATTCTACTACTCTTGCTGATGTACCTTACATATATTTGTTATAAAGCCACTGGGACGGGTTTCATTTGAACACGCCTCGTATATATATATATATATATATATATATATATATATATATATATATATATATATATATATATATATATATATATATATATATATATATATATATATATATATATATATATATACATATATATATATATATATATATATATATATACGAGGGTGAGTCAAGTGAAAACCGGAAATATGTTATAACAATAAGAATAATCATGCCATTATATTGTAACTTGCCAATATTGTTGTCCTGGATGTCTTGAGTGTCATGCCATCGCGGTGATGACGCATAAGGTGACGTCATAATGACGTTTTAAAGATGGCCGCCCCGCTAGTGGAATGCACCAAACAGCAGCAGCATTCTGTTATTCAATTTTTGATCAGCGAAGGGGTGAAACCAATGGAAATTCATCGGCGAATGAAGCTCAAGTACGGTGATGCATGCATGTCAAGGTCGCAGGTGTATGAATGGTGTACAAAGTTAAAAAACGGCGTGATTTCTGTGACAGATTGTTCACGACCGGGTCAGGCACACAGAGTAGTGACTCCAGAATCGATAGCAACCGTTGAACGACTCGTACAGGGAAACCGCCGATTGACTGTGGATGATATTGCCACACATCTTGACATCAGTCACGGTTCAGCACACCACATCATCTCTGATGTGCTACAGTACCACAAAGTGTATGCAAGGTTGGTGCCACGGCAGCTTACAACAGAATTGAAACAACGACGCATTGATGCTTGTCAAGAACTTTTGCGGTGATTCGAAACTGAAGGTGGTGGTTTCCTATCAAGAATTGTTACTGGTGACGAAACTTGGGTTCACTACCACGAACCTGAAACTAAGCGAGCGAGCAAGGAATGGCGGCATCCCTCCTCGCCGAAACCGAAGAAGTTCCGCACGCAACCATCTGCAGGGAAGATAATGCTGACTCTCTTTTGAGATGAACGAGGCGTTATTTTAGAGCACTACATGCCAAGGGGCAACACTGTCACCAGTGCCACGTATACAGAGCTTCTCAGGAATCATCTTCGACTCGCAATCAAATCCAAACGACGTGGACTTTTGAGTAAAGGTGTCCTTTTGCAACATGACAATGCTCGACCCCATACAGCCCATGCAACGACTGAAACCATCAAGGCCCTGCACTTTCAGTGTCTCCCACATCCACCGTACTCGCCAGACCTAGCCCCAAGTGATTTCCACCTGTTTGGACGACTTAAAGAGGCATTGGGAGGAAAGACTTTCAGGTCCGATGAAGAGGTACAGCGTCGTTGTTTCAATTCTGGAGTAAGCTGCCGTGGCACCCACCTTGCAGACACTTTGTGGTACTGTAGCACATCAGAGATGATGTGGTGTGCTGAACCGTGACTGATGTCAAGATGTGTGGCAATATCATCCACAGTCAATCGGCGGTTTCCCTGTACGAGTCGTTCAACGGTTGCTATAGATTCTGGAGTCACTACTCTGTGTGCCTGACCCGGTCGTGAACAATCTGTCACAGAAATCACGCTGTTTTTTAACTTTATACACCAATCATACACCTGCGACCTTGACATGCATGCATCACCGTACTTGAGCTTCATTCGCCGATGAATTTCTATTGGTTTCACCCCTTCGCTGATCAAAAATTGAATAACAGAATGCTGCTGCTGTTTGGTGCATTCCACTAGCGGGGCGGCCATCTTTAAAACGTCATTATGACGTCACCTTATGCGCCATCACCGCGATGGCGCATGCATGACACTCGAGACATCCAGGACCACAATATTAGCAAGTTACAATATAATGGCATGATTAATCTTATTGTTATAACATATTTCCGGTTTTCACTTGACTCACCCTGGTATATATATATATATATATATATATATATATATATATATATATATATATAGGTATATATATATATATATATATATATATATATATATATATATATATATATATATATATATATATATATATATATATATATATATATATATATATATATATATATATATATATATATATATATATATATATATATATATTTCGTTAATAGTTTACCTTGGTAAGTTAATGAATATTTAGTTTCATGATAATGTCGAGTCAAGTATCACGAAAGACTTGTCTCTTAATTTTTATGTTTAAATATGAAAAACCAAATAGAAAATAAAACAAAAACTAGGATGGAAGGGAGACTGAAAGTGGCATATCAAATTTCTGTGTTCAGTATTTCGAAGTCAACATCATCATCATCATTAAGAAGATTATTTTCCTTTGCGCTTCCTACGGAGCATGTAACCTGCATTGCAGCTGAGTTCCCACAGGAAGCCTGCACCAATGATTCACACGCTCTTACTGCAGTATTTTATGTGACAATTTGTGTGACATGATGAGGTTGCCAGATAGATGCACAACTTCATGTTAATCGCCTTGAATGATATGCCTGATGGAGCAGATGGTCTATTCTATCTTGATCTCGTCAGAGACTCCCGAGAACTACACGGGGGTCGTATTTGTTTTTGTTTTTTTTTGTTTTAGGATTGACGTTGAATATAGCATGTCAGCCTGGGCCACGGCATCTAAAACAAACACAGAACGTCTAGGGAAAGTACAAAATTCAGGCCTTAGATTAATCACTGGAGGGATGAAGACTTCTCCAATCCAGACAATGGAGAGATATACCAACATCCGCTCTCTGAATGACAGACGTGAGGAATAGGTATTCACTCACAGTGAGAAGCTTCTACGAATGCCAAGTCATCCAATGCATGCCAAACCCCATAGCTTGACAAAGAACAGGCTGAAAAGAACCAGCTTCATAAACATCTCCAAACATCTGCATCGTTGCCATGAAGACCTCCTCCCAAAACAACCTACTGAGATTGAAATGTTAATTGATTATGAGGAGCCAGACGACTGCCATGGAAATATATCTATCTTTACAGACGTCCCTGAAATAAAAAAGAAAGGCCACCAGACCCCTCAACAACTAAAAACCTTGGCTCAAGAAATGATTGAAGAAAAGTACAACCCGAAAGAGTGGACACACGCATACACAGATGGATCCGCTGAGGGGGCAGTAAAGAAACGTGGTGGTGGCATTTTTATAAGATTCCTAAATGGAAAGATCATCCGAAAGGCCTACCGAACTGGAAAGATCTCCTCCAATTTCAGGGCAGAAGCTATGGCACTACCTCAAGCCCTGAAAATCTTCACCAGACCCGAACAACAACCACCAGCTAAGATAGTAATCTTCACCGACTGCAGATCATTACTGAAATCAATAAAAAACACCAGAAATGATAACATGATGAATGAGATCAGATCTGAGCTTAACATCATCCAAAGGTCATCAACCATTGCCCTTCAGTGGTTACCCTCCCATTGTGGAATTGCTGGTAATGAGAAAGCAGATGCTCTATCAAGAAGTGGCAGTAAAATGGAACAATACAGCCATCTATTGCCGTATCGGGAAGCAAAAACCATAATCCACAACAAGTACAAAAATCAGTGGAAGGAGGAAGGGGATATGTACAGCAGAGATGACCCAATACACCATCTAAACAGATACCAACAGACCACAATGTTCCGCCTGAGAACCGGCCATTGCAGATTACTAGGACATCTCTATCGCCTCAAGATATCCCACACAAATGAGTGCCCATGCGGAACAGGAATCCAGACCCCAGAACTGTCCAACCCATGATGAACCGCGACGTGCGACATGGCCAACGGGTGCTGAGCTCCAGCAAAAGCTATGGGGCTGCCGCGCCGACCTGGTAAAGACTGTGGACTTCGTCCTGGCGACAGGCCTGCAGATTTAGCATGACTACAAACTGAACGCAGAAGAAGAAGTTACGTTACATTTTTTACTTCTCTTCTTGAGCACTTATTATCCAAGTAGGCTGCATATTATCAGAGAGCTGCATTTGTCGTAATAAATGTTTGTCGTTACATTCATCGTTGCTAAAACATCAAGCACGACTGAGAACAAGTTGTTGTTGTTTTTATTTAACTAGGACTGCTGAGCATCTTGCTCTTTTGCAGCGAATACCACATTAAAGACCCCTTGGTATTATCTAAACTGTAGATTTTGGCTTTTCCTGTGGCTTTTCTGCCATTCCGAAACTTGTTGAGTTGAAGTCATGAGCTCCAGATTTTCAAGTTTGGCTGACATTTAAAGGATCATCACATCTGGTCCCATGCTAAGAGGAAGAAGCGCGTGGCATACTGTGCATTCCTAGCCATCCAAGGGGACTCTCCATATAAACAAAGCTAATTTACTGTGCTCTGATTCTGGAATCATCACGTGCTACACAGAGCCACTTCTCAGCTACCCTTGCTCATTATGGGCCGATAGTGAGATCCTTCTCCATGCAGCCAACCAGGTAAAAATCCAGAGTTACGTCTGGGGAGTCCTCTAAGCTTAGTGTGCAATACTGGATTCTCAACATATTTCACCACAGGGGAAACCTTGAAAGAGTGTGGATGATTTAAAGAGTCAGTTAAGGTGTAATAAGCCTCACAGACAGGTTCACTTCCACATTTGAATACTGTAGGATTGCGCTTAGCTGACGGGCAAAAAGAGATGACTCAAGATATGCCTCCATATATAGCTCTCTCAGAATCAAATATAGAAATACATGTTCTGACGTGACAAGAATAGCTTAATGAGAGAAAATAGACAAATAAATTTAAAACCTTAAATATTATTTTAAACTCTACCCCAGTTCTAAAGGTAAACGTCGTCCCATACCAGATGCGGCCATGGGGGAGTGAAGTGTTAGAGACTTCACTATGCTAGGTATAGCATCGATAGGTAGAGTGACAAGTTCCCTTCCTCCCTGCCTTTTCCATCCCTAACTCGAGAGCAAAGTCAGGTATCCTGTTACAACTGGGTAGACATGTGAGTGTCGATACTGCGAATCGAACCTGGTACTTTTGTTGCGAGAGACCAGCGTTCTAACCACTCTGTCAATCGGACGCTCACCGCTAACCATAGAAACTAATATCGTAGGCCTAGACATTAAGGGGTTAATGGGTCACAATCCCGAGGTCCTGTGAGAAGACAAAGCAAGAATATTTAGTTACTAAGTCTAATAGCATTACACTTATCAACCTATAGGTTTTTTTTATATTTGGACATGCGCCCTAATATAACCGACTCTGTTGAACGTCGCCAAAACGAGGCAAAATTGTATTTTCTTTTTTTAGAAGCAAGTATGACTATTCTCCTTCAGACATGTCGTAAAAGGCTACTAATATGAGGTTGTGTATGGGGCTGGCAATATCATGTAAAACAAACTGCTACAGAAACCATCTGTCACGAGTGGTTTTCAAGAGTTTATCTGAGGCAAGACAAAAGTCTGAGTGACGTCTGAGACAAGACACAAGTCTGAGTGAGGACTGAGAAGATAGATGAGGCATGTTGTTGAAAGTAGATGGAGTTAATCATAGCTATCATGAGTGAAAGATCAGATAATGACTCTCCCACCTGCCACTCAATGACTAGGTTTCTAAGCTACTTTCAACTCCGCCTCTCTCTTCTTGGAGTAAGGTTTAGTACACATCAGTGACTCCACAAACAATCAAGTACAAGTACAGATCGTAACAAGTACGAGTACAGATAGAAAAAGATCTGATCCGCAGAGTTAATTGTTTAATTTGTTTCACACTATGACAAAACAATAAAATATCATAATCATTAACAACAAATGAAAAGAATGCATGTATCAACTAGAGACAATACCAATGCTAGTAATAATAGGAATTAAAAAAATAATAAATCAGTTAGATTTTCCCGCCCACGATTATTGGGCAGAAGTTGGTAATAATCTATATGCAAGGAACCATGAAATAAGGAAATCCCTACACACCCAAAAATAATAAGCTGCTGACTTCTTATCAGCAACACCGCTAATACATTCCACTTAAAGTCCATGCCCCACAGTTATTGCAATCTCTTCCTCTCCCAAACAATTATCAGAGCGCACTCCCCAAAAAGTCCTTCTTTGTTAGCACGCATGCGTTTATACTCCACTGGGATGACAGCTTGTTAGCGAGTAGTTGACGGAGAAATGTTGACTATATCTTCTCCCGGTTTCTGCTGACAAATCCGTGGGAAAAACCAACCCCATTGCTAATCCCTCTCGAAGAGAATTATCAGGACCAATGCTAAATCCTCTAAATGTGCAGGCGTACTGTAAATCCAGGATCTAAAGGGTGACGATAAAGGCGCTCGGTTTTAATGATGCGTTGGAGGTAATCAACCCATTTTTTCTAAGGCCCGTCACTCTTGTGAAGGCGCTTGATAAGACGGACGACGTAACTTTTTGCAGTGATGCCAGTGGAGCATGGGCACTCCACTTACTTGGCGAGGTGGCGTTAAAAGTATTCCCAGCGAGAGAAATTACTGGAAGAACACGTAGTACGGTGTCAGGGAAATACCATTTGTAGTTTGTGAGGACATCCCACTGTCCATGGGTAGCAGCTTTATCCGGCCTGTCCAAGAAGGCAATCAGGCCGATGACTCAGAGTTCCCTTCACTCCGTCAGAGTGAACCGGTGATTGCTGAAATGAAAACAAATTAAAAAACCTGTTATCATCTAGCCAACATCAAATCAAAACAACATTGAAAACAAAGCAATCGAATACACAGGCACAGATTAACAATTTATAACCATTCCCACCCTAAACGATTATCTGCTGGCCAGTGCTGACCTAGGCCCGCAGTTTTATCTCTATCCCCCCTTCTCCCTGACCGTTAAGCAGATGAGCGAGCAAGTAGGTGTCTAGGCCAGCCTAAACGCCACTTGCGTAATCAATGGGTACCCGCGTCTAGCATCGGGTTTGTTGATATGTAAACATTTCTGCCCATTTATCTGGCACGGAACTGAACTTAGAATAATTGCCAGTTCTGTCTAATGCTCAGGCGTCAAACAAAAATCGCAAGGCCCGGTTAATGTTCTCTAACTGGGCTGCGACGTTTAATATCATAATATTTAAAAGTACACCATATGAAAACGTATACGGCTACCCTAGGTAGACCTCTAAAAGAATTACAACATATCCATATAGTAAACAAGCAATCAAATAAACTAAAGTTACATATTGTTAAAACGATTTACAAAGCATAGTTACACTTAGAGGGGGAAAGATTATTCTTTTAATGAAACACCTCCAATATATGTACATTTCGTGCATAAGAGGGTTCTCTAAAAGGGTTTTTCGTGAAGCATCTTCAGTTACACAACCATTTGGCTTTAAAAAGGAAAACCCGTAAGTGACATACAAACACAATTTCCAAAAATACTACCTATAGCTGCTTAGTGCCGGTTGGGTAAGGACCGAACTTAAAATGTTAGTCCACTATAAATGAACTTACTTCGGCTAAGTATAAGTCCTACGGGAAAAAAATTAACATTTACCAAGTTACTTAAGAATTCTTACCGAGATTTGTGAAGAATTTCCTACACTGAATTTAGCTGGCAAACTGCACAAATCTCTCTACCTCGCGACAAGAATTCCAAAGACTGAAAGCATTTAGAGACAGAGGAGAACCAAATAAATAGTGCAACTCGGGCTGCAGATGTTAAACACCTGCACAGAAAACGCAGAAAACAAATCGTAACTTTCACCGGAGAATTCTCCTGGCGACGCACTTACAAGAAGGATTGCATCACGGAGCGACTGATCTTACTCGGCGATGGTCCCAGACTTTCCCTGGAAGCAAAAACACAGGAAAGTTGTTGCCGCCCAGCAAGATGCGTTTGTGGACGCGTCACAAAGACATTATTACCAGCATTAAAAGACGTGTCACATTCGGCGACTCATCGTCTTTAATTGGCGACTATATTTTGTTCCTCTGAATACTCATTTAAATGTATGGCTGCCCATAACATCCGTTGCATAATTTTAATGAACCACATCTTCTGCAGCCTCAAAATTTCCCCCCATATGCTTATGCTTGATTTGGAAATGCATGGGTAAAAGAAATAGCGGTAAACCAAAAAACACTCACGGAGAAGAGAATTGGAGACAGAAATTCAAAATGCGAAACATGGAGCTGGAGGCACGAGACAGGAAGACTTTAGTTGACGGCCTATGTACTTTGGTAGTTGAAGAATGATGACGATAATAGTAATAATACGGATTAACAGTTTAGGTAGCACATGCATAACGTAACTGTCGCCTTTATCAGTGTGGGCCAAATATCGATCGAACAATGCTTGTCCCTTCTCTTCATCTGTCTTGAAGCTTATTACTGTCGAGCTTTTAATGGGGATGGGTTGGCTGTTTTTATCATAATCATTCTTCTGTTGCTAAATGCATAAGGCAGTAAGAATCAGTATACAAACCGGCAAGAAGAAATATCTTACTTAAAGGGGGATAACAGAGGAAGGAACAACGATCGGAAATATGGAAATACGGGGTACATAGGTAGCCAATATTCCAGCAAACAAAAATCTCGAACACAAAAAAAACTTAAAAAAATTAACACCTCGATCCAAGAAAACAATCGGTAGATGGAAAACATTTGAACGATCGTCGAGAAATCTCAAACAGTAACCACACAAAAAGCTATAACAGATAACTTTGCTTTCGAAATGGATAAAGGACATTGTGCACTAAAAGTAGGGACTACTTGACTGTGTTATGAAACACTAAACCCCTAGAAAAGATGAGATTTCTGTAGAATTCTTTTTAACAGATTACAAATTCACAGAAAAAATGCTTTTAGCAATTTTCAACAAAAAATGGACAGTATGGGAACTTACTATGCAACTCAAAAACGGTTGTTAATATCCTTTTATCCAAGAATGGGAGGAACAGAGAAAACACATGTAGCGATCACCAGTACCATTCCTGGAAGAAAAAACTCTGGAGATACAAATAACCTCTATCTCACTACTGCTTTCTTTCAAAAGATTCAAGCAGACATATAAGAGTGCACGGAGAAGTAGAAGAAGAAGAGGACGAAATAGAAGAAGAAGAAGAAGAAGAAGAAGAAGAAGAAGAAGAAGAAGAAGAAGAAGAAGAAGAAGAAGAAGAAGAAGACGGATCCCCTCCAGGGTAGAGGGTCATCATACGTGTGGCGCTGCATCACCCGTCAATTAGTAGGTATGGTATGTTTTACAAATGTCGAGTCCGCAGAGTTGGGGAAGCCCTCTGGAACTCATTCAACGATTGAAAACTCAAATCCTCAGGGATCGAAACAAACAAAACAACACCAAGAATGGCGACACAACAACCAGATGTACCTGGAAAAGGACTAACGCTGCTTTAAAAAATCAGTACGATTTCTGCCGTGTATTTTCACAAAAAGATAAAACTACCACTTGGACAAACACTAGTTAAAAATCAGCCGAAATTTAGGAAAGACAAAAAACTGTAATGGCCTCATATTTTAGAAAAAAAATATTAGAAAATAGCTGGTTGATCTGTATGATAACACATACAAACACGTACAGTAACAACATAAGTTTTAAACGAACAATTGAAAGTGGATTGTTTCAAAGCTTAAAGTAAGAGCTATTTGTATACTGAAATTTACTTCATTTTTTAAATAAACGTTGTTTGGTTACTCCATATGTATATTATTCCTTTAAATAAATACAAAATAAAACAACAAAAAACAGTGTAATATGTTTCTTGTAAGATGCTACAATGAGCACTTTCAGAAATTTTAGTGTCATTCAACTCAAGACTCAACAGTATGAAATTGAGAATCGTAAGATATATTAATGACAGCACAGGAGGGAAGGAGCGCCATCACTTGATCTCGCACCATACTAAAAAAAAAACATTTCAAGGGCCGGTTCTACCTGCGAATAGTAAATAAATAATACACATACATTGGTTTGTTACAACCACTCTTAAGAAATAAAGAAGTAGGAAACTAGACAACAGGTATGCAATAGAGAGAATCTTGATTAACCACACAGTCCACAGAAATAGTGCATCTTGGAGAATGATCATTAGCACGACCACTCCAGGTAACAATGGAATATTGGACCCTGGAAAAACTGGGGGTAGTGATACCTGGAAAGCTTTTGTTGATTTTCTGACCAACTGTCGCGTGGTGTGTACTGGGGCAACTACGACAGTAGTTTTTGCCAGGAATAGTCTATGAGATATTAGATATAAGGTCTCTAGAAATTGGCTCGTTAAGAAAGAATAAAGACCTATTCGAGATAGGGACAAGAAGACAGGAATGCGAATGCTTTCCACTAGACAGTGTTTTCTAATTAATTATGGAAAAAGTTCTGTTTCCCCACGACCTTAGCTTCTGCCCTTAGATCCCGTAAAGAAAAAGGCCCCAACCTCATCTGAGTAGAGAAATGTTCCTATAGGTGAATATGTAACACCGACAGCACGAGTGATACATTAACAAACTAGATAATGATCAAACGATTATTGGATTTATTAACTAAATATCCACACATATAGGGTTAATAATGGTTAGAGCGTAATGATGGTAAAAGACGATTCACACAAAACACACAGATGAGATAATAAACTTGCAGGTAAATAAGTAATAGTTAATTAAGAATGAACTGGTGTAAAGCGAAATGATGATGATGTGATATGATACGTGTTACCAAAATGGTGAGTACTCTACACGTTCTGATGAAAACTGTTGTCGGACTGAGAACGCTGACGAGATATTTATGTATATTCCTTCACTGTTTGAGTATATCTCTGTAGTGTTGATCAACAGTTAATAGCTGTCATATGAACAAAGGGTCTGTTGTCTAATCTCCCGAGGGTACTGGCCAGACTGGATATCTTCACGAAATGTTAGTGATATGTAGACTCATAATCTTGCGCATGTAGTCGTGATTCATAAAATATATAGAGTCTGTTTCATAGAATGCGCTTAAGAGTGTGTTGCACTTGGTATAAATATGAGATTCCTCTTTTGAGCTCTTTTGCTTGACTTCAGATAATAATGATCTTTCGAGTGATTTGAATTTATGATGACTCTGTATTGAACTTGTGATAACGATGTATTGAACGTGTGAGCCAGCAGTTTATTGTGACGAAAAATGCTGCGTCCACCTTCTGACTTGGGGGTGAGACAATATTCCTCTTTAATTGAGGAATGCAAGATGTCCTATGGCGAATTCTGCAAGCCAAATGTCCGTTTTTGATAACTTACTTCTGGTTAGACGTCAGACACGTTGCGTGTAGACTCAGACTTCTGATGAACTGAAGACACACAAAAGTCTTCGTACGTTTTTCACATTTAACATCACTGGTTGACTTTCATTCATACTACTGCTCATTATTGATCTCTCTCTGAGTTCAATTCTAATGATGTTAAATATCTTGTGCATGAGAGTGTGTGCGCATGGAAGACTGTGATGATGATGAAGGTGAAGTATGAACTATTAATTACCTCCTATCATCCTATTATCTTCTAGGAAAATCTTCTGATTTTATTAATCAGTTATGCAAAGAATTATTTAAAACTCTATCTTTCGCACATTTTAGCTGTGAGGTTAAAATAAACAAAAATTAAGAAAATGTATTAATAATCTGTATAAGATCTACTAACCTTCTTTTCCCTTCGCAAAATCCTTTAAGAACGCTATTCATCACAGAACTGAATTATATCCACTCTGAATAAACATGTGTATTTAGGCTAGGCGTTTTGGGGTTTAATCTCTTCCTCACAATGTAAAAACTGGACTCCTTCCTGTAGCACGCTACGCGGTAGATTATATTTCTGGAAGTCCAATGTGGGTGTCTTGGATCCCTGATATCCAGCTCCGCCCATACCAACCAATCCTTAATAGCCCATCTGGTCACTCATTCACAAGATCGCTCTTGTCCCCTGTCAGTCCAAACGTGGGTGTGGATTGACAAACAGGTATGGAGATAATTGGCGGGCTAATGCAAAAGTGCTGTCAAATTGCTGTCACCTACTCTCTGATTGTTTATTGTTCACCTGGCCAAGCTGGGCGTCCAATGTGGTAACCCAATGCTTGTCTGAACAGCGGCCGACCAAAGATAACACCATTACAGCATGAGATGTTTTCAAATGGCCAATCTGGGCGTCCAATGTGGTGACGCGTCGCTAGCCGCAAAGATCCTTTCCTCTACTTGTCTGTGCTCTCCGTCCTGCCTCATAGGATGATGGCTTAAAAAATCTGCTCCTACGTTATGTTTTCCTTGGATATAGTCCACTTGGAACGTGTAAGGTTGTAGAACAAGTGACCACCTCATCAGTCTAGCATTCAAATTCTTTGAATTGGCGAGGAAGGTCAGAGGTTGTGATCACTCTGGATCGTAAATTTCCTTCCGTACAGGTATGCTTGAAATTTTTGTATTCCCCAGACGAGGGACAAACATTCCTTTTCGATTGTGGAATAGTTTTGTTCTGCTCGGTTTAACTTCCGACTCACGTATGCGACCGGAAATAGATTTGGTGGGCTTCTGTCATCTGGCTGTAGTAATGTAGCCCCGATTCCAATGTTACTGGCATCTGTGCGCAAGATGAATTTTCTAGTTAAATCCGGGAGCCGTAAAATAGGTTTTGTGGTGAGTTTCTCTTTTAAGGGTGCATATGCATGTTCAAATTCTGCTGACCATGTCACTTTATCTGGGTTCCCTTTCTTTGTTAGCGATGTAAGCGGCGCACAGAGGCTATTGAAATCCTTTATGTATCTCTGGTAGAATCCACAGAGGGATACAAATGACCGGACATCCCTTTTTGTGGACGGTCTTGGTGCATTTCTCAGCTTCTCAACGTTTTGAGTCTTGGGGAACATGGTCCCACGGGATATAGTATGTCCTAGGAACTCTAGCTGTTCACACCCAACTTGACATTTGGTTGGGCGGGCGGTTAGTCCCGCTTCTCTGAGTCTGTTAAACAGCAAGGATAGCGCTGATATATATTCTTCAAACGATTCAGCAGCTACTAGGATATCATCCATAAAATGGCTGATGGCGGGATGATTCACAGGATCCAATAACTTTTGCATCATCCTTGTGAAGACACTAAGAGCGTTGTTTAGTCCAAATGGCATCACATTAAACTCGAAGTGTCCATCTGGAGTATTGAAGGCTAACAGGTTCCTCCCCTCAGCTTTTACCGGTATTTGATAGTACCCTTTACTGAGGTCGATCTTTGAAAAATAGCGAGCCCTGCTCAGCTTAGTAAATAGCTGGTTCTGGTCCGGTAACGGTTCTGGCTGGAACTGTGTTAACGCATTCAGCTGTCGGTAGTCGATGCACAGGCGGTGTTCTCCACTGGGTTTGCGTAACAGCATCACTCCCGCACTGTAAGGGGACTCCGACTTCGAAATTATGCCTTCCTTTAGTAAATAATCAATTTCTTGCTTTAATGCCGTCGCCTTGGCATACGGAATCGGATAAGTTCTCATTCGGACGGGCGTAGGATCCGTGACTTCCATGTCGAACTCCATCAGGTTTGTCCGGCCCGGTTTGTGTGTCAGGGAGTCGGCGTGGATTTCCATCAATCTCCTCACTTTTTTCTTGCTGGGCTTCCGTTAGGGTGGATCTTATTTTCACATCTAAATGTGATTCCTCCTGTATCACCGGGTACTCTACGGATGAGAAAGGCTCTTCTTTCATTTGCATAGCAATGGCCATAGTCATGAGGTGCGCTGGTTCGGCAGGGGCTCGCTCGTAAAACTTCTTAAGCAGATTTAAGTGATAAATTTTCTGCTTTCCGTTCACGGCAATTTTATTGTTGGTGTGAGAAATCTTCACAACTTTGTAGGGTCCCCTCCAGCAAATCTGCAACTTATTACTGCTACTCGGCAGAAGAAGTAGCACCTTCTCTCCTACAGCTAGTTCTCGGTCCTTCGCATTCCGATTGTAATATTTGGCATGTTTCCGCCTAGCCTCCCGTACTTTCTCTGTGGCTAATTCCCAGCCAGTCTTCAGACGTTGTTTCAAGTCTGTGACGTACTGGAAGGCTGATGTGACAGTGTTGTCTGCTTTGGCATCTGTCCATGTTCTTAGTAAGGCTTCTAATGGGCCTTTAATAGGTCTTCCGAAGAGTAATGTGGCCGGAGGAACTCCAGTTGACGCATGCGGTACTTCCCTTTAAGCAAATAATGCGGCAGGAAGATACTGATCCCAAGTTTCTGGCTTCTCCTGTGCCAACTTCCGAAGAATAGAGGTGAGCGTCCCGTTAAACCGCTCTACTTGCCCCTTACTTTGGGGGTGATAGGGCGAAGTATGAATATGCCTAGTCTTGAATATTCTAAGCACCTCCTCTGTCAACTTGCCTCTAAATTGTGACCCGTTGTCTGTAAGAATTTCATGCGGGAAGCCCAATCTAGTAAAGATATTTAGTAAAGCGTCAGCTACATGCACTGAGTCGCATGCTGGCATGGATATGGCTTCGCCCCATATGGAACACGTGTCCACTAAGGTAAGGATATGGGAGTTCCTCTTCTTAGTTCTCAGCAGAGGTCCAATTATATCCACGGCCACTCTTTCAAACGGGGTGCCCAAGATTGGCATCTCCCCAAGGGTCGCGGGTGCCGTCCAGTGTTTTGGTGCAACTTTCTGACACTGAGGACAAGACTTGACGAACCGTTCAATGTCGCCGGTGATCCCTGGCCAATAATAGTGGCAGGCGATCCTTTGAGTCGTGGCGCTCATTCCCATGTGTTCACTAAATGGGATAGAGTGGCCCATCTCAAGCATCTGGTTCCTATAGGGTGCAGGAACTACTAATTGGTTGTGTTCCTGTCCTTCCTTTCCAGCTCGGCGTAACATCAATCCATTTTTCATAAAGATGTCTCCCTTGGTAGGTGGGTTGTGTGACCTAGGTATTTTTTTTAAAGCAGGGCGCCATTGAGGAATCTTCCGTTTGGGCCCTCTTCAATTCCTCGGGGAGGATATTGGTAGGAGGTTCCTGCTCTGCGTCTTTTTTTGACTGTCCTCTAGTCTGTACGGCCGCCATGACTAGTGGTTGAGTAGGTTCTCCAAGGAACACATATCTACATCCCAAGATTAAAGAGTAGATTGGTTCTTCCATTATAGCTGCACGAATCTTTCCTGTCACGTAACGAGATTCCACTCTGATAAGTGCAATTGGCAGTGTCATGGGTGCAACATCCTTCGTCGAACCTTGGATGTCGACACTCTCTTCTGTTATCTGGTCAGGGGTGACAAGAGATGCCCTGACCACCGCATCGAAAGCAAGTCCTGTGTCATAAAGGCACTCCACAGATTGTCCATTTACGATGACTGATTCGATGACGGGAGGATGAGAAACGTTTCCAGTCCTCTGCTCCTTTCGGGGTGACGATTTTGTCTGCAGACAGGCAGCATGTTGGGGAGGAGGTCTGCGCTTGCACTCATTAGTGTTTGATTGTTCAAGTGACAGTACTTGCACCATTTATCTCCCTGTCTCTGGTGTGGCGCAGCATTTTTCTTGTTTTGCTCTTTGTAGTTATCTTGTTTTGCGTGCTGTTTATGCGAGATGTGGGGTCCTTTGCTTTGTTGGTCTGGTTGGGAGCGAGCAGGTTGCTTTGACGCCTGATCCGAAAACTTCTTTCTGGCTCCTTGAGATTCCATGAGAGCATTTTGGAATTGCTCTGCCAGTGTAAGAATATCTTCTAACCGGTCAGCGCCGTTTTCAGTGAGAAATCTACGCATTTCCACCGACATAGACTCTTTTAGTTGCTCTATCACAATCAGCTCTTTCAACCCGTCATAGTTCTCGGTAAAGTTTCCCAGTGAACACCACTTCACTAGGTAGTCTTCAATACGGGCTGCAAACTGTGAGAAAGTCTCTCCGGCTTATTTCCTAGAACCTCGAAGTTTTTTTCCGGTAAGCCTCTGAATGAAGCTCGACCTCATCAAGAGAGCTTTTTTCAATGCCTGATAGTCATCTTGCTCTCCGGCCGGAAGTTTATTAAAAACTTTGTAGGCTGCTCCTCTTAGGCCCTGGGAAAGTTTCAAGTTCCACTTCCGTTCTTCAAGCCCAAACCCTGTTGCAAAGCGTTCGAAGCGGTCTAAAAAGGCGTCCATGGTATCGTTCCTTTCTGGAAAGGGTTCCAGTGGAAAGTTCATGGCATTGGGTGGCGCAGGTTGCGAAGTAAGCACACCATCTGAGTGGGGTGAGTATCCTCCATCACAGTTGGAAGCCGCTGCACTTTTTGCCAGCTCTATCTGATTGGTCTGTCCCTGGATTTCTAGTTGCTTCATCTTAAGTGCATGCTCTGCTGCGGCTTTTCGCTCCGCTGCTTCTGCTGCGCCTTTCCGCTACGCTGCTTCTGCTGCGGCCTTCTCCATTGTAAGTTTCTGCATTTCCGTCTCTCTTTCATGGAGTTTATCAGTCTCCTCGCTTACATATTTCATCAGGTCTTTTCCACTTAACCCGAATTCACGCCCTGCCTCCATTAAACTAGTTCTAATTTTTGCTACATCTGCCATGATATGCAGTACGGGTTCGCGAAGGGAAAAATTGGCAATGACCTCCAAACAAATTTATTAGATTCGCACAAGTAATTATCTCTTTAAAACCAGCTAGGTTTAAATTATTAATCAAGTTCAAATAGTTCTTGAAAAAATCCATCACTCAGCGTATTCTGAAAAATTATATAACAGATTATCTCGAAGTTTATATGAAAAATTTGGTAAATATTTATGATAAAAATTTTCCCCGCTGTTACAGAAAAAGAAAAAAAAATCAGTTCCCTACAGTATCCTCTGTTCTCACCAAGTGTTTACTCTGTCCGTTTGATACTTAATTTAAAAAGTATCACTCGTGCTTTAGAAATATAAATTATCCCCCCCCCCCCCCCCTATGAAATAGACAAATTATAGTAAGAGTCAGTCTAGAAGGTAATCCCTCAAAATGCCAACAAATTTTGCAATTATCGCAACTGTATAGCAGAGATGAAAATGTGATTTATCACACTTCTAAGTCCGGGTTCACTAATCCCAAGAAGAGTCCACAATTGTCGCGTGGTGTGTACTGGGGCAACTACGACAGTAGTTCTTGCCAGGAATAGTCTATGAGATATTAGATATAAGGTCTCTAGAAATTGGCTCGTTAAGAAAGAATAAAGACCTATTCGAGATAGGGACAAGAAGACAGGAATGCAAATGCTTTCCACTAGACAGTGTTTTCTAATTAATTATGGAAAGAGTTCTGTTTCCCCACGACCTTAGCTTCTGCCCTTAGATCCCGTAAAGAAAAAGCCTCCAACCTCATCTGGGTAGAGAAATGTTCCTACAGGTGAATATGTAACACCGACAGCACGAGTAATACATTAACAAACTAGATAATGATCAAACGATTATTCGGTTTATTAATTAAATATCCACACATATAAGGTTAGTAATGGTTAGAGCGTAATGATGGTAAAAGACGATTCACACAAAACACACAGATGAGATAATAAACTTACAGGTAAATAAGTAATAGTTAATTAAGAATGAACTGGTGTAAAGCGAAATGATGATGATGTGATATGATACGTGTTACCAAAATGGTGAGTACTCTACACAGTCCATGTGTCTCTAAATGCTTCGCATTGATATGACGATTCACATGTATGCATACACTATCCCAAGTTGTTATACGTTATGTCGAGTGGGGTATCTCTAAGCCGATGACGTTCTGATGAAAACTGTTGTCACACTGAGAACGCTGACGAGATATTTATGTATATTCCTTCACTGTTTGAGTATATCTCAGTAGTGTTGATCAACAGTTAATAGCTGTCATATGAACAAAGGGTCTGTTGTCTAATCTCCCGGGGGTACTGGCCAGACTGGATATCTTCACGAAATGTTAGTGATATGTAGACTCATAATCTTGCGCATGTAGTCGTGATTCATAAAATATATAGAGTCTGTTTCATAGAATGCGCTTAAGAGTGTGTTGCACTTGGTATAAATATGAGATTCCTCTTTTGAGCTCTTTTGCTTGACTTCAGATAATAATGATCTTTCGAGTGATTTGAATTTATGATGACTCTGTATTGAACTTGTGATAACGATGTATTGAACGTGTGAGCCAGCAGTATATGGTGACGAAAAATGCTGCTTCCACCTTCTGACTTGTGGGTGAGACAATATTCCTCTTTAATTGAGGAATGCAAGATTTCCTATGGCGAATTCTGCAAGCCAAATGTCCGTTTTTGATAACTTACTTCTGGTTAGACGTCAGACACGTTGCGTGTAGACTCAGACTTCTGATGAACTGAAGACACACAAAAGTCTTCGTACGTTTTTCACATTTCACATCACTGGTTGACTTTCATTCATACTACTGCTCATTATTGATCTCTCTCTGAGTTCAATTCTAATGATGTTAAATATCTTGTGCACGAGAGTGTGTGCGCATGGGAGACTGTGATGATGATGAAGGTGAAGTATGAACTATTAATTACCTCCTATCATCCTATCATCTTCTAGGAAAATCTTCTGATTTTATTAATCAGTTATGCAAAGAATTATTTGAAACTCTATCTTTCGCACATTTTACCTGTGAGGTTAAAATAAACAAAAATTAAGAAAATGTATTAATAATCTGTATAAGATCTACTAACCTTCTTTTCCCTTCGCAAAATCCTTTAAGAACGCAATTCATCACAGAACTGAATTATATCCACTCTGAATAAACACGTGTATTTAGGCTAGGCGTTTTGGGGTTTAATCTCTTCCTCACAATGTAAAAACTGGACTCCTTCCTCTAGCACGCTACGCGGTAGATTATATTTCTGGAAGTCCAATGTGGGTGTCTTGGATCCCTGACATCCAGCTACGCCTATACCAACCAATCCTTAATAGCCCCTCTGGTCACTCATTCACAGGATCGCTCTTGTCCCCTGTCAGTCCAAACGTGGGTGTGGTTTGACAAACAGGTATGGAGATAATTGGCGGGCTAATGCAAAAGTGCTGTCAAATTGCTGTCACCTACTCTCTGATTGTTTATTGTTCACCTGGCCAAGCTGGGCGTCCAATGTGGTAACCCAACGCTTGTCTGAACAGCGGCCGACCAAAGATAACACCATTACAGCATGAGATGTTTTCAAATGGCCAATCTGGGCGTCCAATGTGGTGACCCGTCGCTAGCCGCAAAGATAACAATGGTCCACAGCATGCCCAGATGTCTGATTGGGATGACCAGATGTGTTTTCACCAGATTTATCACGATGCAATGTGGGCTTCAAACGATAATGTCAGGTATGGGGACTCAATCAAAGGACTTTATTTCCCCCGATGAAAGAACAAAAGTGGTTCTCTAGATACCGGTCGCGAGTAATCACAACGATGAAATAGCAAATGTGGGATCGCAAATGGGGAATGAAAGAGCAAATGTCTGAGAAAATACAATACGAAAGATGTAGGAAAAGATAGAGCAATAAGGCCTTTGCGCTCGTTTATCACACCAACGATAACTCATGCAGATAAACAACATACATCATAGAAATTAAACTAGAAATGAAACATTCAAAATGTCGTATATTTTTCCTTCTGTTCGTGTATGAGACATGCAAAACGAAATTGCTGCTTAACAGGTTTATTCAGACGTTGCAGAAGATTCTTTATAGGGCGTTTTCCAGAATGATTTGTTCTGCTTATAACTATTGGTATTTGTTTTTGACGTAAATCATGATGATAGTGCTAAATTACATGAATAAATTTATGTTAGATAAGTCTCACCCAGCATGTACATCTTTTACCAAATGTCAACTAACAACTCAGGGCAATGCAATGAATACCAATAGATACCCTACAGGATGGACGTGTATTGAGGAAATTGTCCATCTGGGTACTTTAATTGCATCAGTTAATAACAGCTGTGAAATCAAACCAGTGGTTCCACCCAGGGAGATCAAGAAACCAGACACAGAATACCGTCTAGCAGAAATACTTAAGAAAGCAAATAATACAGAAAATAGTAAAAACACAGCTATTTATATATATACAACAACTATCAAAGGACAGCATTCCTGTACACACTGATGGATCCAAGGGAGAGGATGGCAAATTTTTATATTCCAATATGGAAAATGGCAAAAGAGTATAGTATCACAGAAAATACATCTATTTTCACTGCAGAGATGGTGGCAATACTAAAACCTCTAGAAATATTCTCTAATAACCATCCCAAGAAACTACCAATTTTAACAGACTCTCTTTCAATAATAATTCAAGCACTTAGAAACTTACGAGAACGCAGTATACCTGATATAGCAGAGGAGATATTTCTGGCTACTACATACTTATATTCCAGAGGATGTGCAGTCTTAATCGCTGGGATACCTTCACATGTTGGTGTAGAGGGAATTGAAAAAGGCAGATAAAGAAGCCAAGAAATGTAGATCTGATAAAAATCTAATAAATGTAGGGATGAGTAAATCAGAGATTCAAATTAAAGAATTAATAACAATTGAATGGAAAGGAAGACACGCATATAAGATGTTCAAGGCTCCAACAAGAACATGTCAGATATCTAGGGAATTGAAAATTCCCAGTAATAAGAAACATCTCAAACAACAATTCGGAAAAGGCTATTTCAGAATAGACGAACCTTACTGTGCAGGAAGTCTTCAAGATAATAATATAGAGCATTTCTTGTTAACATGTAAGAGGGATGAAGAAATGAGAATCCCAATATTGATTATTTGCAGGCATCACATTTACCTATAAATATAGAAGAGAATGAATATGGACTAAGCGTGTTTTTTAAGGTTATTGAAGATTGAAGATTATTGAAGATTATTGAAAAATTTTAATTTGTTGGATGTTTTCTGTAACGCAGGTGGGACTAGAGTTTATTGTCCAGAGTTCCATATTCCATTGCGGTTGTTCCACAGCCAACATGATGCCATTTCCGCAGTTTCACTGATCCTTTTCAATGCCCTTGTTCTCGACTGTCCCCTCAGACCCAACAATTTCAAAAGATCATACACTGAGGCAGCCACGAGTCCTCTTGCACCCACCTCAACGGCCATGACCCTTGCAGTGAACACATCGTGTCTCAGGTCCGTGGCCAGATCATTATACTTGGCCACCTTGAACGAATGTTGTTCGTCCAATCTGGATTCAAATGGCACGGTCAGTTCAAGAATTATAACCTGATGCGATGATGGATAATGCAGCACTATATCTGGCTGCATAATATAGTCAAACAGTAATTGACAAGAACAAAAGTTAATATATAGTTATTGGGAAGGTGAAGGTATGATGATGCTCTTACAATACATATGACTTTTGACGGGTGAAAGTCAATTAAATATCTGTTAAAGTGAGTTATATAACTGGAACCACCAGGCGTTTACATCCCCCCCCTCCTTTTTAATATTATTCTTGTTTGGTGTTTTTTGTTTGGTTTTGTTAGGTTTTATCTCGTTTTTGTTTGTTCATGTTTTTTTTCTGTTATTTTTTTTAACGATCAAGCACAGTTGGTAATTGTGATTTCCCCTATTAAAATGATTTGACAGATGTGATGCCACTGTCCCATTTCGGCAGATGTTCATATTATTTGGAATTTAAAACAATAAATGTCCTATATATGACCCATCAGAGGCTCAACGGGATATTTTTCATCATTAAATTAAAAGAAAATGAAGATTATGGCTCGTTATTGAGGTTATGTAGTTTTCGATATTTAAAAATTGTGGGTGCTGACATTGTACTAATCTGCAAGGAAAAGCACAAGAAAATTAAATCAAACAAGTAGCAGGGTCTTCAAACAGAGTGATGACTTTTTGAACACTGATATTTTATGGGCTGAAAATTGATCTAATGCTAGTATTATATAATTACACAAGCATTAACGCAGGTGTAAAGTTACTACACGTAAAGATGGCATAGAGGCTTTTTATGATTGATACTTTACGTGTAGTGTTGGGCAGAGCAACCTAACCTTTGAAGTGAAGACAGGAGTCCGACAGGGATGCCCCTTATCAACCACTCTATTTTTAACAGTCATAGACTGGGTGATGCGCCTGAAAACAGAGGGCAGTCCAAGAGGAATAAGATGGACTACATTTTCTACATTGGAAGATCTAGAATATTGCAGATGACATTGTACTACTAGCCCATTCACATCAACACATCCAGGAAAAAACGGATAGACTTAATAAGTATAGCCAGCAGGTGGGCTTGAACATCAATTTAAAGAAGTCGGAGGTCATGACACTCAATGTGAGCAACCCTGAGCCCATATCAGTAAGAAATCAGCAACTGGTACAGACAGACACCTTCACATACCTAGGATGCATAGTAATACCAGACGGCGGGGCAGGCAAAGACATCAACATCAGAATGAATAAAACAAGAACAGCCTTCTTTAGCCTAAACAACATCTGGAAGTCCTCTCCATACAGCACAAGCACAAAATTAAGATTATATCAGAGCTGTGTGCTTTCTGTGCTTCTCTATGGTGCGGAATGCTGGAGAGTTACAGAGAAGGAAATGTCGAAATTGTCCTCTTTTCACACAACATGGGTAAGAAAAATTCACCAAATCTTTTGGCCGAATACCATCACCAACCAAGATCTGCTTACTCAGCGCAAGCAAGAGGACATGCATACCATCATAGATGGCAGACGCTGGAGCTGGGTTGGCCATGTACCCAGAAGAGACCCCGATGCCATCAAAAGAACAGCTATGCTTTGGACCCCTGAAGGAAAACGAAAGAGAGGCCGACCAAAAACAATCTTGCGGAGGACTGTGGAGGCTGAGATGCAAAGAATGAACCAGAGTTGGGGTACTGTAGAAGGATGGCACCGATCGAGCAATGTGGAATCAATTTGTTGTTGCCCTACAAGACGCCACTAGGCGTGATGGCCACTGACTGCTTTGACGGTCGGTGGCTAAAGATCAAAGAAGAAGAAGAACGCAGGTGTGTTAATGTTATCGTTGATCAGAAGCGACATCACTGCACTCCGTGCAATCACATAGGTACTCGGTCTCCCTTAGCAAATGTTGAAGGATATGAATGTTAATTGTTCCTGTTGTGTAAAACCCGAAGCAACCTCTCATACGTCAATCCCTGCTGGTCTTAAGTTTGATGCCGAATTCCAGCAATCTTAGCTTTGTTGATTCCTCTATTGCATTGTCATTCTCTAATAGGCGATCATTATTTGCCAGCAGTATCTCTACCTAATCCATATCTAACGCACCTTCTATGGGTGCTCTTGAAGTATTTAGCTCTTTCATTGCCGCGTACCCCTGAATGACCAAGATAGTAGATCCACACCAGTTACTGATGACTGGAGGTTTCAATGGATATTTTCCATTCATGCCGAAGCCATCCAGTTTGGACCTCCAGAAGCATGAACTAAGAGTCTGACACAATAACTAGCTTGGCTAAGTTTTAGATAGCTACTTCAGGGCTCCAGTAGCTGTCTCCACCTTTATTCTCCTACTGGATTTTGTTGTCATGTAAATTCTGCTATTTTCAGCAACTATCATGCCCTTTAATCTCGCCGAAAAGCTCCATCCTGATTTCACACCACGGAGTACAGACCCATCATTGAACTCACCGGCGTCATCATCTCAGGCATGATCATTTACCAGTTTATTAATTTCTAGCTCCGCTTTCCCATTGTCCCAAGCTCTGCACTCTCTACTACGCATGCTTGATGGAATAGAGAAGAGAAAATGGAATAACCCAGAACAGGTTAGGAATGCATAATAACAGTTTGTTTCGAACATCAATAATACTAGTATTTTAAAACAGAAACAGTATCATTGATGAATCGTATGAAAAAAACGTGGGAACAAATATGTTCACAAGATCGTGAAAATATTTATATCAGTTTTAGTTCTTTTTCAGCAAATTCACATGTCGGGTCTACCACACACACACAATTTGTTGTGTAAACTCACACCGTAGCGCACAACTGAACGCAGCATAAGCACACAAAAGACGCCTACGTCACAAGAACACATACATTCGCTCTCTAACACAAGTGAGACTATGACAATTGTTTGGAGAATAATCAACAGTTTCCACTGTTCACCAACTGTTCGTGTAAAGCTGACATAAAGATACAATGATACATGAAGGTTCTTTCCACACGCTTTTTAATTGTGGGTGAGTAAAAATATTTGTTAGAAGGCATAAACATCGATGACAAAGTCCTGATAATTATAAAGAAAATAAACTGGCAACAAGCTGTAGCTATAGGAAATGATTGATACATTAGTGATAGGAAGTGAAAATAAAGGCCTTAAGCTAAGTATCTAAAAGGCAGAATTAATATTCATCTCGAAGATAATGACTTCCCCAAAATGAATATTCAAAGTAAATGCAGTTTCAAAACAAGTCAAAAGATTAAAATGCCTGATCACGTTAATAACATCGAATGGAAGATGCCTCTCAGAGTTTAAGAGTAAAATATTCAAGGAAAACGCATTTCATGCAACAACTCTTGGTCAGTGAACGAAAGGGATTTTATTATTGTTATATAGAGCCAATCCTGACATATGAAAATGAGCCTGTGAAAATTAATAAACTAGTAGGAACAGCTTGCAGGCCACACATATGTGGTTCTGCAGAATTACTGAGGTTGATTCGAATGCTCCTGTACTTATTCTGTCAACCTGATTGTGTTTTCTGACAATTTCTTCGAAATTATAATTTAAAACACTAGCTCGGGTTGGTATTCTATTTTCGAGTGACTGTCTTGACTTTTTCTGTCTCAGAGTTTGACTGTATGCATCCGAAGTAGGCCTTGTGCATTCTTACGTCAGGGCCATACCCTATCTTTTTGCTCGCACTTATCAATTTGATTTGTCTATTTTAGTCTGCTGCCCCTTGTAACTTCAAATTATGTATATCTGATTCATTTGGCATGTCGTGTATTCAATTTCAGTGTGTCCTTTTTCTGCTTATTTGAGACTGTCAGAATTGTGTATGTTTTTTTCTTCTCATTTTATATTGGCAGCCATTCTCGGCTCCATGCATCTAGTTAATATAAGGCTTCCTGCTTTCTGTGATTGTTTTTTATTTATTTTTTTTTTTCAACTTTTTTTGCGCCTCAACGGGCGTGGAGTCACCACTAAACTGGTCCCCTTACGGAAAGCCTGCATTAAAGCATTCATTTGTCTTGCAAAAGTGGTTTCTGTAAAAAAAAATTTTCACATAATCAGGTTGGCAGCCGCACACAAAAACTCCTCTTACTCGCCTCATACGACATGCTTAAGGGAACAGTGGCCCCATTCTTGCTTTGTTTCCCTAGAGACCACTGGAGCTACACCGTGTGCTGTTTGTTGTTTTGATCATTTCTTTTTCTAACACTAGATCGTCTACGTACAAAGGACTGTGGACGACCTAGCGCATTTTATCAAAGAAAAGGACTCCATGTTAGGTAGAGAACCACGACAACGGGCGAACGAGAAAATGTCTATTTTAACGATGAGCCTTACACCTCGACCCAAGTGTGTCTATGTTAATCGTCGACAACGAAACATTAATACGCCACGTGTGGTCAGCATGTGGCGCGACAGCGTGTCGAGCACATTAAATAACGTTTCAGAGCTCAGCCGCATCACATGGCAACGTTACGCAATTTGTGCACGCCATCACACACGGACAGGAAAGCCACTCATTGGGCATCTCATGACACAGCGATAAGTGGCCATTCTCGTAACTTAGGTGGAAAAAAACCCTTACCCTATATTTTAGACACATTAGTAACATTGCATAGCCGTACAGCTTGGCACCTGCTCAAAACGCAGCAAACGACAGAATGTGTCGCGCGCTGTCTCCCCTGCACTGTGGTAGTGGTCCAATAATGACTCGAGTAACATGAATGAATTTTTAATAACGCCGCTACCTTTGCTCAAGATTGTTTTTAGCAGAGATATAAAAAAAAATATTTTTTTTTCTATTTCAGAAAGTCTCACAGAGATTTTTAGAATGGCAAATATAACAACTGAGCCTCCTAAATTTGTTACAAACTGTCGTAGATTTATGATAGGGAAATAGAACCTGAGGTGACTCAGTGAGAGATAATAATAGAAATAGATTTTCACAAGTGAGATGGTGGAAACTAGGTAATTCTGTCCCTGAGACTCGAGGAGATCCTCTCGCTCAGCCTATCTCTACAACAGAAAGTATTTGTCAGACAGATAACTCAGTTATATAGACGTACTATATATCAACCACTCACCGATACACTCACATAAGTGACGACAGTTTGACATACAAACGTGAAAAACTATAACAATGGAATATAGATATTTTTTGGACGAGCTGACCGACACACTTGAATAAGTTTATGTAAATGTTATTTATCATAAAGAATTTCACAACACAGTAAATAAATTTAGACTATCAAATCAATACACAAATAAACGTAGGTTAAGGAATCAATAACAGAGTTGACCCATAGGTGTAATCCTTTCTCCCTCTGTTGAACCAAGATTCCGTTATAAGAGAAGTTATTCGCCCCAAAGAGTCACAGATTTATACACTATGGTAAATAACAGAGGTTTTTCCTGTAATCTACTCTGAAATAGATAGCATAAGTAATCTTTAAGAAGAAAAAAACAATCAATGGATATATGGATTATAGAATCTGTCGTAGATTTTTGATAGGAGAATTAAGACTTGGGTTGGTCCCTTCTGAATAGATTAGAATAAGTGATAGTCACAGTGAGAAATAGTAATAGCAATAGATTTTCCACGAGTGAGATGGTAGAAATGTGATAGAGGCTGTCTCTGAAATCAAGAAAATCTTCTCCCTTTCACCTATCTTCTACGACAGAATTTAGATTGAGTCAGACAGTCTACACACATATATATGAAATATATATATATATATCCACTCACATACATACACACATAAGACGACAGTTAGACGTACAGACGTGGAAAAAACTATGACAGTGATTATATGAATAGTTTGGGAAAACGAACTGACCGACACGCTGGACTAAATTTTATGAGTAGTTTATTTATCAAGAATAAACTTCTCTCACAACATATCAAATCACATCAAGCATATACGAAAAAAATCATAAACACAAAATCAAGAAATGCTACAAGAATGATAGACCCGTTGGTATGATCCTTCCCTCGAGGTATAGCTCACAGTCCCGTTAGAAGAAAGTGATAGCCCAAAGAGTCACAGATACATATGATTTAGTCTAAAATTCTTCCCCTTTAAGTTATGAACAGACAGGATACTCTGATCTAGTCTAAGGGAATATATATATTTATATAGTTAGCAATACCTTGCATAAAGAAATGTTACAATTGTGAGTGAATCAACAAAGAACATCCCTCAGTCTACTTTCACTCGGTTCTTTCATCAGGGCCCTGTCGTGCATTTCTCACTTTCTTACCCTATAACTTGCCGTAGTTCACCGTCTGCTGCACGCTATGACACAATCTGTTTTATCGTTTGGTGAAGCGAATACCCAGCTCTGCAGATCTTGGTTTCATCCAATTTGTCCGGGGAGCGTTCTCTTCAGGCGATAAGTTTGTTCAGATTTTAAGTTAGTGTCACTTTATCAGTTCAGGTAAGAATTAGTGTAAGCGGGTTCACTGTGTCAGAATCACGAGGTTTCCACTACTTAGGGAAAAAATGTCAGGTTTGTAACTTTCGATCAAAGGTAGCCTTCTTGGTCACACCACAAGTTGACAAAAATTGCGGGAAAAGCCGTTACTGTTTGTAATAGTTTACTTGCCACCAGGCTGCACTGTTCTTAAGTTTTTCTCTCAGGAAGAATCAAAATCCGGCGCAAGAGGCCCGTTATCTCATTTAACCGTTAAAGTACTCGTAAAGATTTTGCACCAAGCCACACTAAGGTAAATGTTTTAGTTCTTCACAGATATCACTCATACGTACTTAGCGCTGGCAAAGTTTAGGTACCACAGTTTCACTATATATAAATGGAAAAAAAACCATATCAAATAATTATACATACTATGTACTCGGATATAACTGATAATTTTAAATTGCAAGCGTAGTGCTTGACTTATCATTTAAAACTCCCGTGCAATAAGTTATATTTAAAAATCATCTATCCTCATGAATTAGGAATACGTGCGTATTCCGTCAACACTCATGAGGCTTCTAGCATTTATAAGTTAGTTTAGAAAGTTTATTCTCGTCTGATTATTTTAGCAGTTAAATAAAATTCATTATAGCTACATTGTTGTTTAAGCTAGAAATTATAATTTATTCTGTTTTCCACTGAAACACGTCACTAGAAAATAATACAGACTATGTATTAAGCGCTCTGCACCAAATCTAACTAGTGAAATAAAATAAGCGATTTTAACACTTTAAACACTTCACAAAATACTAGAATATAATATATGATATTTTACCTCCATACAGAATTACAGTTTCACAACGACTAGGATAATTCACTACATAGGTATTAGAAGCTCGGCAAAATTTGACGAGAACTAAATACTTCGCTATTACAAGCTTCATTCACTAGCACGAGTTATTCTGTCTACTGCAAGTTGGAGAATGAAAATCTAGTTTAACCTTCTGGTTAATATCTCTCAAACAGACAAAGAGGTGAACGATTATTTCGCGAAACGAAATAATCCCTCTTTCCGTTTATAACAATTACGGTAACTCCAAGAGGCTGTCGTAACTGCCACTTTGCGTCTCTGACACCTCTGTCTAAGAAAAGGCTGTAGCGCTACGTGTCAGATGCAAATGTAGACAACTTGTCTGCAATGCAGGAGCAGTTTTCGCACCTACCGCCAAAATGACCATTCTGAGCGAATGTGTGATGGCACCTTCTCCACCCTGACACTGAGGATCTACCGAGCGAACTACGTGTCAGATGCAAAATACCAGACAAATGTCTGAAACTGCGCTGAGGAGATGTCGGCTATCGCGCCTCACTGAGCGTTCAGCCGATTCAACTCGTTGTGGCAGGTGAAAACGCAGACAAATTTGTCGCATATAGGTCTGGCGAAAGCGAATATTCATGGTGTATTTCGTCAATCTACAGCGATTGACCGAATGCATTCTCACGCCAAATCGTCTGGTGCTAGGGACTGACGCGTTACGTAAGGAGTTACTCGTTTAATCAGCCATGAAATGCGTTTCTAAATGAGAAACGAAACTGGCGAAAGTGAGAATGGGGAAAAAATATATTTTTCGCAAACGAATGGATGCGAAAAATACGGCAAAAAGGTAAAGAGAGATAATAAATAGAGGATACGGGTAAAAGAAGAAGAAGAGGATATAGGCAATTTAATGATCATAAAACCTATGTGACAGAATCAAAGAATTAACCATCCCTGCATTTTCTCGCTCTGACCCACTTGTGATCACAAGACATGCTCTCCTACCTAATAGGCACTCTCACCACATCTGGAACAATTGTTTAAGGAACATACAGCCCATCCTATGGTGTGTTTAGGCGAAACAAGCCCCAGCTTCTCCAAATGCTAATAAATTCAAATCTTGGGAAGCGCTTGCTTCTCTATGGCACGTAGGATGCTGATAAATGTCACTTCAATTTTTGTCCAGGTAGTAAAAATAATTAAGAGTCTAATGTTCACAAAGGTACAGTAGCTTGAAATAATCGATCGCTACCTCGAGTTGCAGGTAAATATTTTGTTCAGGATTTATCTCCTTCTCAACACAGTGGTTGTTATACAAGTAATGTCACAGGTTTGATTCTGTTAAATGTTTGATTTAGTCGCCACCACGGGCCGACTGTGAAACTTTGATTATTGGAAAAGAACTCTGGATCTTAATGCAAGTTACAATATGAATTTCAGAAAAATAGTTCTTTTCGTCTAGTTATTCTCTGCTATACATAAACAGAAACCGCTGGTAGGTTTTGGGCTTGACCCAGATACTGTATAAAAGGAAGAGAAAACCATAAATACTCAACCCTAATATAGTATACTCAATCCTACGCGTAAATAGAATATGTTCACTTCGGTCATTAACTTAAATTATAAACCGCAAACTTAGAGCTTGTCTTATCGTTTAAAACTCCCGTGAAATAAATTCTAGTCATTTAAAAAAAACCAATCATCATGAATTAGAAATAAATACATATCTCGTCAACACTCATGATGAATCAGTGCATTTACTTAGTTAGTTATAATGTTCTCTGACTGGTTACTAGCAATTTAATTACATTTATTTATAGCTGAATGAGTTTTAGCTAGAAATATAATTTATTCTGCTATCCACTGTAACACACTAACTAGAGAATTATAATGACGATTAAACTAGTAAATCACTCTGCACACAATCTAGTTAAGATATAATTCGCACTAATTCTATCACTCGACCATACTAGTCATATATATTTACCTTCACACAAACTTATAAGATTTTCTTCACGAGAAACTAAGACTCTATTATTATGGTGATTCTAGAACTCGCACTAGAAGTCTCTCTAAAGCTGTGGCAGTACTGAATGAATGAAGTCTAAACTGCTGGGGTATAAATATCTGAAACTGACAAAGAATCAAAGGGAAAGTTGTAACTAGCAGACTCTTGCCAGATGTTGGCACCTTTTTTGGAAAATCTACATAAATTCTATCTCATTCTGCGAATCAAACAACTTTTATCGCACCAATGCCGAAGCCAGGTCTATATTAAGATCTAGATGAAATAGAATCTACATATATTATCACCTCACTCTCGCCATCTGCAGAAGTGGTCGTAAATGAATTATAGCGAGAGTCTTTGATATGGCGGTTCGCATCTTGTAAATTAACTTACAACAAACGAATCCAGGCGAAGGTAATAGACACATTTTCTCCCCTTTCCATCACCGGCTGATCTCATTACGGCGATTTTTATGATCGTTGCTGAGATAATTACAGGAGAGCGTGACCCGGTCTGCTCGCTAACCTGCATCAAAGAGAATGCAATTATTTATTATGCTACCAGCCATAAACTGCTTGCTAATTTTATAAGAAAGACATAGGTTTGAATATGTGAGGGTTAAATTCCTACAGGCGTAGGTGACAGAGAAGGTAGAAGCAAACATGGAAGATAAAGAAAAAGATATATGAAATCACTTAATCATAATCTACCACAGACGTCCCCGCTTAAGACGTGGAACCATTCCATGTCCACTTTATGGAAAGAGATTTCCTATATCAGTGGCGTCTGGGTGACTGTTATCTTCACTCTGATCTTCCCCCTCTGTCTCTATCCAATTCTTACTCATCAAATCTGTTCCGGGACCCCAAGATGCAGCAATAGTGAATGCAGTCAGCGACTCATAGCTTGACTGCCTGCGTCAGGACCAGCGAATCAGAGCTGGTCAAGACCGCACTCCATCTACACGTGGTGGTCCTGGAAACAGTCTGCAGCAGTGCAGTCTGGCTGAGCGAGTGCGGATCGCAATGGGAAGGCAAACCCGGTCCCTAAAAAATGCCGTGCTGAAGTCGGATGTGTCGACCGAAAGGTGCAAATATCACAGCTTAGGCGTAAACAGACACAACGCAACCACCGTCCTTTTTAGGGCGAACGAGGAAGAAGAAGAAAAAAATCTGCTCCACGTTTTCTCTTTCTTTGGAATGCATTCCGTTGGCGCTTGAAAGAGTTTCGCCGAGTTTGACGTTGTTGAAAGATTTCGTGTGTGTGTGCAGTGGAAATTCCCTGCCACTATCGTCATCTTCGTCAATTTTGTCGATCGCCAGGAGATGTTCGGAGGTTGGCACTGGTCTTTCCAAGTATTTCTTTAACAAGTTTACATTGAAGACCTTCTCCTTTCCTTTAATAGAGATCTGGTAGTTAGCCATTGAGATCTTTTTCAGGACGGTAAACGGCCCTTACCATCAGATCCGTAGTTTGTTGTTCCTGGTAGGGAGTAACAACAAAACTTTGTCTCCTGCTTGCAATTCTCTTCCTTTCGCGGCTTTCCTGTACCGGTTCGCGTGCTTTGCGCGTGCTCGCTTAAAGTTGGTCGTTGCTAGGTCCCATCCTAGTTTTAACCTTTCCTTTAAATACGACACATATTTACTGGCTGAGACAACTGTCTCATCAGCCTTCTGGTCTGTCAGCGACTGAAGTAAGACTTCAAGCGGTCTCTTAATAGGTCTGCCGAATAAAAGAGTCTTACTTACTTACTTAGTCGTTCCCCTTCTACCGTGAGGTGTAGAGGTTTGGAAGAGAGAGCGCCAGACCATTCTATCAGCTGTCTTCTTCCTGGCCTGGTTCCATTCTAGTCCTCGGTCCTTCAAAGATTGTCTAATGTTGTCCTCCCAGCGGACTCTGGGTCGTCCTGGAGGTCTGGATCCCTGGCTCTTTGTTTCCCATGCTTGTCGTGGTAGCTGATCTAAAGCTGAATAAAAGAGTCGCTGGGTTAAATCCTGTGGAAGTATGTGGAGATTCCCTGTAGCCAAATAAAGCTGCAGGAATACAAAGATCCCACTCTTCATGTTTCACTTGTCCCAGTTTACTTAACATCATGTTGACGTTTCCGTTAACACATTCTACTAACCCACTTCCGGCCGGATTATAAGGCTTTATGTAGACGTGCTGGTTCCTCAAGATCTTAACGATCTCATCCATTAACAGGTTTCGGTATGGAGATCCGTTATCCGTCAACATCTGTTGAGGGAATCCCAACCGAGTAAAAATCTGCACGAGGTCTTCTGTGACATGCTTGGCATCCGCGCGTGTAAGCGATATAGCGTCTGCCTATAAAGTGCATGTATCAACTAAGGTCAGGATGAACCTGTTCCTTCTTTGAGTCCTTTCTAATGGTCCTAAAATGTCGATCACTACCCGTTCAAATGGTGTCCCCATTACTGGCATTTCACCCATTCAAACTGGTGGTGTCCGTTGCTTGGGTGGGACACGTTGGCACTGGGCACAGGATTTTACATACCTGATAATATCAGTGTTTATTCCTGGCCACCAATAATGAGTAGATATACGCTGATTTGTGGCGTTCTGTTCCATATGTCCGCTAAAGGGAAGAGAGTGCCCCATTTCTAAGATTTGGCTTCTGTACTGTTTCGGTACAAGGAGCTGATTGTAACCTGGTTCAGGCTTGCCCGTTCTGCGATACAGTACGCCATCTTTAGAAAAAATGTCCTCGTGTTGTCTAGGATCCTTAGCATTGGGCAGTTTCCTAAAGCAGGGTTCCAAGGTAGGGTCCTTTTGTTGCGCCTCTTTAAGTTCCTTTGGTAACAAATTTGGCGCCGGCTCCCGTTCCTTCTTGGTTAGCCCTCTTGTGGTTACTGCTGCCGCAATTGGCTCTTCTGGTTTTCTAATAAACACATATCTACCACCACGTATGACTGGGTAGATCGGGTCATCCATAACAACAGCTTTGATCACACCTCTGACAAAATCAGAGTAGATCTCAACCAATGCGATGGGAAGCGCTGTAGGTGCATCACTCTTAGAAACTCCACAAAGTTGGACGGTCTCTCCTGTCTCTTGACCGGGTTTGACCAGGTGCCTGGCGTCAATGCAATCATAAGAAAGCTCGTGTCAAATAAACAAAAAGTTGAAGAACCGTTCAAAATAACAGTACCTCGCGTTGAGGGTCTATCCCCCACAGGTTGAGAATCACTGACATTAATTAATACTACCTTGCGAGACTGTTAGCAAGCATCCGATGCGTTTAGGCTCGATGTGCTCGCTCTGATCATATGTCCCGTGCTCAGGGGTTTTCCCTTTGCCACCTTGTCCTTTCTGACCGCGCTGCCATGTAGGACGGTTGGGTTGATCAGTTTGTTTGTTATTGGTGGGGTACTTGTTTTTGTACGAGGGACGGTCAAACAGTAATGCCTCGTAATTTTTAATTTCATTCAATAGGCAAGAAAACAGATAAAATTCACATTGAAATGTAGCCCCAAGTCTGAACTTCAAAAATTTATTTCTCAATGTAGTCTCCGTTATTTGTTACAGTTTTTGTCCATCTTCTCACAAGGGCATGTATCCCCGCATGGTAAAAATTTGTGTCCTTTTTCCTAAACCACTGGCGTACGGCGTGTTTAAGGGTCTCAGTGTCCTCAAAGTGATGTCCGCGAAGTTCTTCTTTCAGTGGTCCAAACAGATGGAAGTCAGAACGTAAAAGATCGGGACTGCAAGGGGATTTGGTAATAATGTCCAGCTAAATTCTGCAATCGCATCAATGGTGCGTTTAGCGGTGTGTGGCGTGGCATTATCGTGCAACAGTAGTGCATTTCACTGATCTTTTAATGGGTAAAGTCGCCGAAGACGACCTCTAAGCTTCTTCAAAGTTTCAATGTAACGGTCTGCATTCACCGTGTTTCCCTGTTCCAAGAAGTCGAGAAGAATCACACCCTTCTCATCCCAAAACACGGAGGCCATAACGTTCTCTACAGATGGTGAACTTTTGAACTTCTTTCTGGTCGGCGATGTTGTGTGATGCCATTCCATTGACTGCCTCTTGGATTCTGGTTTAAAAAAAATGAACCCAACGGTCTTTAATGATGTTCTGGACACTGCCTTTACTAATGGACAAAATGGAAGAAAGTTCATCCAGTGTTACCCGACGGTCACCACGAATGATGCCATCAACTCGATGAATGTTGTGTGGAGTCACTGCGGTAGACGGACAGCCAGTCCCCTTTCCGTCAGCCATTGAGGATTGACCTACTTCAGCTTCGTCACAACGATGTACCCAACGTCGGACAGTGCTAACATCCACTGTTGAATCTCCATAAACATTCTTCAAACGTTCGTGGATGCGAATTGGGGTCTCGCATTCAGCATTGAGGAATTCTATGACATAACGTTGTTTTAACCGAACGTCTTTGGCAGCCATTTTTAAACTGTTACAGTGGTGCCACCTGTTACTGAAACAGGTTGGTAATGCTATACAGTGCAGAAGAGTGTTTGAGGAATCCTGCTAAATTTATAAATTGTACACCGATGCAGTATTTACATACATAAAAAATAGGAGGCATTACTTTTTGACCTTCCCTCGTAGAACTTTGACTTTTCAGGAGGGGGATTCTGGGGTCCAGTTTCTCTGTGGTTATTTTGATGAGAAGCATGAGAAAATTGGTCTAGATTATTCTTACGAAAAGGCACTTCTGTCGGTTTACGTTTTGTGGCCGGCAGTTCAGCCAGCGCATTATGATATCGCTTAGACTTTTCCAAAATTTGTTCAAGCTGTTCTGCCCCCTGCTCAGCTAGAAATCTCCGGGTGTCAGCAGACAAAGTGTTCTTTATCTGTTCGCATATAACGAACTCCTCAAGCCCTTCATAGGTAGAGGCGAGCTGTGACAGCTCCAGACACTTTGACAAGTATCCCTTCAGACGAGAAGAGAACTGCTGAAAAGTTTCAGAATTCTCTTTTCTGCTATTGCGAAACAGTTGCAAAAATTTTCGCGCATTCATTTCAAAGCGCTCAAGTAAAGCTTTCTTCAACACGTCGTATTTGTCTTGTTTAGAGTAAACATCATAAGCACTACTTTTTAAAGCCTGGGAAAGCTTCATACACCAACGGGACCTATCTAAACCGTACAGAGTTGCCATTTTTTCAAATTTTTCTAGCCACGTGTCAATCTTCTCATTAGGACAAGGGAAATATTCTAAAGTGAAAGACATTGCGGTGAGTTGAGGAGGTTGAGTGTTAGAAGGATCAGTTAAGGAAGAATGAGGAGAAGACTCTCCATTGCTGGAGGTAGAGGCAGCGCCACGATTTTGGACTTCTAGAGCTTTAAGAGCCAACTCATGCTGTGTCTCTTTTTCCTCGTGCTGTCTCTCCTTCTCTCTTTCCTCCCGCTGTCTCTCCTTCTCTCTTTCTTCATGCTGTCTCTCCTTCTCTCTTTCGTTCGCCCTGCGGATTTCCATTTCTTCATCAATCTTCTTCTGCTGCAATAGACGGTCTTCCCCTTCTTTCTTCTCCACATCATATCTGTCAAGTTTGTCCCTGACAAAAGCTTTCGCTTCCTCTCCTTCCAATCTCTCTTCTCTTGCTTCTTCTCTGAGCATTTGCCTAAGCTTTGCCCGCTCTGCCATTGTAAATGCTGACTGAGAGTTAATCGAGAAGGAAGTAAGAAAAAGGATACACTGGTTCCCTACTACTTACGAGAAATACTAAAGCAAAAGATGATAATAACTGGGATACCTCCTCCTACTTAGATATGTAACTATCGCTGCTATTAATGGCTCTAAAAGCTCTAAATGCAAGCGACTATGCCAAATAAATGGTAGTTAAGATTAATCACTAACAAAAATAAGTTGCTACAGTGGAAACAAAACAATTATTGCAAAAATGTAAGGAGAAAAAAAAACTTCCCCTAAATTTATAATCCAATACATGTTCACCCCTGAAGTCAGATCGGGTAAGGGAGGCAATCAACTGGACAAAAAAATATAGTCCGAACGCACTCCTTAACTTAGTTCAAAACACCTTCTGCTTCAAAACCCTGTGATTGTTACACAATCACAAACACTACCAGCGGTTAAGTTTTACAAAATCAATACATAACATACTCTGACAAAAATCAACCTGTAAATCCAATGATAATACTAAATAATGCTGTGGAAAAGCAATACTATTATAGTGTGGTCGGCACGCAAACAAACAGAACGTTAGTCTAGGGGATAATATTTTTAAAGATATAAAAACTCACGAGACATCACACTCTTACTCTATTAAGTCTATAAAGATTAACAGATGGAAATCCCGAAAAACGAGAAATTTCTGTCGACTTGCTCAGGATTTGAGTTCAATTCCCGGAAAACGAGCCACCATTTGTCGTAGATTTATGATAGGGGAATTAAGACTTGGGTTGGTCCCTTCTGAATAGAAATAGAACCTGAGGTGACTCAGTGAGAGATAATAATAGAAATAGATTTTCACGAGTGAGATTGTGGAAACTAGGTAATTCTGTCCCTGAGACTCGAGGAGATCCTCTCGCTCAACCTATCTCTACAACAGAAAGTATTTGTCAGACAGATAACTCAGTTATATAGATGTACTATATATCAACCACTCACCGACACACTCACATAAGTGACGACAGTTTGACATACAAACGTGAAAAACTATAACAATGGAATATAGATATTTTTTGGACGAACTGGCCGACATTTGCGTCCTTTTTGGGTCCTTAACAGTAGTAAAGTAGACATGAGTCTGACTTCTGTTAAGAGGGTACGCATCAGCTAATGTGGTAAGAATATATTTGTAATTAAATTCATCGCGCACGGAAGCGTACTTATTTGTGCGTGGGTATTTTGCGTTCTGTTGCTAAACACTAGATGACGCAGTGACCTCAGAGAGAGATGGCTGGAATGGAAGTTAGACATTGGTCTGTTCGTTTGAACCCCAGATTGGGGGTAAACTACTGTTTATGTCTATGTTATACGGATTTCCAGATGGAAGCTATAGCCGTGAGAATTTCACAGTAAGTTTTGTTCATTGGAGCTTATGAAAAAAAAAATTTATATTGCTGTTTCGCAAAGATGAATCTAGTCAGCACATTCTATGGGGAATTATTGACCCTCCATTAGGGTATACTGAAATGGATCAAAGTTGAAGTAAAGTTTGTAGATCCAGCCGATTATTTGCAAGTACGTGCCGTTTGGAAGAAGTATATCACAAACGTATAAAGTATATTTTAGCCGTCCTATGGATTACGGCAGATGATTGAGAGGTCAGTCAGTTCAGGACTTAGGATTCTATATATGTACTATTTACTTTGATGCCTCAACTAGGATATTCGGATATGCCAAATATATTGTTTACGAGGCCGTTTAAAAGATAGGACATTCTTGGATGTATCATATACTCTTGATCATAATGGGTATGTCTGCCCATGAGAGTCGACCGTTATAATATTAGATGTCAACCAAGCTCCTGATGTAAATTGCTTGATCATACATGAACATTGATGCTTTAATTACGATGTCCTGTCGTCTGTTCTTTAATATGAATATCATGAGACTATCTGATCTGAACATTGATAATATATTAACATCTTCGCCATGTACATTATTATGCAAATCGTCCATATCAGAGGATGTATACTCTGCCCGTATTATCGTACGTCAAACGTGATTGTCCAATAAACTGTGTCTAAAATTCATTCAAGAGTTCCAGTGTGCTTCATTTGGCACTGGCATTTGTTGACGTGCCCTGTTGAGATTCCTGTTGCTTGATCGCCACATATCCAAATAACATTCGCGTTATTAGCACCAGTAGTCAACTAATCATCACTACCAAAATGACTACTACACCGACACACTTGAATAAGTTTATGTAAATTTCTTTATCATAAGGAATTTCACAACACAGTAAATAAATTTAGACTATCAAATCAATACACAAATAAACATAGGTTAAGGAATCAATAACAGAGTTGACCCATAGGTGTAATCCTTTCCCCCTCTGTTGAACCAAGATCCCGTTATAAGAGAAGTTATTCGCCCCAAAGAGTCACAGATTTATAAACTATGGTCTAGGATATTTCTTTACCGTAAATAACAGAGGTTTTTCTTGTAATCTACTCTGAAATAGATAGCATAAGTAATCTTTAAGAAGAAAAAAACAATCAATGGATATATGGATTATAGAATCAAAGAATTAATCATCCCTGCATTTTCTCGCTCTGACACACTTGTGATCACAAGACATGCTCTCTTACCTAATAGGCACTCTCACAACATCTGGAACAATTGTTTAAGGAACATACAGCCCATCCAATGGTGTGCTTAGGCGAAACAACTTCTCCAAATGCTAATAAATTCAAATCTTGGGAAGCGCTCGCTTCACTATGGTACGTAGGAAGCTGATAAATGTCACTTCAATTTTTGTCCAGGTAGTAAAAATAATTAAGAGTCTAATGTTCACAAAGGTACAGTAGCTTGAAATAATCGATCGCTACCTCGAGTTGCAGGTAAATACTCTGTTCAGGATTTATCTCCTTCTCAACACAGTGGTTGTTATACAAGTAATGTCACAGGTTTGATTCTGTTAAATGTTTGATTTAGTCGCCACCACGGGCCGACTGTAAAACTTTGATTAATTTGAAAAAGAACTCTGGAACTCAATGCCAGTTACAATATGAATTTCAGAAAAATAGTTCTGCTCGTCTAGTTATTCTCTGCTATACATAAACAGAAACCGCTGGTAGGTTTTGGGCTTGACCCAGATACTGTATAAAAGGAAGAGAAAACCATAAATACTCAACCCTAATATAGTATACTCAATCCTACGTGTAAATAGAATATGTTCACTTTGGTCATTAACTTAAATTATAAACCGCAAACTTAGAGCTTGTCTTATCGTTTAAAACTCCCGTGAAATAAATTCTAGTCATTTAAAAAAAAAAAACCAATCATCATGAATTAGAAATAAATACATATCTCGTCAACACTTATGATGAATCAGTGCATTTACGTAGTTAGTTAAAATGTTCTCTGACTGGTTACTAGCAATTTAATTACATTTATTTATAGCTGAATGAGTTTTAGCTAGAAATATAATTTATTCTGCTATCCACTGTAACACAGTAACTAGAGAATTATAATGACGATTAAACTAGTAAATCACTCTGCACACAATCTAGTGAAGATATAATTCGCACTAATTCTATCACTCGACCATACTAGTCATATATATTTACCTTCGCACAAACTTATAAGATTTTCTCCACGAGAAACTAAGACTCTACTATTATGGTGATTCTAGAACTCGCGCTAGAAGTCTCTCTAAAGCTGTGGCAGTACTGAATGAATGAAGTCTAAACTGCTAGGGTATAAATATCTGAAGCTGACAAAGAATCAAAGGGAAAGTTGTAACTAGCAGACTCTTGCCAGATGTTGGCACCTGTTTTCGAAAATCTACATAAATTCTATCTCATTCTGCGAATCAAACAACTTTTATCGCACCAAAGCCGAAGCCAGGTCTATATTAAGATCTAGATGAAATAGAATCTACATATATTATCACCTCACTCTCGCCATCTGCAGAAGTGGTCGTAAATGAATTATAGCGAGAGTCTTTAATATGGCGGTTCGCATCATGCCAAAAAAAAGCAAGAGATTTAATCAATTAATGATTTATACTCACATACAGAACAGGACATTTATTTAAGAAACATTGTTGACAAAAGGTTAGAGAATGAAAATTGTTCAATCAGTAAACAGCTAAACAATTTAGTCTCTGGTCTTTAGATACATTGTTATCATTGGATGTTTTTAATGAATGTTGGCGATTTTTAATGAAAGGAGTCCCTCCAGTGAGGCCGTAAGTTTTGACTTAGCCTAGCAGATGTCTGCAGTAAGTTGTCTCTGGGTGATGGTTTTAAGTGAAATCATGACCATTCCTTCTCTTCAGGAGTCGAGTGGTTTGGTGTACGTTCCTGGCTGTGCCGGGGTAGCTGCTCAGGTTGCCTCTTCAAGTGTCCTTTAGACCCGTCTGTTATAGGTATCGAACTTCGACTTCTAGCAATTGGTAATACAGTCTGAGAGAAAACAAATGCCTCTCTTGAGTATTATGCATCCTGATGTTCTTCTTTGATCCTAAGCCACCGACCGTCAAAGCAGTCAGTGGCCATCACTTCTGGTGGAGTCTTGTAGGGTAACAACAAATTGATTCCACTTTGCTCGGTCGGTGGCATCCTGATGTACTGTCGCTGAATTTGCTCCCCTTGCTCTGCAGTGATGGTCCAACAGTGGCCAAAATTCTACCAAAGTATCTACCGAGGATCAAAGATTACTCTTGGCAGAGATGTGAATTGAAGAATGGTGCTTCAATTCTAGGAAGCTTCTTAGGAAATTAAGAAAACAAATACTACTGCTGACAGGATCCAGGCCGTGTAAACTTTCTATCTTCCCTGACCTTCCAAGAGGAGTAAGAATTTTGCTTGTTTTGATGAGCCGCAACTGATTTAACTCAGTAAAATATTACTTTAACAGCTTTGTTATAGGTATTTAAAACGACTGAGAGATACGGGTGCAGTTCACTTCAAAAATGATTATATCAACCATAAATTTGTATATTTACACATAAAAATTTAATAATCAGTTATAATTAACAATGTAAAAACGAATAAAGGTTTTGATGGAAAAAATGTTAGCATTTAAAGATTCATCACAGGTGATGGTCTGATTTGAAAAGTTCGCTATTAGAGAGTTCACTTGGCAGCTTTAAGTGTGTACTTAGCTGCCAGTAAGATGCCTCTAAAACTAAAGCTATGAACTTTTCTAACGAGACCTTTGATATCATCTTGAACGGGGAAAAACTACAGAAAGTTGAAAGTTTCAATTATTTAGGCAGTAAAATGACTCAGGATGGTGACACAACAAGAGAAATCCATACTAGAATTGCTTTGGCAGCTAGCGCCTTCAATAGATTATCTAACATTTTGAAATTACGATCATTGAATATACATACCAAGCTTCGTCTGTTTAATTCAAATGTTATCTCAGTGTTAACATACGGTTGAGAGAGTTGGAAAATAACAAAATCATTGGAGAAAAAGCTGAATACATTCGAGAACAAATGTCTTAGAAAACTCATGAACATCAGTTGGAAATAATTCAAGACTAATCGACAAATAAGAGAAGACTCTAGGCAGAAATATATCTCCGACTATATAAGGAAAAGACGATGGTCATATATCGGTCATGTCCTACGAATGCAAAACAACAGAATACCACTACAGGCGCTCACTTGGGTTCCTGAGGGTAAGAGGAAAAAAGGAAGACCAAAAGAAACACTCAGAAGAACAATAATAAGATAAGGAAGAACGTTGGGCCTAAATAATGTGCAAGAGCTAAGAGGAGTGGCGTCACAACGATCAACCTGGAGAGCACTGGTTTCTGCCTTATGCGCCGTGTTTGGTGCTTAAAGAATTTATTATTATTATTATATTAAGATGTCGGTTGGTTTCTGCTCCAGTCAATGCTTGTTCTTTGCGAATTATGGACTTGTTCACTCGTCACTGGTCAAGTCTGGTGGCCGCAACACGTCCCTTGTAGTATCGTGGAGTCATTGCGAAGATGGTCCAGCGTCTGTTGAGACCCGTCTACTGTAGATGTCTATTTAGCTCTGACTGCTGGGCACGTATACAACTCACTGTCACGGGTTGGCTTCCCTTGCTCTGCAGTAGTGGTCCAACAGTGGCAAAACCTAGAGTATCTGATATGGGCCTTCAAAGGTGTCTACCTTCGCACAAGATTACTCTTGGCAGAGTTGTAGATAGAAGGATAATGATGATTCTACCCCGAGGAAGTATTCATAAGATATTTCAGAAGATAAGAACAATGCTAAATTAGTCTGAGGAAGTTAACTTTTTATCTGACCCGCCGCGTGAAGATGTATAAAAATTGTATAATTTAGCTAGGTCAAGCCCCCGGCTGATTTAATTCAGCTAATTTCTTATTATTAGCTCGATAAATGTGATGGTATTGCCTCCCCTACTTTGCAGTAGTGGTCCAACATTGGCCAAAACTCAAGAGTATCTGATATGAGCCTTTAAAGGTGTCTACCTTCGCACAAGATTACTCTTGGCAGAGATATAAATAGAAGGGTAATGACACTTCTATCACAAAGTGAGTGTTCACAAGATATTCAGATAAGCGAAAATAATGCTTATTTCCTTAACTTTAACTTTAGTTACAAATGTTTTGATATCTTTATGCGATTATTCAATTATTCTTTATACAGTTACTTTTGCTGTTATTTATACATGCAATGTATGCTCACAATTAACCACACTCTTGACAATATTCTTTCAGTAAATCTGAAATTTATGTCAGTCGTCTAGGGTAATTACTAGTCAAGTTCTATAATCCCCGCGCGAGTCGCTCAACTGTGGCTTACCACACATGTGCGACCGCGTTCAATCCCAAGTCGAGACCCCACTTGTGACGGTATTGCCTCTCCTGCTTTGCGGTAGTGGTCCAACAGTGGCCAAAACTCAAGAGTATCTAATAAGGGCCTTCAAAGGTGTCTACCTTCGTACAAGATTACTCTTGGCAGAGATGTAGATAGAAGGGTAATGACACTTCTATCCCAAATCTATTCTTCACAAGATATTCAAATAAGCGAAAACAACGATGCTTTGGCTGAGCACGTTAATTCTAGAATCTGCCGACCACTTTTGTGAAGAATTAAGCAATGATTAATTTTAGCTCGTTAAGCCGCCACCTCTGATTAACTCAGGGGAATTCTTATTATTCTAGTATAGCTCAGTTTAGAGTGTGTGTAATAAATTGACTGAGACAAACATGTAGTATATTTAAAAGGATAAAATCGAAGTTAAATTTGTTAAATTACAAATAACAAAATTTAATAATCACTTAAGATTTAACAGTTTGAAAATAATTGAATAGTTTAGAAGAAAAGTTTCATCATTGATTTGTAATAGAGATGATGAAAGATAGTTCACTTAGGCTACGTATATTTCTCCCTCAGCTGCTATAATAGTTTCTGCTCCCGCTGATGGGTTCTGTTTACACTTGTTTCTCTCGTCGCTGGTCAAGGTTATAGGGTGTAGCTCGTTTTCCAGAAATGTCAAGGAGAGTCTACAAAGTTGATCCCTCGTCTTATACCACTGTTCCCTTCTTGTTCCAGAGATAGCACTTTCTGCTGGTACAACCAATAACTATGGTATAAAATAGAAACGAAGCGCACTCCTGAGTATTGCATTTTCCAACCTATGGCTATGGGTCCCTATCTTCACGTTCCACCATACCATTTATCTCAGAATTTACCCTCGATGAGAATTAAATTTAATCTCTCGGGATAAAACTGTCTTTACATTTAAATTGAATAGCTTTTATAGTTACTTTACATTTAAATGAAAAGGTTAATAGTACAGATAGAAAATGTTTACATTTACATTTCCACTGATTGAAAAGTGTTCACAATATAAATTGAATATGTTTTCATTTATGTTTACATTGATTTGAAACTGTAAGTATTATACTTAGAATGTACATAATTTCTTTTATCTTTCCCTCCCTGCTCCATTGAAACGTGGGATTACCTTTTGCTTTTAGTTCTTTTTAAGAAGCTAACAATAAAGCAATCACCAGTCCGTGCAGTGGTGCTTCATGAATCATCATTCTATACGCAGAGGTTGCTAGGCTCAACTGACTGTGACATGCACTAGCGATTCACATGTCAATATACATATAAATGTTAGTTGTCATGTTAGTAATGAGAAAAATAGAATGTAAAATGACAGACTTACGCCAATCCTGGCTCACAAACATTTTGCTCAGATGAATAAAAGAGACTTGAATTTGCCTCTTACACGCGTCTGAGGTGTCATTAATTTAATAAGTTCCCTCTCTGACTTTGTGTGTTTCCTTCAGTTTCCTCAGACAGCGGCTTTCCTTATTAAAATGATAGAGATTTCCTGTGCTGTTTTTGTAAGTCCTGATAAATACTCAAATAAAAGGTGTCCCGCCTGATAAAATGGAATTCTGAATTCCAGGCTTCACTCTAGCAAGGTCTGGTGTCTTGGCAAGCGATCTTCACAGTATTTTTGACTGACTGAAGCGTCAGATTATATTCACTTCCTTCTCACGCATCTCTTTTTATGGAGTCTAACCAAAAGCTCCAATCATTTTCAAACAGGCAGTTTAGGGTGCAGTACTTTCAAAATATTTTACGTAAAATAAGGTACGTAAAGCAAAAGGTTACTGTTGCTGTCTGTAGTGGATTTTTGATGTTATTGTATGTTTGTTATGTTACCTAGTGTACTGTATGAGGTCAGCTGTGAAGGCTCCAGAGATAAAAGTTTATGTGAATTACAGGAGGCCTTTCCGCTACCACTTACGACCTCAAACAGACTTGTTTTACTATAATGAATGTTAGCTACGTTAAAAAGTCTAGGGTACTGAAATGTAATGTGTAGTGAATATAATATACAGACACACACATGTAATTATTAAGTCTAATAATAATAATAATAATAATAATAAACTCTACAATACACTGAACTAACTCTGGTTGTTATGGTTTTAGTTTTAACAATTTTTTTTTAAATTTATTAGTTCTGAACCAAGTTTTATTTTGGTCAGAACATATGTAATGATATGAATTTATTAATGAAATGCATAAATATGTGGCATAATAAAATGTAATTTGTGTACATAGGTATATTATAAGACTGGTTAATATTACTATTATTTATAATGTCTTTGGGAGAACTAGCACTGGATGTTTCGTTGGAGTGGCGTCATCACGCCCAATCTGTGACTACCAAAATCATTGTCCATTGACTTATGGGGTGAAGTAAATGTTATATTGTTCAATATTTATTTCTTTAGTTGATGGTGGATTAGTTGTGAATCTCCACTGACACCAATGTTAGGCTGCACAGGCACACGCTTGTGTATTTTTACAACAGCATTTAGCACCACTTTAGTGCCAAAACAGAAACTTCTGAAACAAAATTTTGTGCCATGTGTCAGTACTCTACCTACTGAGCCACTCTTACACACAACACCACACAACAACATTACACAGACTGGGTCAGATCTCTCTGACCAACATAACACATCTCACCCAGTTGTTTTCACATAGTACCAGTTCCCCAAGACTGCATTGCATCTGAGATATGTTCAATAGTTTCCTCTTTCATTCAATAAGATGGGTGATATGTTCCCACTGATCTCAATAATAGATCCGCCTTCCATAGTCTTAGTTAGGTGTCCATATATTATTTGTTTGTCTCTAGGCCCTGAACTGCGGCTGGGGACCTAGAGCAAGCACTTACTTGTCGTAATCATTTTCTTTTTGATATGGCAGTATCAATCACTCAAAATATTAAAATAAACAAGAGAAATGCTTTTATCCTTACCACAATTCGAAATTGAGAACACAGTACTTAATACTAGCAAAACTCAGCTGAGCTGCTGGCTAGAGTATGGCGTCCCACTGAATTTATTGTAATATTTCCTGGAAAACACCTCTAGCAGTTAAGAACTGTGTTATAGGACAGACTTCTATCGAATGGCACAAATGTGCGTCTCTATCTTGCTAATATAAAAATGCTTTGGCCAATCAGATCGAAAGACCAAGCTTTTCAATTTGAATTTTGAAAATAAAGTCAAAAGTACATCTCAATTTCTCAAATGTACGTCGGTCACATTTTGGCTTTTCCCCAATTTCACTTGTTGTTTTTGACTAACTACATGTAAAAACGACACAAACCTGCTTCCTAAGTTATTTTTAGCCACTATCTCCCGACTTTGCCCCGCTAGTTTATTACAGTTTGAATTTTGCATTTTCTTGTCTCAAGGACGCAAAATGGTGACTTTAGTGAAAGTATGCACAACAATACTGTACGCTAGTCTGATAGGAACAATACGGTCTTTTGTCAATATCTTCCTTGTTATCTGTCCGTCTGTATAAATAAAAGTATATTATTTGTCAGCTTAAGATGGGCTATCAAACTAACTAGGTTTTATTTTCATAACTTTATTATTAAAGAAAAACCTATTTTGCTCAAGGTTAGTTTTTGAAATTTGTTTTGAACTTTTGGGTATGGCATTTGCCGCTATATTCGAACAAAACAACCAAGTACGGTAAAACGTCTAAGATACGACTGTTTCTAACAAGAGCTAAGGTCTTTTTCTGTCCATTTCCTTACATTGTGTTAACTAGTGGCGTAATTTTTTCCATTAAACTACAAATTGCGTCTTTTTGCCTTTCTAGATTCACACACGTGCACACTGCCTATTTGGCATATATGTTTAAAGACATCAACCTGTTAATTATTTTGATAGTCTAAGAAAGGGAACTGGTGTTTTACGATTAGTAACAGGTTTGATTCCTGGTTATCTTCCCCTTGTCCTATGTTGACCTGTGTCGGGGAAGGTCTTATATATTCGTCTTGTCTTAAATCACTATTCACATGACCATATACGGAGTGGCTTTGCCTCTCGCTTGAGGAAACGCCCTGGTCTTGGGTTAGTTTTGCTCAGGTCTGTGCTTGTTTGCACATGCGCAGGTTTTGGCGCAAAGACCGGGAGACTTCCGTTTTAGGAGTGTCCCTTGAGCGTTGTGATTTGACAGAGGTCCGAAGATTTTTCCTTGCCATCTTTTCGGGGATTTGGAAGTTCATTGTATGACTGAGATGTTATTTCCTTCCCCTAAGTTAATTCTGTATGCCAGGAATGGCAGTGTTGTGTTTAGTGTTTTATAGGATTCTGAAACAAGGTAATAGAGTCATTTTTGATCTTCTCGTATGCCTAAGTTAGAGAAGTACATTTGATTACCTTAAGGCGACATGTTGAACAGAGCTCACAGCTGATATGTTATATAGAGCCCCATTATTGGTGCTTGATACGGGAACCAAGACCAAGTTGTCTTTTGAACATTAGAAGCCCAGCGAAAGTCGTCTACTTGAGTAACCCGCTATGCAAGCGGTAGGATTGGCAGGAATATGTACACGGAAAGATAAAACACTAAGGTTATCTTATATTTAAGGCCCGCTACTTGCGGCCTGATGCTGTCGCCATAGAGGCCCGTTGTTACGGCCTTTATTCTTCATGAGAAGAAGTGCCTGGCATGTGATGCCAGAAGAAGTCACAGCCTTTTGTTAGGCAATTGAAGCCGCCTTTCCCGTGCGGTATATTTGCAAAAGGGGTACCTGACGGGTTCTGTCAGGGTACCAGAACTTCAGTATATGAAAGCAGAACGTAGATTGACAGGCCATTATTGTTGGCACCATATATCTGAGTTGATGCAAAGTGTTAACCATCATTACAATCATATAATGTCCATGATTCTTGTGCCATTGACTGTGTCGTCCATACTATCGTACGTCGTATAATAAATATTGTGAAACGTCAGCAGTATTACCTACCTTCACTGACTTCTGCATGTGGGTGAGTGGGTTCAGTGTATAGCTGTCCAATAGCCTAAACGCATTCGTCTACACCCACACTTACCACATCATCCCACATCATATTCAAGTACTACACGCCTGAAAACATGTATGCTGTTTGTGTGAATGTATTCATTACACCATGGCAGCGCATCACGCTGGTGACCTAGATATACACCGCAACATTGTACTGTCCAGGTGATAAAACGACACGCCCACTCTACCAAAGTTTACATCACGAACAAACAGAATTTTACATCTGGTAGGCCAGATTCGTGGGGTTTTCAGCTACACAGGACGGTGGTAAATAGGTCAACGACTGCTGACCCACATAAACACTGACGTTAGCATCTTTATAATATTGCTACATGGACCACAGCTGCTACAGAAACTGGCGTTAGCATCTTTATGATATTGCTACATGGACCACAGCTGCTACAGAAGTGGAGTGACACTGTTCTACTAATAAGCGTTCTACTGCAGTTCTACAGACGATGTCCATTTATTTGTGTGACCAAGTCACATCGCTTTCTTTCAAGCTCTCAGTGTAAACAATTCAGCTGTTTGTTTACATACTACAGTCTACAGACATATCAACGTTAGATCTTCAGGTCGCAACTGGTTGTCGAGAATGTCACAGTAGCTGTACGTTTGAAGACCACTACATATTGTCGTCGTTCGGTAACCATCGACGGTGGATCTTCCAATCATTGCTGTTCGTATATTGTGCTTCGGTGTTGACAAAAAAAGGCCAGGATTATACTTTAAGATAAGTGGCAGTTGAGTTTTTGAAACTGTGCCATTATATTGTGTGTAACTGAGCCTTCTTTGCAACACATTCTATTATATGCTTTCTGTTTTGTTACATGTTGAGATTAGTGTGTTTATTTCAGCGGGTTTGGTTGGGTCGGTGACTCCAATAGAATATCCCACCTAACCGAGGGTCTATTGTGAGCGTTCTTTAGGGAACTTATTGTGAATTTCCCAGTTGTGGAAATTTGTTACGACTTTTGTTGATGGCGCGATATTTTTTGTTAGTTGTGACGAGATGTGTTAGTGTCGTTTTCGTTATTTTTCTCCATTTTTCAGTTTTGTTCTGATTTGTTTGTATTTGTCTGCCTTCTCTTTTCTATTGTTTATACACCTTTTATGTTTATACACTGTGTTGTCATTGTATTAATGTGATATTTCGCAGTCATCATTACAATTTTTTGTAACATTTTCTTTGGTTTTGCTTTTCAGTTTAGTTGACCTCTGCGAATGTTTTCGATTGTCCAGATGTTTGTCGTTGTTTAATTAGTATTATATATTGTTGTCTTATACAGTCAACATATATACTTGATCATGTACTATTATTAATATGATGCACATAAGATACTGAAGTGATATGGTGACATTATAAACAGGGTAACTATACAAAGTCTTTGTCAAAGACTTGTCTCCCACTGAGATTGGGATATAGTGTATTATTATTTCAGAGGTATTGAAAGCACTTTATTGGACATAATGTCTACATTGGATTTCTTTATCCAGCAAGGGATAACCCTTGGTGAAACTGGTGAGAAATTGAAGGAGTTTGCACTTACTCAATACGACAAGGCGCAAAAAGCAGAAGAGAAAAAACAAAAAGCTGAGGAGAAAAGATTGGAAAGAGAATTTGAAGAGAAAAAGTTACAAAGAGAAGCTGAAGAGAGAAAAATTCAGCAGGAAAGAGAAGCTGAAGAGAAAAAGTTACAAAGAGAAGCTGAAGAGAGAAAAATTCAGCAGGAATTTGAAGAGAAAAAGTTACAAAGAGAAGCTAAGAGAGAAAAATTCAGCAGGAATTTGAAGAGAAAAAGTTACAAAGAGAAGCTGAAGAGAGAGAAGAGAAAAACAGAAAATGGAACATGAGGAAAAACTCTTGACTTTGGAGATTGAGAAATCAAAAGTGATGAATATGAGTAGTTCTCAAGCGACTTCTAGTAAGACAGATCATAATACTTATAAAGTAAAACTACCTCCTTTCAATGCTGCAAAGGACGATATAACGTTCTATCTTAATAGATTTGAACTTTCATGCGTATCGCATAAGGTAGATAAGTGAACCATTAAATACTATAATGGCAATAGATGAACCTGACAAGACTAACTATGAAGTTGTTAGAGCAACTTTATTAAAGAGGTATCAACTTAAAGAAGATGATTATCGTCTTCGTTTTAAGACTATGTTACCAGAAACTGGGGTAGAGTTCTCAGACTTTATTACAAAGATACGTCTTACTTTCACTCGATGGATTGAGTTGTCTAAGACTGAACACACATATGAAGCACTTATGGACTTATTACTTAGGGACAAAGTAATGTCATCAGTTAATGAGTCCTTTCTTGCCTTTATACATGAACGTAAACCTAAAGACATAAAAGACATGGAACAATATTGTTGCCAGTATGTCACTGCACACCCACAACAAACGATTAGTAATTCTAAGTTTAAAGAGGGTTTGCCCGTGGCTTCTGCGACACCATTTGGGCCTAATTTTTAGGGTAAATTTCAAGGTAATAAACGCAACTTTGATAAGAAAAGTTATCGTAATTACGGACAGGATCAGGGTGATCCATCCCACAGTGGTTCGTCTTCAAAGAATTTGAGGCCATCTGACAGCCCTCGTAACCCTGGTTCCACCAATTTTGGGAACTTTCGTAGGGGTAGCCACAATAAAAACTATCCTAGCTATCAACATTTTGCAGGGAAACAGCAAAGTCAATCTGGTAGATATTATAATCAAAGAGTAAATCACAATTACAATTGAGAAAACTGCGTCAAACCAAAGCAAAAAGTCAAATAACAATAATTCCAGAGGACATAATAGTCGGGGTAAAGGGCAACACAACAATATTAGATCATGTCATCATGCTAACTGTGCTCAACAAGGGTCACAGGTAGTCAGTAATGAATCAAATGATAATAAAGCTAACCCTAGTGCTGTCACATGTTCTGCCTTCGATTATGGGAGAGCATCTCAATGCCCTCAGTGCACTACTTTGTTTGAACCTACTACCATATCTACCTTGAGTTGTGGCCATCCTCTACCCGCTCTTCATGCCGCAGCGGCGCATGACGAGAGAGGATCTTTTCTCCTACATAGAGGTCTAGTGAATAAAAATCAAGTCTCAGTTCTCTTTGATTCTGGATGTACTACTATTGGGGTTAAGCAATCTCTTATAGATCGTTCCTGTGCCACTGGGAAAGAGATCAAATGTGTAACATTTGGTGGCACAGTAGAAAAATATTCGACTGCTATCATACACATAGCTACTCCTTTCTTTACGGGAAATGTCCACGCGTGTCTGTTACCGAATCATATTGCGGATCTTATCGTCGGGCTTATACACGGGGTTAAGTATTGTACCCCGCAGCAAATTTTTGCCTGGGAAGAACAAAATATGGAAACTGCTAATGCAGTTGTCACAAGAGCACAGGCTCAGAATATGTCTCCGTCTTCATCGACCGAAGGTGATGAAGTACTTGAGCAAGATAATCATTCGGTAATTTCGCATGACTCTTTTATAAAATGTCAACAAGAGGACACTTCTTTAAAAAAATTCTTCCTTCTGGTTAAAGATGGGGATCCAAATCAGAACACAAATCGCAAATCCTGGATCACTATGAAGAATGGGGTACTAGTGCGTATGGTACAACACTCAGATACATCTATACACTCACAAATTCTTGTACCCAAAAGTATGAGAGTTCGTATACTTCAACATGCTCACGACTCCCAATATGCTGGTCATATGGAATTTTCACGTACTAAGTCAAGAGTTCTTGCGGCTTTCTTTTGGCCATTCGTAAATAGAGATATACGTCTTTATTGCCGGTTGTGCAAAGTATGTCAAGAAGTCAAGTCGAAAGGTCCTCGCCATGCAGCACCTATCCAAGCTGCGGACATTCCTATTCGTCCGTTTCAAAAAACGGCGATAGATATCATTGGTCCTTTTAAAATCAAATCAGCCAGAGGACACCAATTTATTCTTACATGCGTTAACATGTGTACTCGTTGGCCAGAGGCCACACCTCTTAAGAGCATTTCTACTGCCGACATTGCAGACGCTCTTTGGATTATATTTTCACGTCTGGGATTTTCTAGGGAAATCTTGTCAGACCATGGCACCCAACTGATATCTGACACTATGTCACAAGTGATGTCTACTCTTAATATTGAAAGGTATCTGAGTAGCATCTATCATCCAATGTCTAATGGGTTAGTCGAACGTCTCAATAGAACCCTCAAAAATTTACTTGGGAAGATAACAGAGGATCATCCCGAGGATTAGGACAGAGTCTTACCCGCGGCTCTCTTCGCATACAGAGAGGGTCCCAATGAACACACCAGTTTTCTCCGTTTGAGCTTGTCTTTGGCGCGCGTTTGCGAGCCCTATGTCCTTGCTTCACGATCTCATAGCTGCCGATGATATAAGTGACGACACACAATCTTCTTATGAATATGTCATTGCACTCAGGCAGAAAATCATTGAAGCATGCAAATTAGCAACTTCTGCATCGGAATTTGCTAAAGAAAAGGCAAGGCAATTTGCGAATAACAAAGATGCCTACGACAACTTTGTCCTGGTGACAAAGCATTTGTATTACTCCCTACCAGGGAAAATAGACTCCTCATTGGATGGAAAGATCCTTTTATGATTGGCTCTAAAATTTCTGATGTCGACTATGTTGTCGATATAGACGGAAAACATAAAACCTTCCATATAAATATGCTTACGGAATTTTTTTACACGTCCAGAGTACTTGCAACCTATCTTTCAAGCGACGGACGACACTCCAGTCCCTCATGGTTATTACTCATCTCTGTCAGTTATACAGGATGAAGAATCTACTTTCTCGGACGTTAATCTTCCTCTTCCGATGATTCCACTTCATTCTACGGAATCATGGGAAAATGTTACTATTTCTCCTAAATTGTCTACTGGGGAACAGCTACAAGTCTATTCCACTTTACAAACATTTCAGGATGTTCTCACGGACATTCCTGGACACACATCAGTCATTAAGCATGACATAATACTTACTGACCATACTCCTATCAGGGTCAGACCTTACCCTATTCCTATTCATTTCCAAACACAGGTCGAGAAAGAATTGGATGAAATGATACAGTTAGGGATAATTGAACCATCCAACTCGGCATACGAGTCGTCTATGGTTATTGTTCGAAAAAAGACAATAACATACGCCTTTGCGTCGATTACCGTAAACTAAATCAAGTAACGAAATTCGATGCCGAACCTATGCCGCTATTGGATGAGCTACTTACTAGACTTTCTAACTCTCGTTTCTTTACCAAACTCGACTTGTCTAAAGGTTATTGTCAAGTTCCTCTAACTGATCGAGCCAAACCTCTCACTGCTTTCTCTACACCCAGGGGCTTGTTCCAATGGAACTTCATGCATTTCGGCCTTATGAATGCCCCAGCTACATTCGTACGCATGATGCGTCGAATTCTTTCACATCGTTCAGATGTTATTGCATACTTGGGCGATATCTGTCTCTTTAGTGATTCTTGGGAAGATCACTATTTGGGTTTATGTGAACTGCTGTCTACTCTGCGCGAGCATAACTTGACAGCTAACCCTCTAAAGCCTATGTTGGATTTAGTGAAATTTCTTTTCTTGGTCACCGTGTTGGACATGGTCTCTTGAAGACAGAGGACCACAACACTTCTAAGATACTCAACATCACTATTCCTAAGACAAAGAAACAGATCCGTAGTCTCTTAAGCCTAATACAGTTCTACGGAAGATTCATTCAGAATCTTTCTTCTATTACGGCACCACTCTCAACCCTATTGAAGAAAGGGTCTCCTAATGTGGTGCGCTGGTCACAAGAATGCCAATCTTCATTGGATCAGATTAAGTCATTATTTTCATCTCCTCCTATCTTAAGACCACCTACTGCTGATAAGACATTTGTCCTTCGTAGTGACGCCTCATCAACAGGGATCGGGGTAGCACTGATGCAATAGTATTTAGATACTCTGCATCCAGTAATGTACGTCTCTAGGAAGCTGAATGCGACAGAAAGGAATTATTCCGTTCTAGACCGAGAATTATTGGCTATGGTCTGGGTGATTTTTAAACTTCAAAGATTCCTTCTCGGCGCGCATTTCATAGTAGAAACGGACCAAAAAGCTATCACAGCTATGCAAAGTAAGGATTTGATAAGCTCAAGATCCACTCGATATGCTATTGCTCTTCAACCTTTTCATTTCACGGTACGAGCTTTCCGTGGTTCGGATGATGTGATGGCAGACATACTGTCGCGATGCCCACATGAATCTACTTAACTCTCATGTCTAGATCTCCTGATATATATCTAGATTTATGTCTGTACCTTACAATAACATGCTACTAGAACATTTATGTCACTTTACTTAAATTCAGTGTTATGAATTGTATGATTTCTTTCTCCGTTACCGTTCTTGGTATAACAGAGAAGGTTTAGTTATCACGATATAAAGGTCGGAAATTATTACTGCCACTCTTAATAAGGTAGAAATGTAATAGTGACTATGGTACATTATAACATTCTAAAAATTGTGTTATTTGTATTGTTCTTAGCAAACCAGTACTTTGTCCGGGAGTGCCGTCACAGAATTATCTTGATGCATTATGATTTCCAGGCTGACCATTCAGATGCTGCTTACAAGCGTCCTCCGGACAAGGCTTCTGAGATTATCGCCTGTTAGTTAGAATGTATATCTGTATAGTCATATTGATGTGAAAAGACTTTATAAATGTTGTTATGTTTAACCATTAGATAATAATGATTTTATAGCATTATACTTCGAGAGATTTCTGTTGACATGACTTCTCGATACATATTGTTCTTCACCATTGCTACACATGATGATATCGTATGTAAATATTGTTTGCATTGTAACATTGCCTGCACCTTTGGGTACTTTGGTGGCACCTCCCCGGATATATTTTGTTTGGAGAATATATATTTTCTCTTGTCTTGTGAGATAACTGTTGTTCTCACAAGACGCGCTATTGTGCGTCGATTGGGTCTGACATTATGTCATAATATTTATGTTGATCCTTTCATCGACGCACCATTCATGCGTTTTGAGCGTGTTGCATCTTGCTCAGTGATGGATTTAAAAAAAAATGTTTCATTTTTTTCCCCGGGGGGTGCGGCAATCTGTTGCTGTCTATTTGGCATATATGTTTAAAGACATCAACCTGTTAATTAAAAGGGAACTGGTGTTTTACGATTAGTGACAGGTTTGATTCCTGGTTATCTTCCCCTTGTCTTATGTTGACATGTGTCGGGGAAGGTCTTATATATTCGTCTTGTCTTAAGTCACTATTCACATGACCATATATGGAGTGGCTTTGCCTCTCGCTTGAGGAAACGCCCTGGTCTTGGGTTAGTTTCGCTCAGGTCTGTGCTTGTTTGCACATGCGCAGGTTTTGGCGCAAAGACCGGGAGACTTCCGTTTTAGGAGTGTACCCTGGGCGTTGTGATCGGACAGAGGTCCGAAGATTTTTCCTTGCCATCTTTTCGGGGATTTGGAAGTTCATTGTATGACTGAGATGTCATCTTTCCTTCCCCTAGTTCATTCTGTATGCCAGGAATGGAAGTGTAGTGTTTAGTGTTTTATAGGATTCTGAAACAAAGTAATAGTCATTTTTGATCTTCTCGTATGCCTAAGTTAGAGAAGTACATTTGATTACCTTAAGGCGACATGTTGAACAGAGCTCACAGCTGATATGTTATATAGAGCCCCATTATTGGTGCTTGATACGGGAACCAAGACCAAGTTGTCTTTTGAACATTAGAAGCCCAGAGAAAGTTATCTACTTGAGTAACCAGCTTTGCAAGCGGTAGGATTGGCAGGAATATATACATGGAAAGATAAAACACTAACGTTACCTAATATTTGAGGCCCCCTACTTGCGGCCTGATGCTGTTGCCATAGAGGCCCGTTGTTACGGCCTTTATTCTTCATGAGAAGAAGTGCCTGGCATGTGATGCCAGAAGAAGTCACAGCCTTTTGTTAGGCAATTGAAGCCGCCTTTCCCGTGCGGTATATTTGCAGTATATGAAAGCAGAACGTAGATTGACAGGCCATTATTGTTGGCACCATATATCTGAGTTGATGCAAAGTGTTAACCATCATTACCATCATATAATGTCCATGATTCTTGTGCAATTGACTGTGTCGTCCATACTATCGTACGTCGTATAATAAATATTGTGAAACGTCAGCAGTATTACCTACCTTCACTGACTTCTGCATGTGGGTGAGTGGTTCAGTGTATAGCTGTCCAAGAGCCTAAACGCATTCGTCTACACCCACACTTACCACATCATCCCACATCATATTCAAGTACTACACGCCTGAAAACATTATGCTGTTTGTGTGAATGTATTCATTACACCCTGGCAGCGCCTCACGCTGGTGACCTAGATATATACCGCAACATTGGACTGTCCAGGTGATAAAATGACACGCCCACTCTACCAAAGTTTACATCACGAACAAACAGACTTTTACAGTTACGTATTTCCATATATGGCAATAAGACATACGATGCCTTGCGTAAAGACTCGCGAATATGTCGTTAACCTCATATGACAAAGTGTGTCAGATGTAAAACTTATTACTTTCGCTAAAGTAATGCCTTATCTGTTGCTTGAGCACACACAAAATCCGTCTCTTTACAACCTTGGCGGAGACGCACCCGTGCCTTATCAGTGATTTAGCAGATTGCGCGGGGTGATGTACGTGTTAATCTGTGTACTGATATCGGCTGCGCCTGCGATTAACCAACTTGGTTGTCGATCATGTTCTCTCAGCCACTCCTGCAAATGTTTAGTATTATTATCCATAAGGAGTGTCACATAAACAGACAAAAAACAATATACTGAAAGTAGCGAAGGAATGTAGATACAAAATATCTGCTACTTAGCAGAGAATGAAAGAAAGAAAGTGTGACAAATAGAAAGCGTGCAGTAACATCAGTACCGCAAACGTAACTGATTACTGCCGAGTTAAACAGAGATAAGGAAAAAGAAGGGGTCGTCCCAATCCATTCTGTGACAATAAAGATTATATATATATATATATATATATATATATATATATATATATATATATATATATATATATATATATATATATATATATATATATATATATATATCATCATGTGACGTATTCTTTCCAGAGCGTTGTCTCCATTACAACTGCTCTGAACGCATTACGATTCTGGGTAAGTCGACCTGCATCAGCCAAAGACAAGTTCAGACTCTCTGTGATGTCCTGGGTCCACCGTCGTCTAGGTCGACCCCTTCCCCTTTTTCCAGGGACCATGCCTTCCACCACTGTTTTTTCCAGACTATTAATATAATATATATATATATATATATATATATATATATATATATATATATATATATATATATATATATATATATATATATATATATATATATATATATATATATATATATATACTTGCCAAAATGCTGAAGTGCCGATGCATGCTTTTCCGTAGATTCGTCTCTGTGGTGAGGGACACGTTTCCTGATGAGTTCAGGAAGTAACCGCTTCGGGTCAAGGCAAGAATCTTCAGGTGTCGATTTCAAGCTTCGAACCACAGTCTAGTAGTCCAGTAATTTTTTAATTTAAAAAAAAAAATTTTTTTGCCTCGTATTGGCGAGGCGCGTCCCGTTCAACCTAGCCGGTTATATTAGGGCGCATGTCCAAATATAAAAGACCTTTAGGTCTCGAGAATTTATCCAGTAGATGGTCTCTCCGTGCGTACCACAAATAGTCGGGTCGCCTCGTACTGGTACCGCAAACTTTACAGGGAATAAAAGAACATATTCCACTGCTAAATATATGTTTGCCTGACATTAATCAGGTGCCTTTTCCCGCTGACCGTTAGCCATATGTTTTCTCAGATTTTTTACTCTCACTGAGCGTATATCAAATGACTTAGAGCATGTGATGAAAAATCCTGGATGTCAGTTAATGTAAGAAACAATTTGTGACTGGACAGTGGCAGTGGCGTGTGCCTGAATAAACATACTAAGCTTACATACATTCACAAAATGATAATCTACAACTATTCAAAAGTTGATATAATCATCACTAACTCCCTGCTTCATTCGGAATCTGGGGTTACCTCTGCTTTTGGTTCTTCCGTGAGAAGCAATCATCAGCGCTTGTTGTAGTGGTTCATGAATGGATCCTTTTCACATGCTGAGGTTGCCGGCATAGTATGAATCTTTAACACCATTCTCAGATATGAACATGTCTAATTCACAGTATAAAAAATATGTTAGACACACGTCAACAATTGAGAAATCTTAGAATTCTTGCTCAGTAGAATAGTGTTGGCAACTTAACGCAGATGACTCGAACACACGTCTGGGGTATTATTTCTATTTCAGAATCCCTCTGTGACTTGTTAGTGATCCTGTAAAATGTTGGGTTCCGTATTAATGTTGGGGAGTTTTCTACTGATGTACAGAGATGCTCTTAGAACTTTTTGTCTGGTCCTATAAATTCAGAATCCAACTCTATTCTTGTCTGTGGAAAGGTTCGAGCTGTCTACGTTGACGTTTTCTGGAATGCAGTGCCGTGTGTCAAACGTTTACTACGTTATATTGTAGGTTACCGGCTCACGCTTCCACCTGGCGTTTTCTGAAAAACTCCCAATCAGCAGGTTGTTTATCGGCACCTCAAATGCTAGCCAATACATTCAAAGTACATGTTATGAAAATTTTCCTCATGCAGTATTCTGTATAACTCATGCGTTTGAAAATGTCAAGCAGTCTTCCTCCGTAAATGGAGTTGCTACATCCGACAACTATTGTCAAAGTCTACTAATATTACACTTCTTGCTCACTCTTCCAAATGTTTTCCAAGATTGCGTTCATCTATAATCACCTAACCGTGCTGTCGAGTCAGAAGTAATTATGCAATCTTAAGCAACACTGCTTGCTCGCATTTACCCGGAGTCAATGTGATATTAACACGTTTTAGGGACTCAATTAATCTCTCAGGGATGGGCGATACGCTTGTCTCGCTCTGTCATGCATCGAAGAGTGAAACGTGAACAATGACAGTAGGGAAAAAGAATGTGCTAACAACTGAATAATTCACATAATTCAGTACGCACAACAAATGTAGTTCAATACGACCGGTGAGGAAAAGAGAGCGCACAAATTATGTCACACTCACTTATTCAACAGAGAGCACCACCAGTTGGTACCACTGACTAGTATCATGAAATAAGAGATAAACAAATACCCTCCTCACCATTGCGTTTCATGACACAATATCAGGTGTCCCCCACCCTTTTTTTTCATCCACAATCCCATCTGTCTCAGAACTTTACCCTTTCTGAGCATTAATATTAATCCCAGTGAGCGGAAAACATCAAGAACATATTTACATTTACATTTGAACTGGTTGAAAGAGTTAATATAATAAGTATGTACATCAGTTCTGTCATTATCCACTCCTGTTCCATCTGGGGTCTGCTGAGGTTGCCAACCTGGAAGACTTGGACATGCACTAGCAATTTTTTCACATGTTAATAAAGAAAAATATAGAATTATAATATTTACTTACCCAAAATTTCTTTGGGAATGCAGACTTACTTCTGGCTCAGAAAAATAGTCAAGGCAACTTGATTAGGATGCCTCTTAAACGTGATTTGGGGCATTACTATGCAAATAGAATCACACTATGACTTAGTGTTCAGATTTTTAAGATTCCGGGCTTTCCGTATTAATGAATTTAGAGTTTTCCTGGATGTAAGTTCACAAGGTGCTCAAACACGTTGTCCGGTCTTTTAAAGTGGAATCCTGATCCTATTCCTTATTCTGGCTTCTCCGGCACCGGAATAGCAAATAAAAATGGTGATAAATTAATAGGCGTTTGTGGCATTAATAACCTGGTCATTGGAGGAATACTTTTTCCACACAAGAAGATCCAAAAATTAACGTCGGAGTCACCAAATGGCCGTGACAGAAACCATATCGACCACATAATGATCAACGGCAGATGGAGACATTCACTACAAGATGTGAAAGTAAGAAGAAGCGCAGATAAACGAAGTCTTCGCCACCTAGTAGTAGCAAGAATACAGTTGAAGATCAGAAGTACTGGGCCAAGAATAACAAAGTAAAAAGATTTGACATCAGTAAATTGAAGGACAGCCTTACGAGAAATGCTTTTGTCACTGATATAAAAAAAAACATTATCTGGCTGCTAAGAGCCAGGAAGATGCAGCAGCTCAGGATGTTGGCCAGAAATTCAGCTCAATTTCAAGAATATATTGAGAAAGCAGCAAAATATGCTTGAGATTTCAAGAAAGGAATATACCAAGTTGGATAACACCAAAAACAAACTTTTGACAAGTCTTCATGTCTCGTGCCATCAGTTCAAGGTCTTTCCATGCCTTTTTATGTCTGTCTCTAGTACTCTTCTCTGTGTGTTCTTCTCTTGAGGATTTTAGAATAAGGACTGCCTGGTAATGCTATCAACAGGTTTTCGCACTGTGTGCCCTATCACACGCTAGCGTTTCTTCTGATCGCTTGTCCCACTCATATTTGTCTGGTTCGTGTCATCAAATCCACATAAGTGATATTGTCATACCACTTCGATCCCTCTATTCTACGCAAGCATCCATTTATGAAAGCTTGTAGCTTTTCTGTTGTTGTTTTTTTTTTTATTATTTGATGAGTGTTAATTTATGAAAGGGCGTAGTTTGACCGCACGGTGTTTTTATTTGTCCTTTTCTAGATTTCACATAATCAACGCTGAACGAATGCTACAGTGAAAACAGTTGGTCACGTTGAGAAAGATTTGAAACGAATACTGTCTACTGAATGTGCTAGCCGTACAAACTCTAGGTCAGCGTTGGTAACTTCAATTTACAATGGGCGGTTTGTGTAGCAAGCACGAAATAGATGACACACCTGACCCTGCTACTGGTTTGACGCCAAGAGAAAAGGCACTCGTGCGACATGTGTGGCATTTTATGGCGAGGAAGGAGAGTATAAAGGAGAACGGAAGTGGGTTATTCCTCAGGTAAGTTCTGCTTTGCCAAAACTGTGACCGAATATTGCTCCTGGCATTTATTTATTTTTTTAAGTCACCAATCAACAGATCGACATTGTGGCAGATAAAGGGAACGAACAGTGAGAATCAAACATAGGAAAGTCTAGAAAGAGTAGAAAAAAGGGAAGCGCAAAAACAATGTGCATGAGACGGAGAATCCGAAAAGAGGTTAACAAATCCGGTTAGGCACGCTTTTCAGCAGCTCATTCAGAAGCGTGAGTGAAGCAGTGCAGGACGCACATACCCCAGATATACAAGGGTAGCCATGTTGAAGGCGATAGTCAAGTAAACAATGTGTTGTGTAAGACTGAAGAACGAAGGAGCGAGTTAGGCTCCACTCAGAAAAAGGGTACGTAGAGTGAATTAGTTACGCCCATACCGTAGTCCTGTTACTCGTATAAGATAGATAGTGGCCATCTAGAAACAGGGAAAGGAACAACCCCGGAGGAGTCCGGTATCACTTCAAAAACCTGAACCTAAATTGATAGTATCAATAGACAAGGATTTGCTTAGACACAGGAAAGGATGTATTTACTAGTAACATCTGAATAATAGAGACAACAGACATTACAATATTGAATTTTATTCTCAATGGTGAGCGAGTGTTAAAGAGAAAGTGTGGCGGACCAAGATTGTTGGAGGTCCGGGTAACAGCAGTGGTCAACATTGTAAATAAACAGTATTTTTGTTGACTGTGGCATTCCCTACTTGTATAGAAGATCTGCTTAGCGTTATGTCGCCGCCCATAAAGTTGATCACTACGTTCTGAGGCAAAGAAATCCTGGGTAAGCAAAGGCTGTGTGCAGCTGCCACTTGTTAACGAGCGATGCCACAACTAGCACGTTCACTAACCAACAAGCGGACTTGCACACTCATCAACTAAAAAGCGGAATAGCACCATCCCCAACCAATAAGCCGACTAGAAAACTAACCCACCAATATGTTGACCAGCACACTTCCCACCCAACATGATCACAAGCACGTTCACCAGCCAACACGCTAACACACACACACCAATTAACACGCTGACTAACACACTGTTGCGTGATAAATTCTCGCAACATCGTTTTGTTTCAATGTCTGTTTTATAACGCAAGGGCAACAACTGCTTGGAATTTATAGTCACTTTTCTCGGTAAGCATTTGTCTTCTCGCGTTGGTATCGAATGCAGTTAAGTTTGAGCTGTGGTCATTTTTGCGCTGGACTGCGCATGACTTGTCTTGTTGTTTGGTCGATCGGTTTCCGCCCACGACTAGTGGAGTGAGCGATTTGGAATGGCGAAAGAGATGCCTCGTTGAAGAGGGGGATCTCCGCTATTTTTTGTTCTGTCAGGGATGTGTAGTCCTCTTAATGGATATTTCGTTTATTCGAGATAATACCTCTAGTGTTTTCCCACATGTCGGGAGGCGTGATATTTCTGTGTATTTCATGAAAGCAAGGTAAATTGACTTTTTCATTAACTCTATCGATTTTGGGTCGTGAGCGATTTCGATTCATAGCCTGTCTCCGAAAGTCGTCGCCACGAGATGTTTTTTTTCCCAGCTCACATGTCGCTGCATTGTACTGCATCGGTTGATGCATGTACCAAGGACCATTACTTGCTACTTTGTTAAATGAATTAGGTTTGGAAAACCTTTATTATCTAGAGGATATTTTTGTGGACATTATTTATACTTCGGCAGACGTGTCTGTCTTGCTGAAGTCAAACTAAGGAGAGTGAACTGATCTCATACATCTGGTTATCTCCTGGCTGTTATAGAAAAGGATGGAGTTTTCCACCTGACTACATTTACAGCACTATGAAATATAACATGCATCTGACTCATCATTGTAATGCTGTCTACCGTCTATTGCTGTATTGAATGTTGCTGTGATAATGACTGTTTGATGTGCCTACACATTTGCGTAACCATTTTGTCACTGTGGCGTCCACAATAAATAATGAAGAAAAACGTCAACGGCTGTTTCAAGACTCATTGACTTTATACGTCGTGAGTTTACTGACGTCCTATGTGGATTGCCCTGTTATTGTTGTATGAACATTGTTTTGACTGAACACATCTACACACTACACAAAACCAGACATGCAGATACCATCCATCATCATATGGCATCACGCATCATTTGGTGGCCAGTGTGGAAATGGAAAAACAAAAAAGGGAATCAGAAGCTGAGGAAAGAAAACTCCAGCTACAGCTAGAAGCTGAGAATAAAAGACTTGAAAAAGAGGCTGAGAATAAAAGACTTGAAAAAGAGGCTGAGAATAAAAGACTTGAAAAAGAGGCTGAAAATAAAAGACTTGAAAAAGAAGCTGAAAATGAAAGACTTCAAAAAGAGGCTCAGGCTGAGGAAAGAAGATTACAGAGAGAGTCTGATGAGAGGAAAGAGAAAGCAAAAATGGAACATGAAGAAAAGGTCTTAGCTTTAGAGTTGGAAAAATTGAAATTGACAAGCATGAGTAATGGTAATGATTCAAACAAGGGTTCATCTTCTGGTAAGGCTAATAATGATACTTTTAAGATTAAGTTACCAACATTTAGTCCTTCCAGTGATGACATAATGTTCTATCTGGACAGATTTGAACAAGCATGTACAGCTCATAACATAGACAAAGCAAAATATGTTTATCAGTTATCAGGGATACTGACAGGTAAAGCTCTAAGTATATTAAATATGGTGGATGAACCTGACAAGAACAATTATGAGGTTGTCAGGGCCGCTTTGTTAAAGAAATATCAGCTTAACGAAGACGGCTATCGTCTACAATTTAAAAACATGTTACCTGAAAATGGAGTTGAATTCTCCGAGTTTATTGCAAGAATACGCATTACTTTCTCACGATGGGTTGAACTATCTAAGACGGAAAAAACTTATGAAGGACTTATGGACTTAATACTTAGAGACAAAGTCATGTCGTCTGTCAATGAGTCTTTCCTTGCTTTCCTTCATGAACGTAAACCTAAAACAATAAAAGAAATGGAAGATTTCTGTTGCCAATACGTAACTGCGCACCCACACATAACCATGGGTAACTCTAAGGTGAAAGAAGGTTTACCAGTTGCTTCGGCAGCTCCGTATGGTCAAAACTTTGCTCGTAGATCCCAACAAAATTTTGATAGAAAGAGTAGCGGTAATTTCTGTCAAAATCATGGAAACCAATTTCATGGTGATTCATCTTCGAAGAATTGGAGACAACCTGATAGTACTCGTTACTATCACCCTAATAATTATAGGCATTTCAAAAGAGGATATGGTAATAGAGGTTATTCCTGCCGAAGACCTCAGAACCAAACAAATAGATGTTCGCATCAATGTGAACATGATAGTAATCGTCGAAACTGGAATTCGAACCAGGATAACAATTACAATAGAGACAATAATAACTGCAGAGATAATAATAACTTTGATAACTTCAGAGGTAATAATAGTCGGGGTAGATCTCAACACAAAAAAAAGAGATATCAGCAGGCTAATGCTGTACAACAGGAAACTGAGGGAGCCTGTAATCATGGTGTTGATAATAAAAACTTTGACGCTGTCACTGGTTCTGCTTTTGACTTTGAGAGAGCAAACAAATGCCCCCAATGCAGTACTTTATTCGAACCGGGTACCATAACTACTTTGAGTTGTGGTCACCCACTTCCCGCTCTTCCTGCTGCTGTTGCGCATGACGGGAGGGGTTCTTTAATCCTACATAAGGGTCTTGTTAATGATACTCCGGTCTCACTACTTTTCGATTCCGGATGCACCACTATTGGTGTTAGACAATCGCTTGTAGATCCATCTTGTGCTACAGGAAGGGTTATTAAATGTGTCACATTTGGCGGCACTCTAGAAAAATATCCTACTGCTGTAATTCGCATTGCCACTCCTTTCTTTACTGGAGATGTGCATGCTTGTCTCTTACCTAATCCTATTGCGGACGTTATTATTGGTCGTATTCACGGAGTTAGGGAGTGTACCCCACAGCAGATTGCTGCTTGGGAAGATAATAACATGCAAGCTACAAATGCAGTAGTTACAAGAGCACAATATCCAGGCTGCTGACATTCCTATTCGGCCGTTTCAGAAAATGGCCATAGATATTATTGGCCCTTTTAAGGTCAAGTCGGCCAGAGGACATCAGTTTATCCTTACATGTGTCGATATGTGCACACGTTGGCCAGAGGCTATTCCTCTTAAGAGCATATCTACTACAGATATCGCAGATGCTCTTTGGTTGATATTTTCTCGCTTGGGGTTCCCCAGAGAAATATTGTCAGACCATGGCACTCAACTCATATCTGACACTATGTCACAGGTAATGTCTACCTTACATATTGAACGATCTCTCAGTAGTATCTACCATCCTATGTCTAATGGGTTAGTTGAGCGTCTGAATAGAACGCTCAAGACTTTGCTTGGTAAGATAACTGAAGATCATCCTCAAGATTGGGACAGGGTTTTACCCGCGGCTCTCTTTGCCTATAGAGAAGTCCCTAATGAACACACAGGATTTTCTCCCTTCGAACTTGTCTTTGGCGCGCGTCCACGCGGCCCTATGTCTTTATTACACGATCTCATCACTGCCGATGATATTAGCGATGAAACTCAATCCTCATATGAGTATGTCATTGCTCTTAGACAAAAGATCATTGAGGCATGTAAGCTAGCAACTGCTTCATCAGAAATTGCTAAAGAGAAGGCAAGACAGTTTGCTAACAAGAATAGATGTCTACGACAACTTTGTCCAGGTGACAAAGCATTCGTCCTACTCCCCAGTAGGGAAAATAGACTTCTTATTGCATGGAAAGGTCCGTATGCAATAGTCTCTCGGATTTCCGATGTTGACTATGTGGTCGATATTGATGGAAAGCATAAAACTTTCCACATAAACATGCTTTCGGAATTTCACGAACGTCCGGACTATTTGCTGCCTATTTTCCAGGCAACGGATGATGCTCCTGCACCTCACGGTCATTATTCATCCCTGTCTGTCATTCAGGATGAGGAAGCTACCTTCTCTGATGTCAACCTTCCCCTTCCAGTGGTTCCATTACATTCCACGGAATCTTGGAAAAACGTTTCTGTTTCTCCTAATCTTTCTGGTGACGAACATCGACAAGTCTCGTCGATGTTACAAACATTTCAGGATGTTCTCACTGACATTCCTGGACACACAGATGTCATAGAACATGACATAATTCTTACCGACAATAATCCAATTAGGGTTAGGCCTTATCCTATTCCTATACACTTTCAGTCGCAAGTGGAAAAGGAATTGGATGAAATGATTCAATTAAATATAATTGAACCATCGACTTCACCATATTCTTCTTCCATGGTTATTGTCCGGAAGAAGGATAAGAACATACGAATTTGCGTTGATTATCGCAAATTGAATCAGGTCACAAAGTTCGACGCTGAACCGATGCCTTTGTTAGAAGATCTACTGATTAGACTTTCTAATTCTAGATTCTTCACTAAACTTGACTTGTCTAAAGGTTATTGGCAAGTGCCTTTAGCAGAGCATGCCAAACCTCTTACTGCTTTTTCTACACCTAGGGGTCTATTTCAATGGAATGTTATGCCTTTTGGTCTCATGAACGCCCCTGCCACTTTCGTTCGCATGATGCGTCGAATTCTGTCACATCGTTCGGATGTCATCGCATACTTAGATGACATCTGTCTCTTCAGTGATACCTGGGAAGATCACTATTTAGGGTTATATGACTTACTGTCCACTCTACGTGAGAATAATTTGACAGCAAAACCTTCTAAAGCTTTTGTTGGTTTTGGTGAAATCTCTTTCCTGGGTCATCGTGTTGGTCATGGTCTCTTGAAGACAGAAGACCACAATACTTCCAAAATACTGAACATCTCTGTTCCTAAAACGAAGAAACAAGTTAGGAGTCTCTTAGGTTTAATTCAATTTTATGGGAGATTTATTCCAAATTTATCTTCGATCATGGCACCTCTCTCAACATTGTTGAAGAAAGGTTCGCCTAATCTGGTCCGTTGGTCTGAAGAATGCCAATCTTCACTAGACCAAATCAAGAATATATTTTCTTCTCCTCCCATCTTAAGATTACCTACTCTTGATAGGACTTTTGTTCTTCGGAGTGATGCTTCATCCACTGGGATTGGAGCAGCACTGATGCAAAAATATGCAAATACTCTGCATCCTGTTATGTACATTTCTAGAAAACTAAATGCGGCAGAGAGGAACTACTCGGTTTTAGACCGTGAGTTGTTAGCGATGGTTTGGTCAATTCTAAAACTACAAAGATTCCTCCTGGGCGCACATTTCATTCTAGAGACTGATCAGAAAGCTCTTACAGCTATTCAGACTAAGAATTTGAAGAGTTCGAGATCCACTCGATATGCTATAGCTCTTCAACCTTTTCACTTCACGGTACGAGCTATCCGTGGTGCGGATAATGTGATGGCTGACATTTTGTCTAGATGCCCACATGACTCCAACTAATACTTCTGTCCTATATTTCTATATATTACAGAGTCATAACACACCTATATTTCTACAATAGATTAGCACATCTGTACTTACTTTATATGTACACACTATCGTGCTTTGTTGTCATCTTCTTCTGTTCGTTTTTTAAGATGATAGAGGAGGACTGAGTAGTTAATATAAGGGCCGTTAGTTTACTAAACAGCCACAATTATTAATAATGTATTGTACCTTATGAAGCATATTAGTTATTAATTAGCATTATATTGCTTGTACTTTCTCAGAATGTCATTGTTGAGCTGAGGACTTACCTTACGAGTTCTAGATTGTGTACTTACCCTCGGAATACCAGAGCATATATCCTGGATCGTCATGTAGTTTAACTTTACTATGTACTTATGTCATTACATGTCAAAGAATGTACTATTTAAATTTTCCTATCAGATTTGTACATCCATTTTTAAAGACAATATTAGAGTATGCTGTTTAATGATGATTATAGTAACTTGCATACGTATATTGTGTTTACATGCTAACGTGATGTGTGTTGGTGACACCTCCCCGATGTGAATATTTTTTGAGACATATTTATTTTTCTGTTGAGGTATATCCTCACCAGACACTCTATAATTAGCCTATTGTTTGGCAATTTAATTAATTATCAGCGCATAATTCGTGCGTTTTGAGCCGCTTATCGCTTGCTCTTTGATATTGAAAAAAAAATATGTTCCACATTTTTTTTTTTATCGGGAGGAGGTGGTGATATGTTGCGTGATAAATTCTCGCAACATCGTTTTGTTTCAATGTCTGTTTTATAACGCAAGGGCAACAACTGCTTGGAATTTATAGTCACTTTTCTCGGTAAGCATTTGTCTTCTCGCGTTGGTATCGAATGCAGTTAAGTTTGAGCTGTGGTCATTTTTGCGCTGGACTGCGCATGACTTGTCTTGTTGTTTGGTCGATCGGTTTCCGCCCACGACTAGTGGAGTGAGCGATTTGGAATGGCGAAAGAGATGCCTCGTTGAAGAGGGGATCTCCGCTATTTTTTGTTCTGTCAGGGATGTGTAGTCCTCTTAATGGATATTTCGTTTATTCGAGATAATACCTCTAGTGTTTTCCCACATGTCGGGAGGCGTGATATTTCTGTGTATTTCATGAAAGCAAGGTAAATTGACTTTTTCATTAACTCTATCGATTTTGGGTCGTGAGCGATTTCGATTCATAGCCTGTCTCCGAAAGTCGTCGCCACGAGATGTTTTTTCCCAGCTCACATGTCGCTGCATTGTACTGCATCGGTTGATGCATGTACCAAGGACCATTACTTGCTACTTTGTTAAATGAATTAGGTTTGGAAAACCTTTATTATCTAGAGGATATTTTTTGTGGACATTATTTATACTTCGGCAGACGTGTCTGTCTTGCTGAAGTCAAACTAAGGAGAGTGAACTGATCTCATACATCTGGTTATCTCCTGGCTGTTATAGAAAAGGATGGAGTTTTCCACCTGACTACATTTACAGCACTATGAAATATAACATGCATCTGACTCATCATTGTAATGCTGTCTACCGTCTATTGCTGTATTGAATGTTGCAGTGATAATGACTGTTTGATGTGCCTACATATTCGCGTAACCATTTTGTCACTGTGGCGTCCACAATAAATAATGAAGAAAAACGTCAACGGCTGTTTCAAGACTCATTGACTTTATACGTCGTGAGTTTACTGACGTCCTATGTGGATTGCCCTGTTATTGTTGTATGAACATTGTTTTGACTCAAGTGTAATAGCACAATCATCAACCAACAAACGGACTAGCACAATCACCAACCAACAAGCGGACTAGCAAAATTACCAACCAACTAGCGGACTAGCGTAATTACCAACCAACAAACAGACTAGCACAATTACCAACCATCAAGCCAACTGGTAAACTCGCCCACCAACATGTTGCCTAGTACAATCACCAACTAACAAAATGACTTGCACATTCACCAACCAACAAAATAACTAGCACATTCACCAACCAACAAAATGACTAGCACATTCACCAACCAACAAAATGACAAGCACATTCACCAACCAACAAAATAACTAGCACATTCACCAACCAACAAAATTACTAGCACATTCATCAACCAACAAAATGACTAGCACATTCACCAACCAACAACATGACAAGCACATTCACCAACCAACAAAATAATTAGCACGTTCACCAACCAACAAAATGACTAGCACATTCGAGAACCAACAAAATCACTTGCACATTCACCAACCAACAAAATAAATAGCACATTCACCAACCAATAAAATGACAAGCACATTCACCTACCAACAAAGTAAATAGCACATTCACCAACCAATAAAATTACTTAAACATTAGCCAACCACCACGTTGACTACCACAAACACCAACCACCACACTGCTACCACAAACACCAACCAACACGCTGAATGACACAAACACCAACCAACACGCTGACTAACACAAACACCAACCAACACGCTAACATGCAATCACGAACGACAGTGTTGACCAGCACAAGATAAAACAACCAATCTCCCTAGTATATATACACAGACTGTGATAAGAGGTTTTGATGTTCATAAAATTAAAGGTTAACAAGGTGAGGTCAAGCTATGTAAGTTCCCTGAGTAAGAATTGTGATGATGAATTTCTCAGGGTCCCTATCCGCTACCCCTTCTGATCTCAACCAGTGTACAGTATTCTCTGTGGTGTTATGTGGCTAAGTGTCTAGGGTAATGTATTTATTATGAGGAATGAATAATTTCAAACAGAACTTTAACTCAATAAAATCAAGTTAAGTAAGACTGTGTGTACTTTTTGATATATACAGGGATATATATACAATTTTTAATCTTCCTGTACCTCAATCTTTTGGGACAGGAATTATCAAATCAAGAAAATTTTTATTTACAGAATATAAATGAATAAGGTGGAAACTTTGTCCATCACTTGAAACAAAAGGAAAGGTCACTGTAATGGGTACCCCACAGTCTGATTCAATGCTTGACATTAACACTAGTCTATTATTGGAGAGTCTGTTCTTTACATCATTCCCCAGAAAATTCTTTTTATTGTTGTGGAGAGAATTGCAATGAACTATCATATGCCCGTACTAAGGGACTTATCTCGTCAGCCTGTCTGATACTGTTGGCTCCAGAATCTACAAGATCAATCAAATAGTGTTGCCTCCTGGATAAAGATACAGCATCTAGCTTCCAGGTATATTGTAAGCATTCACTGCCCACAGGTTCTGTCTTCTCCAGGTTTACTGCAACAACTTTGTAACTGGTAATACAACCCTGGGTTCTTGTGCGTTTATTCACCGGTTAATTCAAATTGTGGATATTTATTACCCAAACCGATCACCGTACTCTTTCTTGACTGAAACAGTGTCATTGTCCTCTCCCCCCTCCCCCGTTGCTTAGAATTTTTTTTAAAACACGCCTGCCGTTCGTAAGGTTGTAGTCACGTAGCACATTCTGCCGTAGGGGAGTGAAGTGTTATAGACTTCGATGTACTGGGTCCCAGCTTTATGAGGTGGGGTGGCCTGTTCCCTTCCTCGCTGCCGTTGCCTTCTCTAACTCAAGATCAGAGGCAGGTACCCTTTTACAGCTGGTTTGACTGATGCGTGACACCTGTTCCCTTCCTCGCTGCCGTTGCCTTCTCTAACTCAGGATCAGAGTCAGGTACCCATTTACAGCTGGTTATGGAGTGTTAGAGAAGGCAACGGCAGCGAGGAAGGGAACATGTGTCACGCATCAGTCAAACCAGCTGTAAAAGGGTGCCTGACTCTGATCTTGAGTTAGAGAAGGCAACGGCAGCGATTTACCTTGTTTCCTTTGTACCGTTAACTTGTAGAACTGATTCAATTCCGTTCTATTGGTTTATAAACTTTTTTTTTTTTAAATAGGGAGGGGGGGTGTTGAGGGCGGGTCTGTCGTAAGCGTGTCAACTATGAATGCAAGAGAAACGCTTTTTTTTTTTTAACTTGCCTCCCAAATCACAATGTGAAATCAACATTTTTCAGTCAAGAAAAAGTACGGTTCTCAGTTTTGGTAATAAATTTCCAGAATTTGATTTAACCGGTGAATAAACGCACAAGAACCCAACCCTGGAATAAGAAGGAAAAGTTCCTCCCCTTTAGAGCCTGTCTATAACAATTCCACAACTAATCAATAGTAAGCTTACCTGGGGTCAGCCATGTGTGCTGACCATTTGCACCAGACTCTATGTTTCCTTGACTACACTCAGTACTGTGTTTTCATTCTTTTTCCCATATGGCATCAAAGCCACTGTTCCTTAAGCATTGATTGTCTTCCATAGAATCAGCAGGGGTGTACAAATATATCTTGTGACCTGTTAATTACTTCTTCCAAACATTCTATGCATGGTTAGTAGTATACCATGGCGGACTTAGGTATCATTCAGGAGGCGCGCAGGAGGCGCTCCAGGAGGCGCGTGACTTTTATATAGCAAAAACGCCAGGAGGCGCGTGACTTTTATATAAGCGCATTCAGGCGGCGCAAGATGGCGGACTTGAGCTAACAAGGGGAGGTTATTTGGGTCAAGATGGCGGATTTGAGCTAACAAGGGGGAGATAATTTGGGGCAAGATGGCGGACTTGAGCTAACAAGATGGCAGATTTGAGCTAACAAGGGGGAGATAAAAAAGATGGCGGACTTGAGCTAACAAGATGGCGGATTTGAGATAACAAGGGGGAGATAATAGGAAGAGGTATGTTTATATAAGGAAAATGTGGCAAGATGGTGGATTTGAGCTAACAAGGGGGAGATTATTTGGGGGAAGATGGCGGACTTGAGCTAACAAGATGGCGGATTTGAGATAACAAGGGGGAGATAATAGGAAGAGGTATGTTTATATAAGGAAAATGTGGCAAGATGGTGGATTTGAGCTAACAAGGGGAGGTTATTTGGGTCAAGATGGCGGACTTGAGCTAACAAGGGGAGGTTATTTGGGTCAAGATGGCGGACTTGAGCTAACAAGGGGAGGTTATTTGGGTCAAGATGGCGGACTTGAGCTAACAAGGGGAGGTTATTTGGGTCAAGATGGCGGACTTGAGCTAACAAGGGGAGGTTATTTGGGTCAAGATGGCGGACTTGAGCTAACAAAGGGGAGATAATTTGGGTCAAGATGGCGGACTTGAGCTAACAAGGGGGAGATAAAAAAGATGGCGGACTTGAGCTAACAAGATGGCGGATTTGAGCTAACAAGGGGGAGATAATAGGAAGAGGTATGTTTATATAAGGAGAATGTGGCAAGATGGTGGATTTGAGCTAACAAGGGGGAGATTATTTGGGGGAAGATGGCGGACTTGAGCTAACAAGATGGCGGATTTGAGCTAACAAGGGGGAGATAATAGGAAGAGGTATGTTTATATAAGGAAAATGTGGCAAGATGGTGGATTTGAGCTAACAAGGGGGAGATTATTTTTAGACTTTTAGATAACAAGAAGACGATGTTAATATAAGGAAAATGTGGTAAGATGGTGGTTTTTTTATATATTGTTGTTTTTAGTATAGCGAACTTAGGTAGTGGCTGTGTTAGACAAACAAGAAGAGGGTAATAGGAAAATATATATTTACATAATAAGAAGACGATATACGTTAGATATAGACATATATTGAGACATAGACAAACAGTTAGACAAACATTTATACGAACAGTTATACAAACATTTAGACAATTAGACGATATATAGGTAGCAAAAAAGCGTTTTAGTTAATATAGTTTTTATTTTATATTCAATAGTGTTTTTGTATTATCAAACAGGAGTATGGTAATATATATAGTATTTTTTACAAAATGTACATTATGCAGTAATTTGTTAGCAAATGAACATATAATTATATGGTGTATTTTTTAACGTAATACATTTTCACATAGTGATATGTACAATTGAAAAATAATTATATTTTATATTTTTTAACATTATCAAACATTTTCACATATGAATGTACAATAATACATATTTACATAGGTAGATGTATGTTCAAAATAAAAATATCACAGGGTTACAGGCCAGACCTTGAAGGGAGTCGTCACATTGTCGTCACGTCGTAAGAAATAGTGTATTCGTACAGACAGTTTAAATGTTGAGGGGTGAGGTGGTGACGTTGTCGGGATGTACTTGTCGTTTTATGTAAAAGTAAGAAAGGGCGTTGCGGTGTTGTTCGTATGTGTAGATGGAGGAGTTGTGTACCCGGAACCCGATATTTTTCCCACCCTGTGCCTGTTGTGTGTTGAGGACGTCTAGAAAAGTGTGTTTGTCAACTTTGTTGTGGTGTTTGTTGAGTCCTTTGGTGGTGGTTTTGTCGTAGTCGCCAAAACAGTGATATGTCTTGCTACAGAGGGAAACCATCCCTCTGCCTTCGTATTCTAATTTAAAAAGGCCCGGTGTCCGCTTGTCGAATAATACTTGTTCGCGGCATTTTTGACAAAGGGCGCGCGTTTTACCCTCGGTAGTGACGAAAACGGGTCTATGGTCGGGACATACTTCGGCGGGGAACCACTGGTGGTAGGAGCTATAAAATTCCTGTCGCAAAGCGGGCTTAACAACGTCCGCTAAGTTGTCTGAACTAAGGGCCAAGTAAAGGCTGTCTGTGTCCGTCTCGCACAACTGAAAATCTGACCTATCTACAAATTTATCTAAACAGTCGTAATAAAATTCTAACATGCGTAATTTCGCGTATTGGTACACGAAAAATCCTATCTGAACGGGGAGGTCCCAACATATACTCTGTTTCAGTTTCTCTACTTCAAAAATGTCGTCAGTCACTAACGTCATTTTCCTAAAGCGGGGTGAGTTTATTTGGTCAGAGGTACCCACATCCGTCGTGTACGAGACATCCACATGCTTCGCCTTATTGGTCAATGTCTTGCCGTAGGCCGCGTTACCTAGCAGTTTCATGGTCTCGCTGGTAATGGCGTAGGCAGGATCAGTATCACCCTGTCGACGCGCGTTCGAAACAGTGTCCCCAAACCGTTTGAAACACGTCACGGGTGTATACTCAAGCACCTGGTAGATACAGGTGACTTCTAATCCTTTGGTTAGGTACCAGCGAAGCAGAGGTGTCGCCAACAGAATCTTTTTGCCCACATAACTACCGATCAACGTCCGTCTGGGGGTAGTCAGGAGTTTATGTTTCTCGGCGTATTCCCGCATGAAAGGTCCAATATCTTCCCTCGTGACGTCAACATTCTTAAAAATGGGCGTCATCTCAGAGAAATGTTCTTTTAAAGAGTCGGGGACATGAATGTCACACTCGACTAGGCCAAACAAGGTCTCGTCCAGCACCGAGGCGAGAATATTTTCTTTTGTCAGGGGGTACCGACATTTCGTGTAAGACGGTTTCTGGGTAGGGAAGGTGGCGTTGAGAAAACGACGGATTGATGGGTCGGTTTTCTTCAACGCCTGCCACTCGCATTCCCACATTTCGACAACAGTAACGTTGCAGTGGCCCCGTAAATAAGAACTTGTGTCCACCGTCTTTGCGTACAACTCAGCCAATGGTTTGTTGTTGACTGGGTTAACGTCACGACCGGCGGTTAGTGGGCAGTTAGGGTGGCCGTGGAATAGGCACCCATGGAACTGGTAGGCGGTTTTAGAGTGTCTGTCCCAACCGTCTACCCTAACGCATACGTCACCCAACGCCTTCTCACGCCCGTTAAACTGGGTTTTTAAGGTCACTTTTGTTTGGTGGGAGACCCAAGCCAAATAATCGCGACACTGGACGGTATATTTGTGGAGTTTGTGGTGCTTGAAACCATCATCCTTGGACCGTCTAACGGGAAAGTCAGTGGGCATTTTCTGCATTAACGCCCACAAATAAAGGGCGTTGGCGTCAAAACCTTTAATGGCTTGAACAGGTTTGCCACCTCTAATGCGGGTTTGGCCTTGCTCGTGGAACCTGTGAAAAATAATTGACGGTCCCCCGACGATGTTTTGGCGCAAGATGTTATGTAAATCTACCTCCTGCTTCGAGCATAAAGAAAAATTGACGTTGGGCGGGAGGGTTTTGAAGAGGTACTTTAACGTGACACCGGGCACAGAGATCGCATCTTTAAACATGTCTACACCTAGGCGCGCGTAAAAACTAACTTGTCGCTCTAACGCTACCAGGAAGGGGACCACGTCTTTATTGTTGTACCACGTCAGAAAGTCGCGTAACGTGGTCATGTGGTTCTGGGCCCACACCTTCTGGCATTCGGCGTACTCATCGGCGGAGATGTTAGTGTTTTTAAGTTTGGAGAAAAACGCCGAGTGGGGTGGTAACGCGGTCTCATCTAACTTTGCTAAATCTGTTATGTATTCATAACAGAAAAACCCTTTGGTTTCTTTAACGTTATACGCCGCGAGATATTTGCTATAGCTAAATCCGGGGGCTAAGTAATTGACTATGTCTAAAAACTTTAACTCGGTAGAGTGTTCTCGAGAAAACACTCATAGTCAAATGAGGCGCGATAAGGGAAGACGAATTTTGTGTCTACGTCTATGCCCTCCTCCTCGATTAATTCCCAAATGGTCTCTGGGGGATTATACACACCACCTCTAAATGTTTCTCTTCGCTTAGAGCCGGTACACCGCTTTTCATGGCGCACCAATCGGTAATACTCCTTCCACAACTTACCGCAATCGGGACACGAAAAAGAGTTACTGGCCCTATCAATATCTGCTATGTACATGAAGTGGTTCTTAAACATTAAAAGACGCAACGTATCTTTAAAAGTGTCACTACCTCTAAGTTTGGGGGTCAGGTTTTCCTCATCGTCAAATTCAAAAACGTCAATATTTATGTTAAAACATGTCTCTAATTGGGGCATATCGATTAAACTAACCCCGGGGAAATCGACGAGGGACCTAAGTCCCTGCTGTGTTTGCCACTGTTCGACTAATCGGCGCGTGCTTATTCTAACGTTCTTAACGGCACCACCCCTAAAAACGGCTAGACATCTAAAAAAACAAAAGTTATCACTGTATGGTTTTGAATGGGAATCGTGTTGTAGTGTATGGATGTAATTATTGTCCGCGATGAAAGAGGGAATGTCTTGTATGCAGCAGCCAATGGGAAAGTCTTGGATATGATACAGATAGAACGAGGTGGCGGCAATGGCTTCGACAAAGTATTTTGTGTTTGGTCTATTTAATTGTGCTTGTGTGACAATATCGCTGTCGTGTAACTGTGAGAGAAAAGCTGTGAAATCTGTGATGTTGTTGACTAAGTGTGGTTGATCTAAGACGACTGTGTTATTCGAGGAAGCGTGAAAGAAGCGAAGGTCATTTGTTTCTCTGTGTCTTAAGACGATGTGAAAACTGTAGTTTATTTTGAATCGTTTTGTCTGTTGTTTGAATACAGGAAGCAAGAGACTGTCCCAGTCCGTATTTTCTGTTGGTCTGTGGAAAAAAGTGAAAGTGGATAGGAATTTATGTTTTTTTGCATGTGTTTTAATGGCTTGCCAGTTATCGATGTAGATTTGTTTTATGTCAGCCTGTAAGTCTTCTAAAGAGTCTTCTTCTGACGACAAGCGGGGTTTTTTAATATGGGTTTGGGTGCTGGTCATGGGACGTTTTTTGGTCTGGCCTGTTTTTCGTGGGTGGGCTGGAGTGGGGCTTGAGGAAGAGGTCGCTGATGGTGTGGTGCCTGCTGCAGCAGATGATGATGATGTTGTTGTCTCTTGGTGCGCCGATCTCGATGATAAGTCTGTGGTACCTGTAGGTAATGTTTGTTGGTGCCCCGATGATGATGATGAGTCTGCTGGGGCACCTGATGTTGGTGTGGGGACAGTCTGATGTTGTTGGATTCTGTGGGTTCGTAGATTATCACTACGAGTAAATTGTTTCCCACAAATGTCACAAGAAAACAGAGGTATACCGTGTGCTGTTTTTACGTGACGTGCTAGATTGTCCCGTCGGTTAAATGTTTTGTTGCAGCGGGGACACGTGAGACTGTGCCTTGGTGCAGTGGTGGTTCCCGCTGAGGGGTTTGTAGCGGACGCTGTTGCAGTGGTGGTCCCCAGTGGGACGTTTATAGCGGCCCCCGGTGCAATGGTTTCCGTTGTGGGGGATCTCGGGGCCGCAGGACCATGGACATTCTCAATGTGTTGTTGGAGGGTCTCACGTCCTGCAAAGACTTGGGGACACACACGACAGGGATGATTTTTGTGTGTATGGACCGAGGAGATATGTCTCGCGATGTCGCGAGCTCGAGTGAATGATTTCCCGCATTGGCCACAAAGATTTTGGCTTGAAGGCATCTGTGAAGTAGAAACGAAAACACATTACTCACACATAAAATTAAATACAAATAACGAGAGAAAGAAAGAAAGAAAGAAAGAAAAAGATAGAAAGAGCGAGAGAGAAATAGAGAAAGAAAGAAAATTGTTATTCTATGTGAAAGAAATAATTTTGTTTAACATATCACAAAGCCCCGCGCGCTGTTGTAAAGATATCGATTAAAAAACACAGCATGTGATGATTTGGCCTGACGTTTAAGAATGTTTTTGTTAGTTTTGTACCAAGTCGTTTTGTATAGCTAATGGTATGTTCTAAATATTCTTTTTAATGTGATAAAAGTGTTTATTAATTTTTTGCGTTATCAGCTTCTGTCTTTTTTTTTTTTTTTTTTTATATTTAACACAAATAAACCTCACATAAATACTTGTCTAACAGTAGGTGACAAACATGACTAAGTTTTAAAATAAGGAAAATTGTTAACCTATAGTGCATAATCGGTTAAGTCTTATCAAAAAATTATGTTATGTCAAGATAAAAGATAAAAATTTAGTATCTGAGTTAACATCTTAACAGATAAAAATAACAGAGATATTTATTTATATTTAACACCTTAACACAAATAAACCTCACATAAATACTTGTCTAACAGTAGGTGGGGGGAAACACGGATAAGTTTAAATAGAAATAATTTAACACCCTAACACAATACGCACTCAACTAAAACTTATAGATTCTTAAAGATATACAGCCTAACACAGAGTACCGAATACGCACTCAACTAAAACTTATTTTATTAATTATTTTAACATCTTAACACATGGAAAGAAAAAAAAAGAAAAAAGAAAGAAAAAAGAAAGAAAGAAAGAAAGAGACAGAGAGAAGAGAGAATAAACACAGTGTTATATGTAACAAGGAGTTAAATAGAGAGAGAGAGAGAGAGAGAGAGAGAGAGAGAGAGACACGGCTAAGTTTAAATAGAAATAATTATTTTAACACACGAAAAAACAGATATTTTTAAAGATATTTATGGTAGCCTAACAATACAATTTAACAAAGAAAATAAAAAATAAAACGGGCACATGTCTTTTAAATACTATATAACGTGTAAAATATTTAGCAAACGAATACGTACTATGAGCTATTGATATGACAAAACAATTGGGTCTTTTCTTTCAGAGATGTTTCTACGTCAACTTTCGGTTGGTTTAATGACACCTCTGAAACAATGCATCCGTTATATGGCAAAATAAAATGCACATAACGAGGTCAACGACCTTACACATCTGTTATTAATCGCAAACAGTTTCTCGTAAATTGTCACGTACCTTAAACAGACCCGCTGTGCAGGCTTCATCAAACCGTCCGTTTCACCTGGTAATATGATACGTAAACAAACAGCGCTGTTGGGCATTCGTCGTTTTGGCCTGGTCGAGTATCGATCGACAGTGAAAACTCGTAGCAATTTGTTTACACAGGGAACAGTTGTTTTTATAACTTGACTTGAGTTGTACCATACAGAAACATTTTGTTTGTGAGATAGACAGGTGTATCGAGAAAAGACATTTTAAAATCGTTTTAGTAGCGTAGTTTGAAATAAATTGAGACACATATTTTTCTTATATATTAAAAAAGAAAGGCAGATACATTTTAAAACGGTTTAGTTGAATATTTAAACAAAAATATATTGTTTGAAAAAGCAAGCTTTAAAATAACTAAAAAGAGAGACAAAGAGAGAGAGAGCGATAGAGATAGAGAGAGCAATAGAGAGAGAGACAAAGAGAGAGAGCGCGATAGAGAGAGCATTAGAGAGAGAGACAAAGAGAGAGAGAGCGCGATAGAGAGAGCAATAGAGAGAGAGACAAAGAGAGAGAGAGAGCGCGATAGAGAGAGCAATAGAGAGAGAGACAAAGAGAGAGAGAGCGAGATAGAGAGAGCAATAGAGAGAAAAAGAGAGAGAGAGCGCGATAGAGATAGAGAGAAAGACAGATAGAGAGACACAGAGAGATAGAGACAGACAGAGAGAGAAAGACACAGAGAGCGATAGAGATAGAGAGAAGGACAGATAGAGAGACACAGAGAGGAGTTCTTATTTTATTTTCACAGTGATTCTCAACACATATTGGTTGAGTTCTTACATTTTTTACTCCAGGGATTCTCAAATTCTTGACCAGTGGGTCTCAAATTCTTTTTATTCTTACATTTTTTACTACAGTGGTTCTCAAATTTTTTTTATTCTCACAGTGATTCTCAATACATGTTGGTTGAGTTCTTACATTACTCCAGTGATTCTCAAATTCTTGACCAGTGGTTCTCACAATGCTTGATTCTCACAATGTTTTACACTTCTCAAATTCTTGATCAGTGGATCTCAAGTTTTTTTTATTCTCACAATGTGTCTTTTGATATAAAATAACTGGTTGTAGGTGAAAGTTATCATTCTTATCAATGGACACACGTTGGGTCCATCCGTTTACAGCGTTAATTTCAGGCCCTACTGGCTCTGGAAAGACTGTTTTTGTCAAACGTTTCCTGATACATATCAAAGATATGATCACAGCTATTCCAGATGAGATTATTTGGTGTTACGGGGAATATCAACCTTTATACAAGTCACTGACTGGTGTTCAGTTTGTTGAAGGACTACCCGATATTGAGCAGTGGACAGGTGATAAGAGACGGTTGGTGATTATCGATGACCTCATGAACGAAACAGACGAACGTGTAACTAGTTTATTTACCAAAGGGAGTCATCATAGAAATATAAGCGTCTTTTATCTCGTGCAAAATTTATTTGGCAAGAACAAAGAACACAGAACCATTAGTTTGAATTCTCATTACATTGTGCTTTTCAAAAATCCACGCGATGGATCGCAGATTGTTAATCTAGCCAAACAGATGTACCCAGGTCAAACTGGATATGTTCAGGCTAGTTTTAAGGAGGCGACCTCAGTCCCGCATGGCTATTTGCTAATTGACCTCCGTCAAGATACACCAGATAATCTAAGGCTTCGTTCAAGCATCTTCCCAGAGGAGCAACATATTGTTTACGTACCCAAGTAACATGGGAGAAAAAGTAAAAAAACATGCTGATATGTTAAAATTTCTAGGTACAGCCAAACCACCAGTCATCAAGGCTGTTATGAAAACAGCATCACCCGAGCTGGTAGGAACACTCTGTGAATGTTGTCACAACGTTTTAAAAGGTAACGTTACACTAACCCCCAATCAGAAGAGACGTATACGTCGTTACAAAAACATCCTACGAGCACTTACCAAGAAGAAAGTCTCGCTCAAAAGACGAAAACAATTTTTACAAACTGGAGGTTTCTTAAGTGTGTTGTTAAAACCAATACTAGCTGTACTAAAAGGTTTTTTGTAAAATGGCTAAGAAAATGATTTTGATGGATCCTCGTTTGTTAGAAAAACCTTATAGACCACCCGATGCTCTAAGAGATAACTTGGGAGAATTGGACACTCAAATGCAACTAGTCTTGGCGAGAGAAGATCTACCAATCGGAGACAAGGCTAGACTCTACCAACAAACATTACAGCGATATTTGACTCGACTAGAACAGTACAGCCACGTACCTCTAGGTCTCGTCGATATTAAACAACCACCACAAACCAGCGAACAACCCACTGTACTTAAAGAGGAGATCGTCGACAAAACACCTCAGTCACCACCCGTCACACCCACTAATCGAAAAAAGGTGGCTAGTAAAGTGCGAGAAACATCGTCGTATTCGCTCAGAAGAAGGAAAAAAGCGCCAAAGTGGGAAGCATGGCCAAAGAAGTGATTTTAAAACGACATTACTACGACCCAAAACGCCCTGGAGCTTATGGTGGAATCGCCTCCTTACAACGTAGTACCAAACTTAGTCGTAAGAAAATTGAAGAGTGGTTAGGCCATCAGGACACCTACACCCTACACAAGCCGGTGCGAAGAAAATTTAAACGTCGTACGACCATTGCAGGTGGTATCGATCAACAGTTCCAGGCTGATTTAATTGACTTGCGTGGTTTAAAGAGATTCAACGATGGGTATTCGTATCTAGTAACGTGTATTGACGTGTTTAGTAAATTCGCTTGGGCTGTTCCTCTGAAAAACAAGACTGGGACAGCTTTAGTAGCAGCGGTAAAGACAATTTTTAACAATCGCAAACCGATAAATTTTCAAACAGACAAAGGTAGTGAGTTTGTCAACAAAACATTCTTAAAGTTTCTTAAAAACGAAGGGGTCCATTTCTTCACTACGGAGAATGAAGACACCAAAGCAGCTATCGTCGAACGGTTTAATCGAACCCTCAAAGAAAAAACGTGGCGTTACTTTACCAAAACCAACAGTCTTCGCTACGTCGACGTGATACAACAACTGATCCACAACTACAACAATTCGTATCATCGGAGTATTAAGATGGCGCCGGTGGAAGTTACCCCGAACAATCAAGAAGAAGTATGGCGTACTTTGTATTCGACCCCTGACGTCGTCGGTAGAAAAGTCTATTTTAAACCTGGTGATCGCGTGCGGATCGCCCAAGCCAGACAAACTTTTAAAAAGGGTTATACGCCGGCGTGGACAGAAGAGTTGTTTACGATCAGCCGACTAAACCAAACAAGACCGGTTACGTACATCCTTAAAGATGATTCGGGTGAGGAATTGAAAGGTTCTTTTTACCAAGAAGAACTGCAACGAGTCGGCGACAAGATAGTTTATCGAATCGAATCCATTTTGGAGGAACGGCGAGATGTCAGGGGTGTAAAAGAATATTTAGTCAAATGGTTCGGTTATAACTCGTCATTCAACAGCTGGATTTCGTCCAAACAGCTAGCGAGATATCGAGACTGATGGATATTGAAGAAGACGTGAGCACACCAGTTTTGAGGCCACCCCCTCCCAAGACCGCGAGAACCTCGTTCTGGCCTTTTTTTGGGAAACTAGTCCCGCGACTAGAGATCGTTTTCCTCTGTCAGATGATCGTTATATATGTCGTCATCGGTGTCTCATTATTCAATCTGAGTCGGAGCAACGCAGAGGGACCAGACGGCAAGTTTTGGATCGCTTTAATGAGCAGTTGTTTGGGTTACATGTTACCTAACCCCAAGATAGGATGAGTTTTTACGTGACTTTACCCAGCAATGCCTCGATGAAAATATACCCAAACAATAACGCCGGTCACTTTTTCGTCAAATTGCCACAGACTATAGACTTGACTTCACGTTATGAGGTTGGTTTGGTTGAGATTCAATTTCCCAAAAGTTATTTTAACGTGCTAGAGGATGATGTATGGATACATTATTTTCCCAACAAAGAAGATGATTCTATACTACTCACGTTACCTGCTGGTCTATACACGTCACCCGACACGCTGATCGACGAGTTGAATCGATTGCTTTTAGCCACGGATGTGGATGAAAAAGCCCGAGTTAGATTCCATTTTAACAATAATAAGGCCACCTTGAATCTGTATGATCCGGAGGTTGAAGTTAGAATTAGCGAGACGTTGAAACACATGTTAGGTTTTCCTGCCTCAATCGCCACAGACATTGACCCAATACTACGAGGTGAGACTGAAGTGCAAATGGATAGCGACATGAAAAATGTATACGTGTACTGCGATCTCGTAGCGGCGAGACCGGTTGGAGATGCCTCTGTCCCTTTGTTACGAATTGTGCCTATTTTGGATAGGACTAATGCTTCTGTTTTCAGGATTTACGACAAACCCCACTACGTACCCCTGAGCCGTTTTTCGTTTGACGCGGTGGAAATCCTTTTAACTAACGACCAGGGTAAGACTATCCCATTCACTAGCGGAGCTTCGGTGTTGACACTACACTTCCGAACTCACAGACGGTTTGATTTTGACTAGAAACATAATGGTCAGACACGTACCCATCCGACGAAACCCCAAGATGTATGAGGAGTTTTACTGCAACCAAGCTGGCCATGGGATGCCAGTGTTTATCGGAGGCAGAAGTCAAAGAGGACATGGTTTGGGTAGTTTTTTCGGCGGGCTCGGTCGTATGGTTCTACCATGGTTAAAAACTGGAGGCAAAGCTTTACTCAGAGAAGGGCTTGGGACCGGTCTACAGGTCGCGAGCGATGCGTTAGCCGGCAGAAATGTTGGCGAGGCATTTCGTGAACGAGCGAAAGAATCTGGTCAACGTTTATTACAGGGAGCCGTTGAACACCTCACCACTAACCAATCGGGTAGCGGACTTAGAAGAAGAAAAACGAGAGCTGCCCCACCAGGCGAGCCGAAACGCATAAAACGCAGTAACCGAGCTCGACCTTCTCATTCTCACCAGAAGAAGCGAAGGTACTCTGATATATTTGAATGATGGCGCTTATTCACCCCAGCTCGTGCGAATGTCTTCACAGTGGTCTAGATTTGTTTAGCGTACCACCAACGCAGACAGCCGTAGAAGAGGGACAATTTGTGGAGATACATCCGTTGGCCGCCTTAGCCCCCGGAGCCCCGGTGGAATTTGTAATTTCGGGAAACGGTGAAGAATATCTAGACTTGTTCAATACTTTTCTACACGTGCGCGCCAAAGTTACGTTAGCTAATGGCGGCGCATTACCCACTGACGCCGAGGTGGCCCCGATCAACTATTACCTGCACAGTTTATTCTCCCAAGTCGACGTTTCACTGAACGATACGCTGATTACACCCAGCGAGAACACCTACCCTTATAGAGCTTACATCGAAGCCACGTTGAATTACGGGGAGGAACCCAAACGAGGTCATCTGACATCGGCTCTGTTTTACAAAGACACGCCAAATTTTATCACGGACACAATTGGTGACAATAACAATGGGTTAAGACTACGTCGACATATAGCGGCTGGTTCTCAGGAGATTGATATGATGGGTCGTTTACACTCAGATATCTTTGCTCAAGATCGTTACCTGTTAAATGGTGTGACAGTTAAAGTAAAACTCACCCCATCTAAAGATGCCTTCAACGTGCTGGGACACGACCCCACCGCTGGATATAAATCTATTATAACTTATGCGGCCTTGGTTGTCCGGAAAGCTAAATTAAATCCCGCCGTCTCGCTAGCCCACGAGAAAGCCTTGGTGCGAGGTAATGCCAAGTACCCCTTGAAACGAGTTGTGCTAAAAACTTTCTCTATCCCTAGAGGTATGCTATCGCACATGCAGGATAATCTGTTTCTCAGTCAAACACCTACACGGATCGTGATTGGACTAGTCACTTCGTCAGCTTTTAACGGGTCGTACACGGCTAATCCGTTCAATTTCGCTACCTTTGGTCTGATATATTTGAACGTCAGCGCGGACGGCAGAACCATCAGTGGCAAGCCTTTGTCCATGGATTATGAACACAACCAGTACGTGAGAGCCTTCTTCGCGACGAATCTAGCTATGGGACTGGTTGGTAAAGACGCCGGCAACGACCTCGAGTATAGACATTTTAAGCACGGTTACGCCTTATACGCCTTTGACCTCACCCCCAGTCTACTAGACGGTGACCAGTTTGAGATGGCCAAGTCGGGCCCAGTCTCAGTAGAACTTAAATTCGCCGAGGTCACACCCGAACCATTACAGGTTCTCGTCTACGCCGAGCAAGACTCGATCTTGGAGATCTCGAAATCGCGCCAAGTTTTGACAGACTACACCACTTAAACAATGAACACAGACGAGATACGCACCATCCTCCTATCGGACATATTTGTTAAACGAACTGGGCTCGTTAAAGTGTTAGCTCGTGACCAATTACCTCTACGCATCGATCCGACCAAGACGGCTGCTTTCGTCATCAACACTGACCCTAGCTATCGCCCCGGTGACCACTGGGTCGCCCTATATTATAACGGACTTGGTACTTTTGAATATTTTGATTCTTTTGGCCTACCACCTACACACTCGGACCTGATTAATTTTATAGCCAGAAACTCTACTCGACCTGTTAACTACAACCCCAGACATTTACAAGATGTAGTCACCAACGTTTGCGGGCTCTACGCGATTTATTTCATCTTGATCAAAACACGAGGTGGCACTATGCAGCGGGTCCTACTACCATTTTCGGCTAGACAACACGCCAACGATCGATTAATTACGCGCCTAGTCAGACCCTGGCTAGTGAAACTCAACCCCACTTTGATAAACAAGAGACGAAATCGATAGACAGGTGTATTTTTTCCCTCACAACAGCCATGTGTAGTTGTTCCCACGCAATACATCGACGAATCACGTCCTGCCTAACACACGTTCGATGTTCGACGAATCAAATCCTAGCTAGGGCACGCTAAAAAAAACCCAGATTATACGATATAAAAGGACGACACTTTATTAACGCACTAGATACAGCTCGTTGAAAATGACTGCTCCCACCAATTGGGTCTACATCAAGAGAAGTGAAGAAATGCTTAAACCTTTGGCTAGTGGTCTGAAGGCTGCGTCTGTAAGTGTTTACCGAGGCCAACCTTTACTGCACGTGCGAAAATATTTTGGTGAATCCTACCTCAAATTTCCGACCAAACACGGCATTACGTTAACTCGACCCGAGTTTGAACATTTCTTGACATTACAGAACGAAATCCTCGCCGAATTTGACCGATTACAGCCACCAAGCACGGATACCTATCCTACTAACACTACCACGTTTGATCAGTACATCAATTCCAGCTGTTACCAACCAATAGAACCGAGTTGGTTTCCTACCACAGACCTGGCCGATGTCCTACCCTCGAAGAAGCCTTCCACTAACCTGTTTGACGAAATCATGAAGTCTAGCTGTCCAGTATCCCCAGAACCGAGTTGGTTTCCTACCACAGACCTACCCGATGTCACACCACAGAAGAAGAAGAAGCCTACCAAGCGATTGAGAGTTGCCCTTTAGTATTTGAAAAAATAAAAAAACTATATTAACTAAAACGCTTTTTTGTTACCTATATATCGTCTAATTGTCTAAATGTTTGTATAACTGTTCGTATAAATGTTTGTCTAACTGTTTGTCTATGTCTCAATATATGTCTATATCTAACGTATATCGTCTTCTTATTATGTAAATATATATTTTCCTATTACCCTCTTCTTGTTTGTCTAACACAGCCACTACCTAAGTTCGCTATACTAAAAACAACAATATATAAAAAAACCACCATCTTGCCACATTTTCCTTATATTAACATCGTCTTCTTGTTATCTAAAACACGCCATCTTGACCCAAATAATCGCCCCCTTGTTAGCTCAAATCCGCCATCTTGCCACATTTTCCTTATATAAACATACCTCTTCCTATTATCTCCCCCTTGTTATCTCAAATCCGCCATCTTGTTAGCTCAAGTCCGCCATCTTCCCCCAAATAATCTCCCCCTTGTTAGCTCAAATCCACCATCTTGCCACATTTTCCTTATATAAACATACCTCTTCCTATTATCTCCCCCTTGTTATCTCAAATCCGCCATCTTGTTAGCTCAAGTCCGCCATCTTGACCCAAATAATCTCCCCCTTGTTAGCTCAAATCTGCCATCTTGTTAGCTCAAGTCCGCCATCTTGCCCCAAATTATCTCCCCCTTGTTAGCTCAAATCCGCCATCTTGACCCAAATAACCTCCCCTTGTTAGCTCAAGTCCGCCATCTTGCGCCGCCTGAATGCGCTTATATAAAAGTCACGCGCCTCCTGGCGTTTTTGCTATATAAAAGTCACGCGCCTCCTGGAGCGCCTCCTGCGCGCCTCCTGAATGATACCTAAGTCCGCCATGGTATACTACTATGGTTTCACATGTTATTTGAACATTGTGTCACTCCAGAAGCCACTATCAATCTATTTTCTCCTAAACTTACAGTCGCAAAATTTTATGGCAAATTTACAAACACATTTCTTTTTAAATTCCAAATAAGTCTGCTTTTAGACACATTCCTACTTAGGTCGTCGTAACCTTTCCCAATTAGTAGTATCGAAATAAAATAGGGCGGCACACACACAGCTGAGGCCTACATGTCAATATATTACAAATAAACTTATTTGTCTTACCTCAAGTAAAGAATAATAACACATGCACAAGCTTGACTAGCATTAAATAGGTTTTCAGACTGCTTTATCGTCCAGACGGCAAAAGCTTGGTCACAAGGCTTTCCCGCTGATCTCAACTTGGCAGTGCTTGATAGTTTTTCAAATGGCGGTTAAAACTACAATGACCTGACTTTTCAGGTAGTTGTAAATTTTATTACGCTACACCTAACCAATCAGAAGTCGAGTCAAAATTTTAACTATTGGACTATAAACTGGAACGATTATAAGTGTGTTCGCTCGTCTGATTATATTTGTGTATTTTATATATCTGTTATTTATGGACCGATTTCAAATATCAAAAGTGATAATTAAACGGCCAACTGACCTCTATCGTTCTATTTAATCTTCTTTTGGTTATTCCTAACAGTTTCATCTGGGTAATTTTTTGTAATTAATTGTAGGTCTACCCTGATCTAAAATATCACTAAATTAAATTTTTCTAAGTCAAGAAAATTTTATTAAGTGGGAATCTTTAGGTTACTATATTAATCAATATCAGCGCTATAATTCAAGATATCCCTTTCATTCTAATTCCCTTTAGTTATTGAGAAATAAATTAGTTAATTTTTGTCAGAAACACAGAATCGGCATTTTTGCCACTACAACCAAGATTTCTTGTCTCTACCAAAAACGAGGTAACAATTTGATTGGTTGTTAATTTTGACTACGTCCTTCACTAAATATTGGGGTGGGTGTGTGTGTGTGTATTGGGGTATTAACTTTTAACGTGTGGTAGTAGAAAAATTCAAATTCTCTAGTTACATTGTTGGCGTTAGATTTGACTGTGCCCTTCAGACAAATTTCAAATATTGTAGTTATATATAGATTTGAAGGGGGGAATTTGAGCGTGGTGTCATACAGAGGTAACATTTTACGACATATCTGCCCCGTTTGAAAAGCGTGAACCACTAGTGCAGCTTTCAGGTCTGTATTACACTCACGTTCAAATTATGTCAGATTTATTCTACTCTGCTTTAGTGTGATCCTGGATTACTGCAGCTGGGTCATTCCAAAATAGGCACTACTCAAATCTGCCCCAGACCTCTGCAATCCAAGAATCTATTGCAGGCTGTGTTAATAAACAGCTGCAGGTGCTGCTGCCTGACCCATGCTGATTATCAATTAATATTCACCATTACTCTTCTCTGAGTCTGTCCCATGACATGTCCAGAGATTTGTATATGTTCCTCAAGGTTGCAATATTTATGAGGAGGAGGTCTTTAAATTTGGTGATAGCAGAGTTATGTGGGGGATCCAGTAATTTCCTGATCAGCCTGGATAAAACACTCGGAGTAATTTCCAATCCAAAAAGCAACATATAATTAAATGCGCCTGATAAGGCCACATTGATAAGTGTAATATATATTTTCTTATCATTGAAGAATGCTGTATACATGAAGACACCACACTGATAAATGTAGAATGTAAACTATAAATGCAAAGGCGTCACACTGGCACATTTCATTGACAAGGGTGACTGTGGTGCATGTAGTTTGTGTGTACTAGTCATCTTATTAAGGTTGATGGTAAACTCGAACCGACACAGTGTTGGGCATACAGGTCACCGTGTCCATAAAGCATTGAGGCCCTGGCAAGGGGACAGTGTTTATATTGGGTTAGAGTACATGTGTGAGTTACGCGAATGGGTGTACTTTTCTGTAGAGTTGATAGGTAACACTGCACTCATACACTCGTATCTAGAAGTCAATGACGGCTGGAACTACTGTTAACAGTTTCATACAGTTTAATGGGATGCACACTCTGACAACACAGCTACAGCCACTGGAACAGGTTGGCAACAACACCACATGCTTGAAAATGGTTTACGACATCAAAGATACATTCGTAAAGAATGTGAATATAACAGAACGTTAGTAGCTAGTCTCTCTGGGTTCTAGTTGTATTTACTTTCAAGCCTAACTGACTGATCGCGTCAGTTAATGCTCTCAAATATTTATCAACAATGGCTCCCTGACAGAACCTCTTCTGACGAAGAATTACAAGCCGTAAATTGGTAGGCTTTTATGACGACAATCTCAAAACCACCAGTAGTGGCTTACAATAGTAGACATTTCTGTATCATCATCAGATAGTAAGGTATCCCTGTTCTCCGAACGATGATCCGCTTAGGCAAAGGCGAGATCCAAAAATGGCTCCTAACTTCGATGAGCTTCGCTCACTCCGAAGCTGCATAATAAAGCATAAGTAAAGGGCGCTGTTCATCATTTAAATAATATTGCTGTGTAGATCATATGCATAACAATGCAATGTATATCATATGAATAATGGTGCTGCTAGCAAAATGTCATCTCGAAAACAGTCAATCATATACATGTGCAGACCATAACATGGCTGCAGATCTAGGCATTTGAAAAGGTACAGTAACTGTCTCTCTTTACCTTATCATCCTAGAAAAACACTAGAAAAATAGCACCCGCCTTCCTTTGGCGCTAAGAATATATTCTGGGGAGGAACAAAGACATAATAGTCACACAGACGAGGTCGCCTTCCCCCAGAATTTCACAGCAAAGAACAAATCTTTGGACATTTGTCCGTACAGCGATTTATATGCATAATAATGCAATGTATATCATACGAATAATGGTGCTGCTGGCAAAATGTCGTCTCGAAAATAGTCAATCATATACATGTGCAGACCATAACATGGCTGCAGATCTAGGCATTTGAAAAGGTACAGTAACTGTCTCTCTTTACCTTATCATCCTAGAAAAAACCTAGAAAAATAGCACCCGCCTTCCTTTGGCGCTAAGAATATATTCTGGGGAGGAACATAGACATAATAGTCACACAGACGATGTCACCTTACCCCAGAATTTCACAGCAAAGAACAAATCTTCGGACTTCTGTCCGTACAGCAATCAGGATCCGCCCATCATGACGGAAGTCTCTCTCGACAACCACAATTCGACACATGCGCAGAAACGCGTGACCCCCAGAGTTCAACTCAAGATGGGCCGACGTAAATCTAAGTATTTCTCAACAAAAAATGTTAACAGATGAATAAATATCTTTCTATATATATCTCTATATTCATTGCCTACAAAAGAATCTGTGCGTTACAGTGCCCCTCCGATGTGATCACAGCCATCACTTGGTCTGTGCTCAGGCTTGACGGAATCTGGTATTACCCTCTACTAATATTTATATATGACTCTTTAATCTGCCATTCAGATAAAGGCCCTATTCACTAGCTGTTTTCTCAGCCCAACGGCAATTGGTGATATAATATATATTATGGGGAAATGAGTTCCTGCATCAAGAATCAATTCCGCTTTTTAGCATTTGCTATAATAGGTGTGATCTCAATCCAATGTCCGTACAATACTTCCAATGGACTGTGTAGGGCCGGTCACTACCACTGTCACCAGTGCCTTTCATAATGCTACATTAATAGCCGTATGTTGAAGTGAGCTTGACATTAGGCAAATTGGTCAAACGCCCGCTCCCAACTTTTCTAAGGTTAACATTTAGTTTCGGTTTCAATGTTGGCCGATTAACCTCAGTGCTAATTTTAGCCAGTTCTAAGAATTTCTATCTACCGTGTGTCGGGTGAAACTGGTCTGTGTTTATTTTTACTCTTTGTGCCATACATAGAGTTGCCATTTTAAATGTTTTGTGGGAAGACTGTTTGTGGAAAAGTGTTTCCCTATCCACTATATCTACCTTATCATTTTTATTTCCCTTTTTGTTTTTAGGCCCATGTTCTCCACAATGCTTTTCTAGCATCTGATTATTATTTTCTTTCCAACGTGTGGAATGTACCTTGCTACACTGGTCACAGGCTTCCACAAATTTTGCAATGTCTGTAGCTACGCCTGGCCAGAAAAATTTCACAGATGTCCTTTGACGGGTGGTACCAATTTTTATATGTCCACTTTCTGGATCAACATGTGCTTGTGCCATAACTTGTTCCCTGTATATCCATGGCAGTACTAACTGTCCATATCATTTTAGTCCTGCTCCAGCTTTCCTGTAGAGCAGTCCCTCCTTGAAATAAAATTCTCCTTTCTTGGGGTTGTTATGGCTGGTTGGCAATTTGCCAAAGCAAGGTTTTAATGATTTGTCTTTTGCCTGGGCCTTTTTCATCTCTCTCGGATGAATATTAAGTGGTAGTTCCTCCTCCTTACTAGGGGTCGACCTGACCTGGAGCGTTGCCATGATCACAGGTTTTATAGGGCTCCCTAGAAACACATATCTCTTTTCTAACACCAGCGGGTTATTAGGATCATCACAGACTGCTGCACTTATTACTCCTTCCACATACCTAGTCTTGACATTGATTTTGGCTACGGGAAGTGTCATGGTGGCTGTATCCTTCAATGCCCCTTGTATCTCCACTTTGTCTGTGGTATACTGGTCAGGGTGCACCAGGGTTGCACTCACAACTGAGTCATATTCCAAACCTGAATCGTAAAGGCACTTGACTTTCGCACCATTACATACTACTTCTTCACAGATGGGGGGATGATGAAGTTCTGTCTGACTGTCTGCCAGTTTTTTCCTTCCCTGATCCACTGTTATCATGCATGCAGCGTGATATGGAGGAACTTTCATACCACATTCAATTGTATTATGATTGTGCATCCTACATATTTTACACCATTTTCCTTCTGGTCTGTAGGGTTTCCTTTCATTTACCTGAGGGTTTTTGTCTCTAGGATCAAATCTAGGCCTATCATAGGTTTGTTTATATCTAAGTGGTTGATCCCTATTATTATAATACTCATCTTGGTCTGGTGGGGTTCTGTTACTATCTGTTTGTTTCTTTCTAATACCAGCTACTTCTTTCTGGGCTGCCTGATATCTCTCAGCAACATTGAGTATCTCCCACAACCTCTCTGCACCTTGTTCCATGAGAAATTTTCTCAGGTCTGGAGCCATTGACTCTCTTAACTGCTCCTTCATAATCATTTCCTTTAAGTCTCGGGTTTTCCCCAGAGCAGTCCATTTCTCCAAATAGGTCTCTAGTCTGGCAGAGAATTGGTGGTATGTCTCCCCAGAAAGTAGCTTAGCATTCCTAAATTTCTTCCTATAAAATTCACTATTCTTTTCGTATCTAATTAGTAATGCTTGTTTTAGAATATCATAATCTTCTTGGTCTTCTCTGCTTTACTGCTTTCATAAGATGTTCCCCTAAGTCCTTGGGATAATTTAAACTCCACTTCTCCTTCTCCAACCCATAGTTAGTAGCCAACCTTTCATACCTACTGAGTTAAACTCAATCTCGTCGTCTTTTTCTACAAAAGGATCTAAGTTAAAATTCCTAAGTGAATTTGAGGCACCCTGACTCGCACTAGCATCAGAGGTAGATGGACTGCTTCCATTTTCTGGAACATGTCTTTGAAGTTCCAGTTCCTTGAGTCTTAACTCGTGCTCTCTTTGCAATCTCTTTTCCTCAGCCTCCCTTTGCAATCTCTTTTCCTCTGCCTCTAATTTCATAGCCTCCCTATCAGCTTCTAATTTCCCAGCCTCTTTGTCTGCCTCTAATGTTAATCTTTTCCCTTCTTTATCTGCTTCTAATTGTAACCTTTTCTCTTCAGACAACCTCCTATCTTCCCTATCTATAAATTTATCACATTCAGTAGTAACATACTGAATCAGAAGGTCCCCACTCATGCCAAGTTCTTTTGCCGTCTGCACTGTAGCAGATCTAAATTTGGCCAAGTCTGCCATTCTCTCATACAAATGATCTATACTTCTGTAATAATGTAACAAATACTAACTTAATTAAATAAGGGCAATGACAGCTCATCCAATTCACCACAATTTGTTTAGTTTTATAAAATTTATTTCCTACTGAGTGGGCCCCAGGGTATGGTGGAACAAAAATCCCGGACAGGACACCAATATGTGATAAGAGGTTTTGATGTTAATAAAATTAAAGGTTAACAAGGTGAGGTCAAGCTATGTAAGTTCCCTGAGTAAGAATGGTGATGATGAATTTCTCAGGGTTACTATCCGCTAAACCTTCTGATCTCACCCAGTGTACAGTATTCTAAGTGGTGTTATGTGGCTAAGTGTCTAGGGTAATGTATTTATTATGAGGAGTGAATAATTTCAAACAGAACTTTAACTCAATAAAATCAATTAAGTAAGACTGTGTGTACGTTTTGATATATACAGGGATATATATACAATTTTTAATCTTCATGTACCTCAATCTTTTGGGACAGGAATTACCAAATCAAGAAAATTTTTATTTACAGAATATAAATGAATAAGGTGGAAACTTTGTCCATCACTTGAAACAAAAGCAAGGGTCACTGTAATGGGTACCCCACAGTCTGATTCAATGCTTGACATTAACACTAGTCTATTATTGGAGAGTCTGTTCTTTACATCATTCCCCAGGAAATTCTTTTTATTGTTGTGGAGAGAATTGCAATGAATTATCATATGCCCGTACTAAGGGACTTATCTCGTCAGCCTGTCTGATACTGTTGGCTCCAGAATTTACAAGATCAATCAAATAGTGTTGCCTCCTGGATGAAGATACAGCATCTAGCTTCCAGGTATATTGTAAGCATTCACTGCCCACAGGTTCTGTCTTCTCCAGGTTTACTGCAACAACTTTGTAACTGGTAATACAATCCTGGAATAAGAAGGAAAAGTTCCTCCCCTTTAGAGCCTGTCTATAACAATTCCACAACTAATCAATAGTAAGCTTACCTGGGGTCAGCCATGTGTGCTGACCATTTGCATCAGACTCTATGTTTCCTTGACTACACTCACACCTGTGTTTTCATTCTTTTTCCCATATGGCATCAAAGCCACTGTTCCTTAAGCATTGATTGTCTTCCCTAGAATCACCAGGGGTGTACAAATATATCTTGTGACCTGTTAATTACTTCTTCCAAACATTCTATGCATGGTTTCACATGTTATTTGAACATTGTGTCACTCCAGAAGCCACTATCAATTTATTTTCTCCTAAACTTACAGTCGCAAAATTTTATGGCAAATTTACAAACACATTTATTTTTCACTTCCCAATAAGTCTGCTTTTAGACACATTCCTACTCAGGTCGTCGTAACCTCTCCCAATCTGCAGTATCGAAATAAAATAGGGCGGCACACACACAGCTGTGGCCTACATGTCAATATATTACAAATAAACTTATTTGTCTTACCTCAAGTAAAGAATAATAACACATGCACAAGCTTGACTAGCATTAAATAGGTTTTCAGACTGCTTTATCGTCCAGACGGCAAAAGCTTGGTCACAAGGCTTTCCCGCTGATCTCAGCTTGGCAGTGCTTGATAGTTTTTCAAATGGCGGTTAAAACTACAATGGCCTGATTTTTCAGGTAGTTGTAAATTTTATTACGCTACACCTAACCAATCAGAAGTCGAGTCAAAATTTTAACTATTTTTGGACTATAAACTGGAACGATTATAAGTGTGTTCGTTCGTCTGATTATATTTGTGTATTTTATATCTCTGTTATTTATGGACCGATTTCAAATATCAAAAGTGATAATTAAACGGCCAACTGACCTCTATCGTTCTATTTAATCTTCCTTTGGTTATTCCTTAACAGTTTCATCTGGGTAGTTTTATTGTAATTAATTGTAGGTCTACCCTGATCTAAAATATCACTAAATTAAATTTTTCTAAGTCAAGAAAATTTTATTAAGTGGGAATCTTTAGGTTACTATATTAATCAATATCAGCGCTATAATTCAAGATATCCCTTTCATTCTAATTCCCTTTAGTTATTGAGAAATAAATTAGTTAATTTTTGTCAGAAACACAGAATCGGCATTTTTGCCACTACAACCAAGATTTCTTGTCTCTACCAAAAACGAGGTAACAATTTGATTGGTTGTTAATTTTGACTACGTCCTTCACTAAATATTGGGGTGGGTGTGTGTGTGTGTATTGGGGTATTAACTTTTAACGTGTGGTAGTACAAAAATTCAAATTCTCTAGTTACATTGTTGGCAGTAGATTTGACTGTGCCCTTCAGACAAATTTCAAATGTTGTAGTTATATATAGATTTGAAGCGGGGAATTTGAGCATGGTATCATACAGAGGTAACATTTTACGACACAGACCAACAAGCTAACTCACACAAACACCAAAGAAAACGTTATATTGCACGCACGCCAACCAACAAGTCGACTAGCGCACACCAACCATCAAGCGGATAGCACAATCACCAGCCAACAAGATGACTAACACACACACCAATCAACAAGGTAGCTAATACACACCAACCAACAAGATGACTAACACACAAACCAACCAACACGCTGACTAGCACACAACGAAACAACCAAGCTGCCTATTATTTGTATAGACCAACAAGCTGACGAATAAATAGCATGCATGCATACACACACGTACTGCAACCAACACGCTGCACAACACACCTACCAATCAACAGGTCGACTAGCAAACTCAACCACCAACAAGACGGCTAGCACGTTCACCAAACAACATGCTGACTAACACACTTTTGGAATGAAAATTTTCTCGCGCCACACTGAATTTTTTATTGATAAGAAATACCTTAAAAAACAACTAAATCACGTCCTATCATTGCTTTATTCATAACATAGAACACAACCACGTGCTGCAAAGTGAGTATTGGAATGCCTATATTTATCATTTACATTATTTTTAACAATTTGTTATTATTATTAACATTTATTTGAAGTAAAATAAATTATTTTACTGAAGAAAATATGGAAACTTCTGGAAAATTCTACGGGTTTCTATATTTCCCATATTATAACACATGTAACAAATAAATAAATAAAAGAAATATGAATATTTATTTTTGCCTTATGTATATTTTTTTAATGTCCATAAATCTTTGATTGACTTTGAATCTTCCCGTCACATCTGTCATCCCCTAGCGCCGCGCCGTTTAGGAACCACTGGATTATTTTTTTAAAATAACATTTTGCCTCGTTTTGACCAGGCGCGTCTCTTTTAACTTAGTCGGTTATATTAGGGCGCATGTCTGTCACGAGAGGGAAGTATAGTTTTGACATAAATATATCCTGGACACAAAGTTGTATCAGGTGATACCAGGATAGTGCCAGATATGAGACTGGTCTTATAAGAAATACCCCTTCCCGGAAAAGAGTAAGGGTGTATGGACATCAAAGGTAGGATCAAGCTGTATAAGTTCCTAGGTATGATGATAGTGTTTTGCCCTAGGTTCCTAAATGCTCCTCTCAAGATCCTCCTCTGTTTATAATGTTAGGCTCTGCTAGGGGTATTGAACTAAACTATTAACCAACAAGAACTCTAACTTAACTTAAATAATCCAAGTAAGTCTGTTGGTAAAATTTACAATTTATTTTGTACAAAGTTTTCTTTTCTTTGTGAAATTTTTCACTGAACTCAAAACTGATTAGGAAATAAAATTAATAAAATCACTTGTTAAATATTCACAACTAACTACAGTCTGTAAATTTATAAGGACAGTTCTTCTTTCCTGGCTGATCTTAATCTTGTTGTAGACTGTCTTTAGTTTGGTTCACTAAGAATTCTTCACCGTTCATGTAATAAAATCAATCACTGATTTATAAATTTGCCTATCTACATGCACTGACTTTTCATCATACTGTCATAGTTTCTTTCTTTGTGGTAATGCTGTTATACACTGGACAGTAGAATTGTTTGGCTACTTATCTTCACTTCTTGTCTTTGAGTCTTGCACAATATGTTCTGGATAGAAACTTCCAGATGTCTTTCCTCCAGGCAGTAAGTACTGGGTGGCTGTCCCTCAACACTTAAAGGGCGTTTGCGCCACTAGCTCCTTCATTTGTGGCTGGCTCTTTAAAGGTGTACGTTTGTTACAGGATGTAACCTTAAATGCAATTGGTTATATACTGTACTGTCTATCTCTACCTCTTTATCACAGATGTAGGGGATGAGAGACAGTTTCAGACAGTGTGCCGGCAGATGCACAGGGCATAATATATTAGTAATAACACAATCTAGTTCACTGTGAATATAATCTTTCTTCAATTCCTTGGTTACAGCTATTTGTCCATGATTCGCCTCCATACAGTTATTAAGCCTTGTGGAAAACACTTTGTAATATCTTAATCAATACAGTAATGCAATTCCTTTCATACTTTCCTTTGTTCCTGGTGTGTGTTCCATTCCTTCAAGAAATAATTCTATAAATGCTTTTCTAAAACTATAAACACACTTTCTGCTTCCATTCTCAATTTATCTGAATATACACAGGCTTGGAATGCCTCCAATAATTATACAGTGGTTTATAACATAGTTATACACTTCATAACGTACAATTTGATTAATTAATTAGAAATATATAAATGTATACATTCTTTCTTACCCTCAAGTGCATACAGTCGAGCTATTAATGGTCGTTCAGTCTGCTCTCAGATGCAGAAAGCAACAGAAGTCTCACTGACAGACTGGCGCTCTCGCTGGTTTGACATTGTTCTTACCTCCTTTCGAAAGAGGGCAAGTCTTTATATAGGTCACGGCCGAATCTCTCGGAGAACAGTAAGACTGAAGTGTGTTTGCATTCTCAAATGCAGGCATAATTTTGTCGAGTTGTGCATTTATGGAAAATTAGGAATCTACATATCTTCCTTATTCCTGGACCGATTTCCTTCATCTTAGGCTTAAAGTACCCCCTGGATTATTCTTTATCTTGCTAGATAATTGTCTTTTCGTTTCCTACGTCTATCTTTTCATAGGCGCAGCCTAAATAGCAAAATGTTCGACTTTCCTGAAGTCTCGATGCATTCCACTCAAATTTTTTCTGTTATTTTAATACTTTTCGTGAAAGTCTTTGTACATTCTTATACAGGAACAGTCCTACTATAAAATTACTGACCTCTTCTATGCGGTACTTCGCTCATAATTCTGTAGTTTACCTCCAATTCCAACTAGGTTGCACAGATTTGAGTCCGGCAATGTTAGCCTAATACGTTTGTAAACAACGTGAATAAGTATGCCGTTTCATTGGTCCGTCTAGCATACACTGTTAAAAAGTATGGCGTACCGTTTTGGTATGAATGACGTGTTGTGAATCAGAATTCACGACAATGTCCAAATCTAAAAGACTTAAGTCTGGTAATATACAAGTATATGACCACTGGGTTATACGTACCAAAATATTATATGAACAAAGCTAATCTAAATACATGAAATATTTTTTTATATAAAGGTTGAATTGCTGTAGATCAGTAATCGTCAGCCCATATGCCATGGAAGGCTTTAGATTCACTAAGCACTTTAAAGATCTACCTTAATATAATCATATCTTTTTTTCAGGCTTCAGACTGTTAGGTTTTTGGCAGTCTTCTACTTGAATCCTGGGTCCCTGACTGACAAAGCAGCCAGTGGCTATCACCCCTAGTGGCATCTTGTAAGCAGCAACAAACTGTCCCAATTTTTCTCGGTCGGCGGCTAGCCTTCGTGCCGTACCCCAACTCTGGTTCATGCTTTGCATCTCAGCCTCCACTGTCCTCCGCCAGGTTGTCTTTGATCTGCCCCTCTTTCCCTGTCCTTCTGGTGTCCATAGCATACAGTTCTGGCGATGGTGTCAGGGTTCCTTATGAGGACATGGCCAACCCAGTTCTATCGTCTACCCGCAATAATCTTAGCAGTAATGAAGCCTGAATGTAACTTTTATCTTTGCCGGGTAAACTGCCTCCTGCAGATCCGCCAAAATAGCGTTGAAAAATGAAAACTATATCCTATTATTTTACCCAGCGTTAACCACTTTGTCGACTAGACTGCGTTGCTACCTCACTCAGCTCATCATTAAATGGCATTGTTCGTTTGTGAGAATGTTAATCAGTGCCTTAGACTACGAAGGTGCTAGATTTCAAGCGACATTCGGCTCACGCATCCACATTGCTACTATATGACAAAGCTCCAATCAAAATGTTGCATTTTAATATCTCAAATGTCAAACCAATTGCATGCAACTTGCGTATATTGGTAGGGGAATATCCCCACTACCATCTCTTGGAAAATTCCTGCGTGACACATACAGCGTGATTTTTTTCAAGACACTTCCCATTTAAGGTATTTTCTCTTACGTTGATATCCATCATGTTTACACTCACGACTTCATAGATCTATAACACATAACATTTTCCCAGATGCACAGCGTATCGTAACTATTGCCTACAACCAGTCTACACGGAAATGATTATATCACTTACCTGGTCCAGCAAACAACTATCAAACAACATACAGGCCAGACATAAAATGTTATCATAGATAAGACAACAGACTGTGGTCATCTCAAGGTTGTTTACGTATTAATCGGGCGGTCCCATTCTCTGTTTGGTCGGAAATATGTTGCGCATTCGTAAACAACATTTCGCTCTACAGATCCAGGTGTCAATATGGGTTTAAACGCAAGTGAGTGATTACAATAATGAGTATAGATGGTCGTTCAAGACCATTCATGACAAGACTTGAAGAAAGGGAAAATAAACAATCAATCGAAAATACCAAACACTGTCAGAGGTAGACAAAAGAAAGTGAAGAACACGGACTGAATTACAGGACAGCACAGGAAAATGTGTCGATCAAGGTTATTTCGTAACAAAGATATAACAATTTCGGACTATTCCTCTCCCGCCGCCGTTTAAAAGCGCGGCAGCCTCAGGATTAAATGTACTATTCCTGCGTTTCGTGTAAACACTCCGCAGCTAGATTAGACAGTTATATAATTAGAACCACATTTATTCTGGTCGTTTAGCCTTGACAAAATATTTCTAGTAATGAAAGCCAAAGGCGACAGGGAAAATTAATCATACCTTCAAGCCAGAAGTACCAACAAGATCTAATTATACCACATAAGTCCTACGGACCATGTTCAATGTAAATGACAAGAGACAGCCGAGATACTGTCAAGTGCACTCATATTGTCCACTACATCAGTTGCTGTTTATTTGGTAATATGAAGCGAAATTCATTGTCTTGTGATGAAAAAAACCATCATTTAAATTTAAAAGGAAAGAAAGCCTGTATATATTATGTGGCAGCCCTATGGTTGTATTATGAATCATCTATGGCAATGTCTGTCCAGGTTCGCTTACCTCTGTGGTTAGCTATGATATGCTGTATACCACACAATCACACACACACAGCACGTGATGCGATAACGCCATAGTAATTTGAATAGTGTTTATTTACATATGAAAGGATCATTGCTGTCTGTTCTGACCTCCACATTTGGTCCATCATAGAATATACAATGTAAGTTCATTCTTTCACCACTCTCTCTCGCTCAGTATCGAATCCACACCTTCTGACCTTTTAACCATCAGTGATCATGCAGGTGCTATAGTCTCTAGTTCTGTTCTTTCTTCCTTATAATTTCTTATGTCTATTGTTATCTATCATCTCAGTGTTCAGGTTATCTATTGGTAGACCGGGCCTCTCCGGGGATGTTGTTTTCCCTTTCAACACTGGAGAACAGGACTACTGACTAAATGAAATAAAGTTCACTCTACGTACCTTTTCCTATCTGAATAATACTAACTCACACCGTTTCTCCTTCTAGACAAGAATTTCTCCTATTCAATAATTCGGGTTAATCATTACCCAACCTACTTCTTGTCCATGAAATATTCATCCCTTAAACTACTTCAGTATTGCCATTATCATGGCTCCTAGCGTACGTGCCATCCGCACACTAACTCACGCCTTCTGGACTGCCCGCTGAGAAAAGCGTGCATTCACTGGATTATCCTTCACCTCTCTCATGCGCAACATTGTTCGCGCATCTCTTTTTTGTACTCTATCTGAACCTTCCCATTCCTAGTTCTCTTTATTCCTTCCCTTTGACTGTACATCGTTCCCTAACTGCCACAATTACAAACACGCGAGTTTTTATTTCAGCCCCGCTTGATTGAACTGTTATAACTAACTTTGTAATTTTTCCAATTGTTGACGATTAACTTCAACTGAATAAATATTGATATTTTATGTTTATATCAAATGAAATAAGAGTTTCTATTTGTGGGTCATACTTAACGTCTATTGGAGCATCAGACGATATAACTTACTTCTTGACTTAAACGACAGGTGGGTTAACGTCTTGAGCCAGTTCCATTCAGTTCAGTGTCATTCGCTTTAGACGTTACCTATCATTCATCCAAGAAATCAAATTGACTATATCATGATAAAACATAGATTTAAGAACAGTGTCACAAGTGCAAAGACACATCCTGGCGCCGTCATAAATTCAGATCACTATCCGGGAGCCGCGGTAGCATAGTGGTTAGTGCACTGGCTTCCTAGCGCAGTGGTCTATGGTTCGATCGCCAGATGAGGTGGGAATTTTTTAGACCACAAACGGCTCCTGGGTCAACCCAGCCCCAAATGGGTACCAGAGCAACTATGGAAAGTTTAAGGCGGCCGGGGTGATGCCGACCACATCACCCCTAGTGTGCCGACGGTGAAGATAATATGGGCCTAACACCATATTCCCAATATGCCTCAATGGGCGTGTAACGGGTTCCTTTACTTTTTACAATCCGGTCGTCATAAAAGTAAATATAAAGCTGAAAAGAACAGGAAACAGAAGACAGGAGAAACCCCAGATAGAAATATCAGCACTGAAACAACCAGATATAAAACAAAAACATCTAATCGACGTCAAAAATAAATATCAACAGGTGCTGACAGAAATCATGAAGCAGTATAGACGAGAAAACAAAAAGAAAAAGTAACCACAAAATGGGAATGCTTAAAAACAAGCATAAAATCAGCAAATGCAATTTACTTAAAAAAGAGCCTAAGAAAAATCAAATTTGGATGACAGATGACATCTTGAGTAAAATAGCAGAAAGAAAGAAAGCAAAAAACACTCCAGAATATAAAACAATAGACAATGACATACGTACTATGTGTAGACAAGCAAAAGAACCGTGGATAGAAACAAAATGCAAGGAAATAGAGGACTTTGAAGCAAAGCACATGACAAGAGATATGCATGAAGAAATAAAGAAATTATCAAATAGGTCGCGGTTTGCACAAGGAGGAAGCTGTATCAAGAACAAAAATGGTGTAATATTACTTGATAAGAAAGACATATCAAACAGATGGGCAGAATACGTAAAAGAACTATTCGAGGACAACAGGGGTAAAAAACCATCACCAGATTCTAATGAAGGCCCAAACATTCTCAGATCAGAAGTAGAGAATGCCATACATATGATATAAACAGGAAAATCAGCAGGCACGGATAACATAAAAATTGAAATGATAGAAGCCCTGGAGAGCTTTGGTATAGATACAATCACTGATCTATGCAACGATATATACAATACAGGATATATACCACACGACATGAAGACATCAGTCTTTATAGCATTGCCCAAAAAACCTAATGCAACAGAATGTTACATTCAGAACAATCAGCCTGATGAGTCATGCAATTAAGATACTGCTCAAAATCATACAGGAAAGAATAAAAAGGAAGGTAGACAGCGAAATCCAAGAAGAACAGTTTGGTTTTAGACGGAACAGTGGAGCAAGAGAGGCAATATTTTGCCTAAGAATATTAGCAGAAAACTATACAGAGGTCCAAAAAAGTATGTACATGTGCTTCATTGACTATAAGAAGGCTTTTAATAGAGTCCATCATGAGAAAATAATTGAACGCCTCGAAGACATAGGTATTGATGGAAAAGCATATAAGAATACTCAGTAACCTTTATTGGGAGCAAACTGCCACAGTAAGATCTGGAAGGAATTATTCATCATACATAGACATACAAAGAGGTGTCAGACAAGGTTGTGTGCTGTCCCCATGCCTATTTAATCTATACACCAAAACAATTTTTAAACACATACTGGAAATACCAGGACTGAACATCAGAGGAAGGTCAATAAACAACCTTAGATAAGCAGATGATACCGTGTTGTTAGCTGAAAGCGAACAGGAGTTACAAGAACTAGTGAAGCAAGTGAACAGTATAAGTCCTGAATATGAACTCGACATTAATATTGAGAAAAAAAAACTATGATAATTAGCAAAACAGACGATAAACCCACATTAAAGATAAGCGTAAATGGGAAAATCCTGGAACAAGTCAAGAGCAACGTATATCTTGGTCATATAATAACAGAAGATGGCAGATGTGAAACGGAAATCAAGAAGAGAATAGAAATGGCCAAAGCTACATTCAACAACATGAAAAATATACTGACATCTAAACAGTTCTCTCACAAATTAAAACTGAGAATCATAAAGTGTTATATATACTGAAGCACATTAAAAACGCACCACTGTTAAATAATATATACCGTACTGATGCCGAGAAGCTGGAAAAAAAAAGTGTGGGAATGGATTTTCTCCGTGTTTGTCATAAGGTAGAGATCGAATGGCTGCTGGAATGGAAAGTGCATGATTCAACCCACGGGTTTGTGTACAGACTACATGAAAACCATGAAAGTTACACGTGCAACACGATTCCCAACAGCTATGACCCTGAAAATGTGTACGCGTTGTGGCAGTATACTCGGTATAATAAGGTCGTTGAGACAAAACACCCAGTACATGTGCTTGAAATGCCACGACTATCTGAAACGACTGCCAACGAGCCATTGGTATGTTGGAGACCGGAATGAGCTCGCGGGCCATTGCCAGAAGGATGAATTGCCACCATAGCACTATTGTACGTCTTAATGAACGTTACGGAACCACTGGCAGTTCCCGGGATAGACTTCGGAGTGGCCAACCACGAGTTACTACCCTTGTGCAAGATCGTCATATTGTGCTGAGTCACCTTAGGAATCGTTCTCTCCCGGCAAGTCAAACAGCAAGAGCAATAGTGGGTAGACGGGGGCAAGTCTCTCGAATGACAGTCATACGACGACTCAGAGATACAGGCCTTACTGCAAAACGACCTTATGTTGGCCAAACTTGACTGACAGACATCGTCAGCAGCGCCTGCAATGGGCAGAGCAACATGTCAGATGGACTAGACTGCAGTAGAATGCTGTCCTATTAACAGACGAGAGTAGATTCAACATATCCTTTACTGATGGACGTTGGCGGATTTGGCGACGGTGTGGAGAGCGCTTTGCAGATTGCTGTGTTCGTCAGCACAACCGATTTGGAGGTGGCAGTATTCACATTTGGGGAGGATTTAGTTTTCACCATCGCTTGCCTCTTCACGTCTTCCGTGGAAATGTTAATGCTATGACATATCGAGATGAGGTTCTGGATGCATTGGTTGCTCCTGCGTTCACAAATTATCCAGACTTGCAGCTTCTCCAGCAGGATAACGCACGTGCGTACACCGCATGCATTACGCAGCAATATCTACAGCAGCAGAACATTGTGACGATTGATTGGCCTGCCCTATCACCAGACATGTCCCCTATAAAACATCTGTGGGACGAGCTTGGACGCAGAGTCTACAGGCAAGGTTCTCCAGCTAATCTGCAACAGCTCGAAGCTGCTCTTACACGTGAATGGGACTTGATTCCCCGGAATTTCCTTCAGAGACTTGTGCGTTCCATGCGGAGCCGTTGCCAAGCTTGTTTGCAAGCACACGGTGGACATACCAGATACTGAGGATAGTGTGAATGAATTTTTTTATTGGTTGCATTTTTGGTTTTCTCCCTTGCCTGCACAGAATGCAATGAATTTCATAACAATCAAATGTACAAATTAATGACACAGCGTGGATTCATGGGAAAATGAATAAAGATTCCAAATATGTAAACTTGTAAACACTTATATTTACATTTCACACTCTGTTCCTGGATTATACAGATGGTGCGTTTTTAATGTGCTTCAGTATATATTCTGCATTTCTCCAAGGGGAAGACAGCGCTATAAGTGGGACGATAACATCAAGAGATGGACAGGAAAGAGTCTATCAGAGTGCACGACCAAGACAAGAGACAGAAGACGTTGGAGATCCATTACAGCCACCCTTCTTTGTGGAGATGGCAGCTGATGGTGATCGTTCATCCGGTCTCATCATAGTTCATGGGGCGTTGGCGGATAAAAAAAGAACTTGCACCAGCTATTTCATTCTTCCTTGGACTAGCGACAATTGCTTTTTCGTGAGCCCTCTGGAATCTCCTGTTAAAAATTACACTCATCCATTATACAAGTCAAAACCGATGGTAGAGGTATTTCCGGAGAGATTACCAAACTGCTGAAATTTTCATCAAATTGGGTATTTTATATTTCATTTACACGAGATCAAAATCTATTTACAACTTAACTTGTTACAACCTCAACCAACATACTGACCCACATGCACCACCTAACTAGTTCAGTAACTTTAACTCTTTAAGCCCCAAGAGCCACTATAATGGCTCAGTGTTTAGACCTATTTGGCCCAGGAGCCATTTAAGTGGCTTCGGATTTCTGCTCCTGTCTAGAGCTCTGTTCCAATGTTAACAACACAAAACGTCATTTCCAACAGGAAGTATTTTCATTTTAAATAACTCGTATTTATGCATATGAACAATAAAAAATATTTTTTTTCCAAACAACAACTATAAAAAAGCACTGTGGTGGCCGTTTTTGTTTGGGCCAAACCCTGCTTTTTGCTTGGGATTTAAAGAGTTAAACTGACAAGCCAGCTGACACTAATCACAGAATTAAACATTTAGTTTACAATGCCTCTCAGCAAACGAAACGATTACGTGTCTTACCTTCTGTTTAGGTTATTCACAGAGCATCCATACATGCAAGAGTATTTTGTGGACTTCGCTCACAAGGCCCAAGAAGAACTTGAAACAAGCTCGAGTTTGTATGCTCATGGCATATCTGTCTTCTCCGTCATAACATCTTATGTGCAAAGTTTGGACGACCCCCCTACATTGGTAGAGCTTATACTTAAACGTACAAAGACACATTATCCACGTGGAATCACATATGAGGATATGGAGGTGATGTCAACATTTTCATCATCACTATCATCGGCATTAAAATTAAAATTATTGTGAGTTGTTTTAGTCATCATTGTTGCACAGATCCAACATCACGAGCCTTGTTATCAGCATCATCAGCATCTAATATGTTACCATCTTAAATCCTGCCAGCTTGTTACCGGGGCCCGAAAATGGCGCAAAGAATAGTAATACTGCAATATGCCAGGCCTGTCGTAACAAGGTTTGGCGAAGGACCGGTTTCACCATTTTTCTAGAATTAAAACTGGAGACAGACATGAAAGGAATAAAGAACAAATAGAAAGACCTTGAGCAGATAGGCACTTTCAGAAATTCCAAAAAAGTTCGTTCATGTTGTGTCTGTGACAGGTATTAAGTTGTTCGGAGGTTGTGTGACCAGTGACTGAGTCAGTAAATTCCTTTTCACTCCTATAAGGGGTCGTTCTGACGTCATCACTAATTATAGACTTAGTACCTTGCTGGGGAAGGTGATTTCTGATGGTTCTGCATTCTGGCAGCTAGTGAAACCTAGTCTGGCATAGGTTACAAAGGCCTCTCTATGAGACGTTAACAAACGTCAAGTTCTAGTACCTAATCGTTTTATTTTTATTTTGCAACTCTGGACGCCACTAACGCACTAATTTTACTTTCAGGATTTTTGTCTTAGAGATTATAATTATGACATCATTAGTGAAACCCTTAAATCTAAATGCAAGTGTCTCTATAATAGTGGCATTATTTTTACAATTCCCAGTAATTTTGGACTTGCAATATGCAAAGTGATTGAAAAGTTAGGGAGCTATGTTTACATTTTTGTTTGTTCTAGCCAGCTCTTTTTCTTCTTCACATTTCAACTCCGCAAAGAGCTAAGGCCTTCAACAAACTTATGCCACGTCTTCCCGTCCCGTGCCATCAACTCAATATATGTCCATGTCTTCCTTCATTCCCTTCATGTCTGTCTCCAGTTTTCTTCCCCGTGTGTTCATTGGTCTTCCTCTACCTCTCTAACCTGGGGATTCCAGAACTAGGACTGCCTGGTAATGCTAATAATAGGTTTTCTCAGTGTGTGTCCGATTCATCTCCAGCGTTTTCTTCTCATCTCTTATTACTCCTGCGCCTGTCAAGTTCTTTGTTTTTTAAGAACAACTAATCATCTAGTCAACTAATTTACATAACACAAACATCATAATAAAGACAATTAACTGCTGTTTTATTACATAAAATGCTATATTATATAAACATTACAGCATGCACTTGGGATCCGGCCTGTTTAATTCATGACCTCTGTCAAAGAGTGGCTTAACTAAGAGTCTGTCTAAGTAAATGGACAAAACACCAATTTGTAGGAAAGTCTGAGAAGATAGATTAAGATCAGAATTAAAGTGACTGTGGAGGATGAGACTTATAGCTTCAAGGATGAGAACCTAGATTGACTCTCCCTTGCCATCTGTGACTTGTTTTATTAGCTACTGTCTCACCCCCTCTCGCTCAGCTGAGATAAAGTATGCACTAATTACTAGCCACAGACACAGCTATACAGTTAAAGAATACAGGTACAGTATAGAAAAACTGATCCAGTGCAAAATTTTATAGTTTATTAAAACAAACTAACCCATACTACTGAAAAAAACACCAATAAAGTGCGAGTTCACGCAACCTGAAAAAAGAACAATCACTGAAAGGCACAATTATCAAATTACCACGCTCTCTTCCACACCTACACGAAAACAACTAAGGTTAAAGAAATATACCGGGCGGGGTTCTCTAGGTAAGAGCCACCACCCCTGACTACTCTATTGTTACTAACTAAACACACTGTGGAGTCCTCCGCCACCTGACTACTATTCACTAGTGTTCACTCTGTTCCGGTTAAGACTTATTAACTAATTTGACTACAGTGTCTCAAAGGCGCTCTTGGCGTCCTGCACAACTATCTTATACACCACACAAATCCTACTCTCCTGAATTCTGCAGAACTAACTCAGAGGCTCTCCTCTAGTAGTTTCTAACTCTACTGTTCCTGAGGAACACAACTAACTCCACTCTCTCCCCTCTGTTTCGGTTCATTGCCATCCTGACGCTATCGTCTGCGTATGGGGCTCCGATGCGTTGCTCTTTGTCACGTACCTCCTCCCGTTAGCATTTAGATAGGTATGATTTCCCCCTCTCCTCTCCAGAATAACTGATGAAGGGGCACTTCAAATGAAACCAGTCCCAGTGGCTTTATAACAAATATATGTAAGGTACATCAGCAGGAGTAGTAGAATTAAATACAGCAATTGTTATGAAGCAAGTACTCACTGGGGTTCTTTATAAATAGTCACCATAGGCATTCAGACACGCATCCCACTGCTTGGGTAGACGGCGGATGCCGTCCGAGAAAAATGACTTTGGTTGCTTATTGAACCATTTGGTCACCGAGGCCCTGACGTCTGTATTGGAGTCGAATCGTTGCCCCTCTAGTTAATTTTTTAAGGGTCCGAACAAATGAAAGTCACATGGTGACAGATCGGGGCTGTAGGCTGGGTGTGGCAGAACTTCCCACATTTTCCTTGCTAACACTTCCAGCACAATGTTCGCAACATGTGCACGAGCATTGTCGTGCAACAGAATCACACCACGCGAAAGCATGCCGAGTCGTTTATTCTTGATGGCTGTATGCAGGTTGTCTAGTGTGTCTTTGTAGCGGATGGCATTGATGTTCACGCCAGGCTCTTTAAAGTCTACCAATAGAAGCCCTTCATGGTGAAAAAATGCGGTCAGCATAACCTTACCGGCGGAAATCTGTGACTTGAATTTTTTTGGGTTTTGGTGATCCGGGATGTTTCCATTGCATACTCGCTGATTTGCTGCACGGCTTAAAGTGGTGGCACGACTCATCGCCTGCCACTATGCGCAACAGAAATGCATCACCCTCCTCTTCGTAACGAAGCAGGCGGTTCAAACTCCACCCCATGCGTTCTTCCTTATGGTGATCGACCTTGGACGGATTCCTTATCACACCGGCCATTATTTTAACGGTCTGCAGCACAACCAATGAATACTAGGAGAATAAACACTTATACACTTGTACATTCGTATGTGCTTATTACGTCAGATGTGACGTCATCATGCTCCTCCTACGAATGTCCACTTGGCGCTGCACGGTCGGGTTTCATTTGAACACGCCTCGTATATATATATATATATATATATGCCTCTGGCTGTAGATCTAGTTCTGTTGATGGCACCCTATTTTTCACACAACGACGATTTAACCCGCTACGAGTGTAGGCTTACTGCTTTATTGGGGCAGTATGTAAACAATACCAGGCAACGTAGCCTGTTCTGTATTTGGCCGTACAAGCTAAGAGCTCTCATTCATAGGCAAATCCACTCTGATGTATATGATTCCTCACGTCATGAGAACTTCTAACGCCTCTCCGTATTGCAGACATAACTAAGGCGCCAGTTACTATACGCGTACCCCAGTTCTCTTCAATTACGATGTTGTCTCTTGCCTCCCTCTCTGAGAAGGCAAAGTCCGTTGTAGGCTTAGGGTTACCTACCCTCCGCATTGAATCGCCAGACTTTCAGAATATCCGCGAACCTGGCAGACTGAACTGACGCTGTTCACGGCAATAAAGTTCTTGGACTTGGGAGCACTAACTACTAATTTGGCCCTGCATATATAAGGCCAATTTTCTGATGCAAGATCTACGCGGTGAGTCATAGCTTCTAGCATCGTCTCCCAAAATCCGCTTCCAATCCCACTTCTGACGTAATCTAATGACTGCTACATAAATTAAAAATCGAAACCAATCGTACGAGCTTCCCGTTAAATATCATAACATTATCTATACTCTACCAATTCACTAGTGTCGAAGAGTTATTCCCCCAGCTGGATCGGGGTGAGGGGGAGGGGGATCAAAGACTCCCCTCGAAGTTCGCTGAAAAATGTACGTAATATTACCTAACTGTACTGACCCCCTATCAACAAGAATGACTCACTAGCCCATGTTACAACACGGGTAGGGGTTTTCTCCTATCTCCAAACGAGAAGGGTTGGTGTTAGTGGTATGAGTCATCCTATAGCCATAACGAATAGCCCAGTATTAAAACAAATACGAACTAGTACGCATTAGAATAAAAAACAGAACCAAAATTAATAAATGGGACAAGAAATGGGGCGAGTTGAAAATACAAATTAACAGTAACTCATCACAAGAAATGGGGCGAGTTGAAAATAAAAATTAACAGTAACTCATCACAACCTCATAGTTTTTGCTCCCCCTTGTACCTTCAAATTTATTGGCCTTCAGACAGTGTTTTATTTTATTTTGTTTCTTGAAAAAAATAAAATAACACTTATTAGTTAAATGTCAAATGACAGTTTCTACTTTTTGTTGTGGCAATTGTTGCACGTATACGAGGATGTAGTAGTTGTGTTAGTAGTAGTAGAAGTAGTAGTAGTAGTAAGTAGCAGTAGTAGTAGAAATAGTAGTATAGTAGTAGTAGTAGTAGTAGTAGTAATTGTAGTAGTAGTAGTATTAATAGTAGTAGCAGCAATTGTTGTTGTAGTAGTAGTAGTAGTAGTAGGAGTAGGAGTAGTAGTAGTAGTAGTAGTAGTAGTAGTAGTAGTAGTAGTAGTAGTAGTAGTAGTAGTAGTAGTAGTAGTAGTAGTAGTAGTAGTAGTAGTAGTAGTAGTAGTAGTAGTAGTCCCCTTTAGTCATAACTGACTATGGGAATGCGCCCCTGAGGTGATAGACCTTAGCTGTCCTTTTTTTTTTTGCCTAGTGTTCCTTTCGGCGCGTTGTTTTCTCTTCTGCTTGTTGTGAGAACTTCTTTTCGCCCAATCTGAGGTACCGCCGTAGGGAGCATTGCCACTTCATCCTTCCAGACTGCTCGATTTATGTCCAGTGCCTTCGTGTCTCTCTTGCATACATCTTTGAACCTTAGTCGCGGTAACCCGACTGTTCTTTTGCCATCTGCTGGTTGCTCGTAGAAAATATCTTTGGGGATACGACCATCTTCCATGCGGCGGATATGGTCTAGCCAGCGTAGTCTGCACTGTCTAAGTAATGTAGACATGCTTTGAAGGCCAGCACGTGACAGATACGAGGATATCATCATCATCTCATCTCAGCCCGTAACCCGTCATGGGTCGTAGGGGTGCCATGGTGGAAGCATCAGCAGACAGGGTCCTCCACTGCTCTCTATCCTCAGCAATGCGTACAAGTGTGGAAAAACCGTGTCCTGCCCATTCTTTGATGTTATCAGCCCAGGATTTTCTCTGCCTTCCTCTTCTCCGTTTACCTTCGACTGTTCCCTGAAGGATCGTTTTCGAAAGGGAGTCATGACGAGTTACATGCCCAAACCAGGCAAGCTTTCGACGTTTCACTATTGACAAAAGTGGTTCTTGGTGGCCTGCATAGGTGTTTATCTTCTCTCTAACATAGACATTTGTTTTGTGCTCTTTATAGCAAATGCGCAAAATTCTTCTATAACATTTATGCTCGAAAGCCTGAATCCTTCGCTCCGTATCTGCAGTGAGTGTCCAGCCCTCACACCCATACAAGAGAATAGATAATACAAGTGATTTGTATAATTTGATCTTCACAGGAAAACTGATGTTACTTTTCCAGATCACATTCAACCTTGTCATGGCAGCTGAGGCCATCTCAAGTCTTGTCTTGATTTCTTTAATTGATCTTCCATCACTACATATAGTGGACCCGAGATATTTAAAGGTGTTAACTTCTTCTAACGTTTGCCCATTTAACGTAATGTTGGTCGGAACATGTTTCTTATGGCTATTCACCAATATCTTGCTTTTTTCTATATTAATTTCCGTCCCATACGTTCTTGTTACTTTCTCCAGTCTAGAGGTAAGGTCTTGAAGTTCTGATTCTGATCCAGCTATCAGATCAATATCATCAGCAAAACGTAGGTTACACAGAGGTCGGCCTCCAATCGATATGGTTGATTTATAATCGTAGAGAGCCTCCTGCATAATATGTTCTAGATATACGAGGATATAAAAATGTTTAATTAGGGAGTGACTCTTCAATCACCATGTAAACGTTCCCGTGTATTATTAGGGCCCAAAAGGGGAGTAAAAATTAGTAACACTATAATCTACCAAGCAAGTCGTAAAAATATCAATAACGACGGTTGGGCTCAGGGCAGGCTATCTCCTCCTGTAGAAACCTCAACAAAAAAAATATATAATGAAATCATCCAATGAAGTAGTTTAGATAACTCAATTCACCCACCCAGGACGGAAGAAGGTCCTCTATCAATAGAGGTTAAAGACGACGTACAAAAACAGCCTAAAGAAGACTAGGTTGCTGATTCACTTTTTCTCTCCTTGTAAAATCGCGTATACGGCATTTGGGTTGTTCAAACACTAAAAAACAAGAAATGACTGCATAATTTCCAACAGAAACGAAAGACTAAGAGACTCTCATCTCTGAAACAAGATGGACGGGAAGATACTGAACACTGGAGAAATGGTGCTGTTCTAAGAATATGAGGAAAGTTTGCACACTTTAGTGAAGGAGTGGCTCTAATGTCAAAAGAAATGCACAAAGATTTCATAGAACTGGAAGCAACGGAACCCAGAAAAGATATCAGTTGCACTCAAATTTTCTACAAAGACAATAAAGATAAACATCATGCATTGTTACGCACCAACCAATCACAAAGGAGAGATCCATGAAAGAAGAATCTTACAGCAGACTACAATATTCATGGATAAGTAGAGAAGACAAGACATCACATTTTTATGGGAGATCTAATCGAAATGATATGAACCTACAACAGCGGTTTTGAAGAAAAACACGAACTTTGGATAGTGAACGAAAATAGAGAACTATTCATAAACTTCTGCGCTTCAGTACCATTCGTGGAAAAGCTCTACGGCGATGCAAATAGCCTCAAACTGACTATTGCTTTCTTTTAAAACATTCAAGTAGACTACGTCTGAGAGTGTACAAAGAAAAAGAAGAAACCAACTGGCCGCTTTACAATTATCATGGGTTGCCTCCCCTTTCCTCTGCAGTAGTGGCCAAAACTTAGAGTATCTGATGTGGGTCCTCAAAGGTGCCTACCTTCGCACAAGATTACTCTTAGCAGAGTTGTAGGTAGAAGGATAATGGAGCTTCTGCCTCAGGGTAGTATTCACAGGATATTTTAGATGTCAAGAACAAAGCTGCATGAAGCGGAGCAATGTTAACTTTGGTATCTGACCCACCGCCTTTCATGAAGATGGGTTATGCAATAATTAGCTCGTTCAAGCCCCCAGCTCAGTTAATTCAGCGAAATCCCTTATTATTATTTATTGGCTCTATAGATGTTCGCCTTTTAATAAGCACTTAGCTCTTCAATTAATTGAGTACTGCAGCAGGTGTTTCGTCAAGTCTTTTGTGATGAGGGTACTTCTCTACACACTTTTCCAATGTACGTGGTTAGTGTCGAATCCCAGCTCTTGAATTACAAACTAGTGGCGCAGAAACCCTTACTTCCAACTGGCCTCGTACCATGAACTTTAGAGACAATAAAAGAACTAATGCCTCTGCTAAGTACATTATGGTCGGAAGATTAAACAGGTGTCTTTTCACACTGTCCGTCCACCAGTTTTGTCTCTCTATGATTTTATTCTCCCTGAGCAAATACAGAATATCTCAGGGAATATGATTTTCTTCTAGTTAATTTAATGGGGAAATGTGTCTGGACAGTGCGAGCGGCTTGGGCCTGAGGTTTATATATAACTCAAAAATGAAAATATAAACACTATGTGAGTCTGAGGTTACTTCTGCTTTCGGTTAGAACTAGCATGAAGCAATCAACAGCGCTTGCTGTAGTTGTTTATGAATATACTATTTCATATGTTGAGGATGCCAGCCTCGTATGACTTGTATAACCACTCAGCAAAAAAAAAATGTCAAACTCACATTGTAAAACATATGTACAACTCACCCCAATTTGAGATCTACAATCCTCTGGCACAGATGAATGGACACAGCAACCTATATTAGATGCTTCGAACACTTTGTCTCGGGTAAATTTAGAATCCTTCTAATGACGGGTGCTTTGATTCCTAGGTATAGTCCCAAGAGGGATTTTAGGGCGACCTCTTTTTGATCTCCCTTTCACTACGGCAGTAATCAGTTACATTTTTGTACTGATTTTATTGCTAGTTTTTTTTTCCGAGTCGCTGCCCTTATCTGTCCACGATAGCATATATTTTGTATTTTCCTTGTTACACTCCTCTTACTGATAAGTCACCACGTCTGTTTGTTACCTTTCCATGCCTAAAGCTTTGCAAGGAGCGTTAGAGATAATATTAACGACAAGCTTGTTGGTGATTCTCGTGTACCCAACCTTGGCCGCTACCGATTAACACTAAAAATCGCCAGCGTATTTCTCTAATTGCTGATAAGGAAAGGGTACAGAGATTTCTGGTCTGTTTGACACATTTTGGACAGACAAGGATGACCTAATCACTTCTTATCCGACATGATATGGCAAGATTACTTTAGATAGTAATAATATGTTACATCTGAAACACACAGTCGAATGAGTTTACAGATGTGTTGGTGAGTTTGCCTGCAAGGCAATCGGAAGTTTTCATACCATACACGGAAGACTTGACCTCTACATGAGGTTCAAAATTTTTCCATGTCAGGAAATTGCCCCCCTCCCATACATCGTTTTTGTTTAAAAAGATTTGCACCTTGTTAGCTTCGTTACAAACAGATGTGGGGGAAGAATAAGAATGTAACCTGACACGTTTAGTGTTAAGACAATGTGAAGATCGCTTGCCAAGACGACACCACCATAGACCTTGCCAGAGTGAAGCCTAGAATTCAGATTTCCATTTTATCAGAGCGGACCTTTTATTGGAGTATTTATCAGGACTTACAAAACAGCCCAGGAAATAAGGAAAGCCGGAATATCTGAGGAAACTGAACACACTGAGTCAGAGAGAGAATTAAAGTTAAAATTAACGACCCCGAGTACACTTGTAAAAAGGCATCGGCTAGTGCCTTAACTTCATTCATCTGAGCAAAAAGTCTGTGAGCCAGGATTGGCGTAAGTTGTCGTTTTACCTTCTATATTTTCATTACTAACATGTTAAGTAATATGTATATAATACCATGTGAATTTTAATATGTGAAAATCGCTAGTGGATGTCCAAGTCAGTTGAGGCTGGGAACCTCAGCGCATAGAATAATGATTTCATGAACCACCACTGCACGGGCTGGTGATTGCTTTATTGCTAGTTTCTTAAAGAGAACTAAAAGAAAAAGGTAAACCCATGTTCCATATGGAGCAGGGAGAAAAAGATGAAAGAAATGATGTACATTTTAATCATAATACTTACAGTTTCAAACCAGTGTAAATGTCGATGTTAACATATTCACTTTAAAATTAATGAAAGTTTCAAACTTTTCAAATCAGTGGAAACATAAATAAAAATATATTAAATTTATATTGTGAACACTTTTCAATCAGTGGAAATGTAAATGTAAACATATTCTATCTGTACTATTTATTAACCTGTTCATTTAAATGTAAACTGACTATGAAAGCTATTCAATTTAAATGCAAAGAAAGTTTTCTCGAGGGATTAAAGTTAATTCTCATCGAGGGTAAATTCTTAGTTAAATGGGATGGTGGAATAAGAAGGGGGCACATAAGTATGTGTCGGGAAACGCAATACTCAGGACAGCGTTTCGTTTCTATTTTTTCACCATAGCTATATGTGGTGGTACCAGTTGAATGGTACTTTCTCTGGAACCCAGTGGCATAAGCGTTAAGACGAGGGAACAACTTTGTAGACTCTCCCTGACACTTCTGGGAACGAGCTGCATCCTACACCCTTGACTAGCGACGAGCGTTATAAGTGATCAGTCCAGCAAGAATAAACTCAGCGAGAGCAGAAACAACAACTGGCAGCTAAGTGCAATATATAATCTGCCGCGTGAACGTTTAAGAAAAAATTCTATCATCCTACAAGGATAAACACTTTCTTTTAAACTATTTAATTTTTTTAACTGTTAAAACTGAAGTGACTATTACATTTTGTTATTTGTTATTATATAAATTTAACTTCGATTTAGTCATTTTGAATGTACTGCATGTTTGTTTCAGTCATTTTACTAAACACACTCTAAACAGAGCTATACCAGAATAATAAGAATTCCACTGAGTAAATCAGAGATGGGGGCTTGAACGAGTTAAGATTAATCAGTGCTTAATTCTTTACAAAAGTTGTCGGCAGATTCTAGAATTAACGTGCTCAGCCAATGCAGCATTGTTTTCGCTTATCTGAATATCCCATGAACACTCAATTGAGATAGAATCTGCCAAGAGAAATCTTGTGCGAAGGTAGACACCTTTGAAGCCCATATTAGATACTCATGAGTTTTGGCCACTGTTGGACCACTACTGCAAAGCAGGGGAGGCAATACCGTCACATGTATACAGTCTTGATATTTAAAAATGCGGGTTTTCTCTTAAGTCTCAAAGATGCCCAAATACTTCGGTCCTGTCCTAATTAATTTGGAATTCGGTCCGACTCTTCTCTGGCTCCTGAGTTGCTCTTTTGACGTTGTAATGCAGTCTGTCTTAGTTACCGAATGTGCTAGGTTATATTTTCATTTCTTCCACCAAGACTTTTGCAGTGTGCGAAAAGGTATGTCAATTTAGGGAGTGCCAATGGCACGAATTCGTGTGCGAAAATGAAGAAATAAATGGATAATGTAGGAGAGAAAGAAAAAAGAAAAAATATAAAACGTCACCTACAAATATCGGCACAACAAGGAACTTTATTTTCACATGTAAAAATAACTAAAGTATTATGAATATCACCATATTCTAGAAATTCAGATGTATGATATATGCAAAATAAGAAGTTTCCATCTTCATTACAGCAGATGTGGCATCAGTACTCCATTTTCTGTCAGCCAATATAAAGATGACACTCAAAAGATATTCAACAATACACAGCTACAGACAACATGTTAGTGTGGATTTCTCCGAAATCAAGAAACAGAGTAAAATTATCGAAAATGTAACATGTGCTCCAGCAATAAGAGGATGTAGCAAACATGGAAGACCACTGGCAACAGAGAAAAAGATATATTGAAGAAGACGTGTGGAGAAGTATTCAAAAAGATAACGCCTGCAAAACGCATGGATTACAAGAGAAACTATGAATAAATTCAAGAACAGAAAAAAATCTTTTTTTAAATATAAGCAAAAAGATAAGTGCACAACCAAAGTCTCATAAAATATGCATGGTAGGGAACAAAGACGTTAGCAGAAACATCCGAGGAGACAAGAGGAAATATATTGACGAGTTGACAAAAGAGACGGAGGACGTTGTAGGCAAATGAAATATCAGGGGGACAACAGTTCAGATCTGTCACGGAGTGTTTTGATGGTATTTTGCATGTATGAATGTTCCCATGCTCCAGCGGGAGTTTATTAGTCATTTGAGTTGTTGTTAGTTGGGAATGCTTACTTACTTACTTAGTCGTTCCCCTTCTACCGTGAGGTGTAGAGGTTTGGAAGAGAGAGCGCCAGACCATTCTATCAGCTGTCTTCTTCCTGGCCTGGTTCCATTCTAGTCCTCGGTCCTTCAAAGATTGTCTAATGTTGTCCTCCCAGCGGACTCTGGGTCGTCCTGGAGGTCTGGATCCCTGGCTCTTTGTTTCCCATGCTTGTCGTGGTAGCCGATCTTCTCCCATTCTGCAGACATGGTAAAACCATCTTAGTTGGGACTGTTCTATTTGGGTCTGCAGCGGATGGGATTTTAGGCCTTGACGGATCGTCTGGTTGCGGACCATGTCTCTTCTTGTTACTTCAACCACTTTCCTCAGATACCTCATTTCTGAGGTTTGGATCTGGCTTTTGTGGGTTGTAGTCATTGCCCACGACTCGCATCCATATGTCAAGACCGGGACATAGGTGGAGCGGTATACAGCCATCTTCGTTTTCTTACCAACCTCTTTCTTGCTGAGGAATCCACGATTTATGGCCTGAAAAAGTCTCCCAGCCGCTGCTTTCCGAGTGGCCAACTCTTCTTTGATGCCTCCCTTTCGGTCTATAATAGCTCCGAGATATTTAAAGTGGTCGACCTGCTCCAGGACCTGTTCTCCCAACTTAATCTGATGTTTTCTTTCTTCTCGTGATATCACCATGGATTTTGTTTTAGAGCTGCTTATAACCATCCCTCTCTTCTCCAGCTCTTCCTTCCAGACTTGCAGGTTGGATTGGAGATGTGCCTCTGATTTAGCAATCAGGGCAACATCATCAGCAAATGCCAGCTCCGAAATATAGACCTGTCTCATCTTCCAGTACCCCACTGAATACTTTCTTGTTCTTTCCTTACATGCCTTGATGACATCGTCCATAAGGAGTATGAAGAGGTAAGGTGATAGGATATCACCTTGTCTTACACCAGTGGTGGTCCTGAACTCTTCTGACTTATGGTTTGCTGTCCTCACATAATTTCTGCAAGACTTGTAGAAGCTCTGTATAGCATGAATCAGAGGTGCTGGAATATTCTTCCTTGCCAAACAGTCCCAAAGTTTGCTCCAGGGGACCCTGTCAAACGCCTTTTCCAGATCTATGAAACAAAGATGGATCTCACTCTTATACTCAAGGGCCTTTTCACTCAGCTGTCTGAGTGTGAAGATTAGGTCTTGAGTACTTCGGTTTGCTCGGAATCCGCACTGGACCTCATCCAATTGTGGCTCAGCTAGGCGTCGGAGTCTCTGCTCTAGGATTCTAGAGTAGATTTTACCAGGGACACTGAGAAGGGATATGCCTCTATGGTTTCCACATTGTCGATTGTCACCCTTTTTGAAAATTGGTGTTATGATGGCAATCTCCCAATCCTTTGATATGGTCTTGTTGCACCATGCTGCCTGTAGGACCTTTAAGAGTAATAGGTCGCCTGATGCTCCCATGTACTTAACCATTTCTGGTGTTATACCATCATGCCCTGCTGCTTTGCCCATCTTGATTTTCTCTAGTGCTGCCCTCAGTTCTTCCATCTTTATGTCATCTTCACCATCATTGGTTTCCTCTTCTGTGTCAGTGGTTATCATTTCTGATGCTTCATCATGCTCACCATCCAGGAGTTCTGAGAAATATTTTTTCCATCTTTCCATTACTTCCTTCGGGGCAGTAAGCAATTTGCCTTGCTTGTCTTTTATAAATTTGAGAGGGCATTGTTTTTCTTTCCTCATGTTCTTTAGGGTCTTATAGAACAATTTCTGGTTTTCTTGTGCATCTTTTTTCTAGCTTTTCTCCAAATTCTTCCCAGGACTTCTGTTTTGCTGCTAGCACTTTGTTCTTTGCTTCTGTTCTGAGTGTCACATATTCTCTATATTTGTCCATTTGTCCTGTTGTGTTTTTTAGCTCCTAAGTATTGTTTCCATGCCATTTTCTTCTCTCTTATTTTCTCTTTGACTTCCTCTGTCCACCAAGGTGTCCTCTTTCTCTGGTTCCCAAGTCGGACTTCACCGCATGCTTCTGCAGCAGCTGTCTTTATGATATCCTTGAATTTATTCCAGAGGGTTTCCAAGTCATCAGGTCGTTCTTCTGTGTTGCTCACTGCTGTAGCAATAAGCCCCTGATATCTGGTCTTAATTTCTGGCTCTCTCAGCTTGTAGGTCCTAATGCTCATTTCTCCTGCTCGTTTACTTGGTTTCTTGCGTGATGTTGGGCAGTTCCTAGGCTGAGCAACTCTTTCAGTTGTTCGTTTGATTGTTAGCAGGTAGTGATCACTTCCAATCTCTGGCCCCCTCCAGACTCTTGCATCTCGGACATATCTGAATGAGCTTCTCCGAACAATGGCATAGTCGATCACTGACTTCTCATTCTTGGTTGGTTCACATCTAGTGTATGCATGTATGCGCTTATGGGGGAACTTTGTGTTTGTAATGATCAGATTCTGCTCACTGCAGAATCTAAGGAGTCGCTTTCCATTGTCATTGAGAGTATCTTCTCCATATCTTCCGATAACTCCACCCCATCTAGCATGGTCATTTCCAACTCTGGCATTAAAAATCTCCGAGCATAATAACTTCATCTAGGCAGTCATCCACTGTCCTTTGAAGCAGCTCGAAGAATTCCTCCTTGACCTCTGCTCTCTCATCCTCATTTGGCCCATACACTATGACCAGGTTGACTATGGTTTCTCCTTCTTTTAGTTTTACAACCATAATGCGCTCCGAGACAAAGTTCCATCCCTTGATACTATCTTTTTGATTTTGGGCCACAATGCAACCCACGCCCCCTTTAGCTCTTTCAGATATGGGTACACCACTGTAGAGCAACGTGTTGCCATCGAGATCCATGACTCCTTGTCCTTTTTTCTTCGTTTCCGTTATAGCCAGGATTTCTAGTTTTGCTTTCCTCATCTCTTCCACCAGCTCCTCTTCCTTCCCATTTATACTTCTTGTGTTCCAAGTTCCATAAGTCGTAGTCCGTAGTCCGTTCCAGTTCGTCGCCTTTAGAATCAGTCCGGTTTTCTCTCTTGTAGTTCGCGTAATCATGATTTAAAGCAAACAGGTGATTGGCCTGTTGTGCCTTTGCATGGTGGAGGGGCTGCCTCCTTACGTCCTCCATGCAGGCCGCCCTCCTCCTTTTTCATCCGGGCTTGGGACCGGCATTGGTGGAGTTAGTTGGGAATGCTTGCCTTGTAATATTTTAGTTACAAGCAATGTTGTGAGCAGAGGTTAAGACAAGCTGTTAGCTATAATCATGCGTGAATGAAGCGCAGTGGAGTGTGGAAGGTTTTCACGTGTTTGGTGAATACGAATGAAAGGGTTCAGTGAAAGAGAGATGTGTGTTGAGTCAGTAGTGTGTTGGTTCAGTAGAAAGTTGAGTCAGTAGAGAGTAGACAGGAGACAGCGAAGAGCGTAGAGAAGAGAAGGGTGGATATCTATAGTAGTGCGCGAGTAGAGGCCCATAGTTGTGCAGTGGATTTATGTAGTAGCCTATTTTGTGGCTGTAGTTATTCCGAGGATCAGAGTGATCGTAGAATCCTCGGGATTTGTTATATCTCCAATATTTGTAATGGCCCTGCGCCCACTGTGACTTATTTGTGATATTATATATTCACGAATGGAAAATTCCTGGGGGACCTGGATTTCGCAGATGATGTAGCATTCTTAAGTTCAACACCAAGACAATCCCAAGAAGCAATAAATAATTTGTGTCATCTCTCGGTTAAAATTGGTCTCCAAATAAATGCCTTTAAAACTAAAGCTATGAACTTTTCTAACGAGACCTTTGATATCATCTTGAACGGGGAAAAACTACAGAAAGTTGAAAGTTTCAATTATTTAGGCAGTAAAATGACTCAGGATGGTGACACAACAAGAGAAATCCATACTAGAATTGCTTTGGCAGCTAGCGCCTTCAATAGATTATCTAACATTTGGAAATTACGATCATTGAATATACATACCAAGCTTCGTCTGTTTAATTCAAATGTTATCTCAGTGTTAACATATGGCTGTGAGAGTTGGAAAATAACAAAATCATTGGAGAACAAGCTGAATACATTCGAGAACAAATGTCTTAGAAAACTCATGAACATCAGTTGGAAAGAATTCAAGACTAATCGACAAATAAGAGAAGACTCTAGGCAGAAATATGTCTCCGACTATATAAGGAAAAGACGATGGTCATATATCGGTCATGTCCTACGAATGCAAAACAACAGAATACCACTACAGGCGCTCACTTGGGTTCCTGAGGGTAAGCGGAAAAAAGGAAGACCAAAAGAAACACTCAGAAGAACAATAATAAGAGAAGGAAGAACGTTGGGCCTAAATAATGTGCAAGAGCTAAGAGGAGTGGCGTCACAACGAACAACCTGGAGAGCACTGGTTTCTGCCTTATGCGCCGTGTTTGGCGCTTAAAGAATTTATTATTATTATTATTATATATTCACGGAGATTGATATGGTGTTGGAACTGTGTATTACTCCTTAGACAGTGAGCTAGGCGAACGGTGTATAAGTGTTTTCTGACTTTCTACATCCATCCACATACACCCTACTCGTCTTCGAAGACGCCACATTGGTTTATCAAAATGCTACTCAAGCGTCCTTGCCAATTATCAGTTTGCTCAATAAAGGACTGTAAAATCTACTAAGCTATTAATAAACAGTTTCATAAAAGAATACTTGTTATGTTACTGATTTAGTTTAAAAAGTCTGAGAGTTTTCATATTTTACAGTAAATTCAAATAGGGCCAGCGAACACCATAGAGACAGCATAAATCAAATATAATTTAATTATATGTTGTATAAATGATGGTGTATCACAAATATGCAGTTTCTAAGAAGCTAAGGAGCAAAATATACAAGATATGAACGCTTTTATAATCTCATTGTTTCGTTCACTTAAGTTTAGAATAATGGAAATAGGTGTAACGGTTTCATCTTTCCAACATTGCCACCGGAATGGACCACCATTTGTAGATATAGTAACTGCACTCATAGTTTACAGATTTCAACAACATTATAAATAATTTATACGTTATGCCCTCGTACGATTTTAGCGGCCGTTATTAAACAAAAAATAGATTTTCAAAAATGCCGTCAGTAATTACTCGTTTCAAGGCGCCATTCTCCAAAATCGTGATTCCAAAGTTTTTTTTATAACAGCTCAGGGCTGGCGATGGCTAAACTTAATGGTCAAGCTTTATGAGGAGATTCCATAAGAATCAAAGACATTCGGCAAGCTCTATATGGAGTTTTGGCTTTTAATTAACTTATGCCAAGCCATTCTTGCGTGTTCCATCCTCAAATTTGTGTCCGTCTTCCCTAACATGCTAATGTCTGTCTCCAGTTATGTTCTCAATGTGTGTGTTGTGTTGTGTGTGTGTGTGTGTGAGTGTGTGTGTGTGTGTGTGGGTGTGGTTTTTTTTTTTTTTTTTTTTTTTTTTTTTTTTTTTTTAATCTCTGTCTACTATTTTTACCTCGGAGAATCCAGAGTAGGTGACGGTCTACGAAACTATAAGCTGAGTCCAAGAGTCACAATACACAACTCACAAAAAAGAGCCGTGACTCTAGAAGAAATGTCTGCAAAGACCCAACACGACAACCTCACCATTCGTCAGCAAAAACAGCGCCACATTTTAATTTAGTTTTATCTGTCCTCTTAACGTTGTATTTAATTGTTTAACACAGAAGGAATGAGTAAGAATTCAAATATGTATTTGTGCGTTCTGCATGAATACCAGCAAGAGAGAGAATTACTAACAACGGCTCGTCATGTCCTATCTAAGAGTTTACCACACATTCTTATGGACACAATCAATAATGGACAAATGTTCCTGGGCAATCTCTGCGATTTAATAAACAACAACAACACAATGAATACTACTTTGCGCCACACGCGCAGTGTATTCCAATGAGAGTGCTTATAAATGATTACATGTCAAGATATACAGCTGATAGCTGGCAACAGATCAAAAGCTTCAAATCAATATTCTCCATCATACAGTGTGAGAACCAGATACTGCCGTGAGGAATAAAGCTTAGCTTCACGCCAGACACAATCAACAAGTAGTCAAATCTCGAAGACATTCATTGTGGAGCCTAAGTGGTTTCGCCTTGGTCAACAGACAAGGCCTGAACGCCGACAAGACTGCCTCACCTCCGTGAGAGTCGTTCAAGGTAGCCAAACGTCCCGCGGCTCCTTGGCTGCATCCTGCTGGACTTAATTCTACTCAGGAAGTTGACTCACTCAATATGACTCACACCAGGAGTACAATTCAGTAGAATGGATAAGTATTTGACAACTTTTACCTTAGATAACATTTCCTTTCGAACATCATTCCTAAGTAAGCTCGTTTTGAATGTATTTTTCCTTGATAGTGGATGTAGGTGTCCTTTTTGATAACGCTTAGGTCATTAAAGGGTCAAATTTTATTTGCAGTTGAACTTAACATAGCATTTTAATAAAGACAACATATGAAGACATGACATGCAGAGTTCTTCATGAAGGACAGCTTACAGGACCTTTTGGTATAAGAACGGGAATGCGACGTGGATACCTCTTGTCTCAATTTCTTTTCTTACTAGCAATAGACTTAGTTATGAGAACATCGACAACTCACATAGGAAATGGAATCCAGCGGATGATCTGAATTTTGCTGATGACTTGCCTCTTCTGTCCCATAACCGTAATCAGATGCAGGACAAATTGAAAACACTCGATGAGAGGTCACATCAATTGGGTCTGAAAATACACAGGGAAAAGACAAAAATGAATGAGAATAAATGCAAGTAATGAAAAAAGGGTTGAACTTGAAGAAATGCCACTACAGGATGTAGAATCGTACACATATCTTGACAGCAATATACACAAAGTTGAAGGGACAGACAATGATATAAAAATAAGAATACAAAAAGCAAGAGGAGCTTTCATTGCATTCGGAAATATATGGAGATCAAGAGAAATCGGATCCAACACGAAAATAAGAATCTTCAACTCAAATGTGAAGTCAGTACTATTATATGGCTCTGAAACATGGAGAACAACAAAGACAACAACCAAAAAGCTACAGACTTTCATAAATGGGTGCTTGCGTAGAATAGAAGGATTAAAATGGTATGACTAGGTTACCAACATGGAACTGATGACAAGAACCAGACAAGTGCCAGTGGAACAAGAGAAGAGACGAAGACGATGGCGATGGATAGGACACACACTGAGGAAACCTGTTTGTAGCATTACAAGGCAGTCCTTGTTTTGGAACCCCCAGGGCAAGAAAGGCAGAGGTAGACCAAGAAGCACATGGAGAAGAGAGCTGGAAACAGAGGTGAAAATGCTGAGGAGAATGTGGAAAGAACTTGAGATGATGGCACGTGACAGGAGGACTTGGCATATGTTTGTTGAAGGCATATGCTCCTTTGGGAGTGGAGGGTTATGAAGAAGAATGAAGAAACCTAGAATATTGTCATTGTTAGGACTGCGATGTAATAGAAACAGAAAAATTGTATTATCAGACGGGTATTAAACTCTTTCAAAAATTTCTTCATTTCGCATTACTCTTTGGAAGCGTTCATTTTATTAACGACGTTCATTACTACTTCAGGGGTATTAGATAGATCCTCGAACAATTATTTCATCTCTTGAGGCGGATTCCATGAACTGGACAAAACAAATGTCCCTACAGTCTGTATTCAGAAGTAGCCAGGATGATGTGATCGAGGCGTCTGTCGTTCTTAATGGTTTTTCTGTCAGTTAGCTCTCGTCTTCTGTTGTTTGGTAAATGTTTTAAGATGACTGATTGTTACGTGTAGTAATGTTAATTATTCCGGATATATTCTCCATGGCGAAAGTAGACTATAGGGGCAGTCATACAACACGAAATCAGCATAATAGCACTGAGCGGACCAACACCTCCTTCACAATTTTACAAACACACAGTTTATTCGTTTTGACAAACAGCTCCATGGTAATAGATATAGGCCCAAAGGCAAAATGCAGTAGTACGTAGAAGTCCAGTTCGTTCCAAATCAAACACTGGTCATTGGCAATCAGTCAAACTTTGTTTAATATCGAACTTTGGACATCTTTATGAATAAGCACACATTTCCTTACTAGAATAAGCCAGGGACACCTCAACCAAGTGTATTGCTGTCCTGGTGATGGAGTAATTCAGTAAAAGCACAGAATACTGCAGGAGCTCAAAACACATACGTCCACACACTTCCAAACACAAGCCGCATCTCTCTTGCAAACAATTTCCTCACTTCTGCTTCAAATTTGTTCACGTCTGCCAGTCGACCATCTCGGCATGTCGTCACTTCCTTTATTAATAAGTGACTCCGTATAAAAAAAAAAATGAGCCCTGATGAGCTGCCTATAATATCGACATAAATGTTATGAATTTTAATCATAACACTGATCAATAAACACTGTAGTTCTTCGTGCATTTCGCTGTCTCCGGCGTGGCAGTTCTCTGCAGAACTTTCTCTTGTTTCAACTCTTAAAAATATGACCAGTTGTGCATCGCCTGTGTCATATTTTCTTCCCTTCTTTAATATTTATTTTCAGGTTCTCGGCGGCTCAGAGTTTTGATGATGCCAGAAAATATTTTTTTGAGGAATAAATATGAAATCACTTAACACTATCATGTCTTGTAGGTATTTTTGTTTTTCATTTAGCAATCAGGAGCATGTTTTTAATTGGAAAAAAAACAACTCCGAGATCGTTTCATTTCAGTAAAAACTCTGAACTGCACTAATTTAACTTTGTTCTAGATTCAGTACAGAATAGATAAGAATCTTGTCGTGAAGTAACGTCTGTATCACAACACGAATTCTAAGTAACTCTGACCACACAGCGCGCCATACATTGTAGAACTGCAAGATACCCAGTCCAATCAGAACGCTCCGTTATGCAGTGTTTACTACAGTCTTGGATAATAAAAATGGAAGTCCAATCTGTGCAACCAAGTGTCGGAAGACAATTTACTACATCAGTATGAAAGAAGTACCACATGGAAGAAGTAAACAAAACGATACTAGTAATGTTGCTCTACCCGTAGGTACAATAACTTTTATAAATACTAATATAGGACGGGAGAAACCTCTGGTTGAATGCATTTGAAGCTTCAGGTTAATACTTAATTTAGCTGTTTAAATTATGCATATAAATAAATGCACTTATGAGACTAAAAGATTATAAGATAGATATATAAAGAATAATTCAGGGTATACGAGAGGAGTTCAGAAAGTAATGCACCACATCGTTTTTATCACGAGCTGTTTATTCTTCTTCTTCTTCCTCTTCCTCGTTCGTCCTGAAAAGGACGTTGGTTGCGTTGTGTCTGTTTACGCCGGAGCTGTGATATCTGCACCTTTCGGTCGACACATCCGACTTCAGCACGGCACTTTTTAGGCCTGGGTTTGCCTTCCCTCTGCGATCCCTACTCTCTCAGCCAGACTGCAGTGATGTAGACTGTTTCCAGGACCACCACGTGGAGGTGGAGTAGGGTCTTAGTCAGCTCTGGTTCGCTGACTCTGATGCAAGCAGTCAAGCTATGGGTCGCTGTCTGCATTCTCTATAACTCAGAATTTTATAGAAAAGCATGAAATTTATACACGATATACATGGATATGTCATGTAAACATCGGTATTATTCAACATAATCCCCATCTGCTTGTACGGCTTTATGCCAGCGCGAAACAAGTGCATGTATTCCTAGCCCGTATCAGATTTTGTCTTGATCATGTAGCCATTTCTTCGCTGCATGAATCACTCCTTCATCATCTTCAAACCTTGTCCCACGGAATGCATCTTTAAGTGGACCAAACAGATGAAAATCAGAGGGTGCCAAATCGGGACTATGGGATGGATGAGGTAGTACAGTCCAACCCAATTTGGTGATTGCTTCCCGTGTTGCCAGATTTGTGTGAGGTCGCGCATTGTCGTGAAGGAGATGCAGGTCTGCTGGATTCTTGTGCGGCCGAACTCTGCGAAAACGTTGATTGAGTTTTTTCAATGTTTTAATGTAAGCTTGCGAACTGATTGTCTCTCATCTTGGCATAACGTCCACAAGAATCACACCTTCAATGTCCCAAAAGACAGTGATCATTACCTTTCCAGCTGAAGGAATTGTCTTGAATTTCTTTCTTCGTGGTGATTGCGGATGATGCCACTCCATTGACTGTCTTTTTGTCACAGGTTCAAAATAATGTGCCCAGGTTTCGTCACCTGTAACGATCTTAGCCAAAAAGTTATCTCCATTAGCATTGAAACGCTTCAACAATTCAGAAGAAATTGCTTTCCTTTGCAATCGGTGGTCATGTGTGAGACTTCGAGGAACCCATCTTGCGCAAACCTTAGAAAATCCGAGAGTTTTTATAACTGCATTTGCGCTACCAATGCTGACTTACAGCTGTAAGGCCAGTTGTTGAGTAGTGATTCGCCTATCAGTAACAATAATGCCCTCAGCGCATTTCAACATTTCTGCGTTGTTGGCTGTGGCAGGACGTCCACAGCGCGGCCGATCACGCAGCTCCGTATCTCCACTTCCTGATTCTTTGATTCTCTGAACCCAGCGACTGACTGTACTCCTGTTGACTGCAAAACTTCCATACACATCACATAGTTGCTTGGGAATGTTCACAACAGTTTCCTTCTCTGCAACGAGAAATTCTATCACAATTCGCTGCTTATAACGCAAGTTGCTAACACGCTCCATTTCAACGGTTTAGGGCAGCCGTATTATTTGGCCAGTTGCGGTGCAATTTGGTGCACACAATTGGGACATGCCATATTTTAAGTGTGCAAAATTTCATGCTTCTATCTTCATTATTACCTGAGAAAAACGATGTGGTGCATTACTTTCTGTACGCTCTTCGTAAGATAAGCTTTGGGTGAATAAAATCGCTCTTGGAATAACGGAGATAATAATAAAAGTAGTTTTCCTGATTTGAACGATAGGCAAATTTTACAAATATTTTCGGACCTTGAATAACATTAGTAGGGAATACCACCTCTGATGGTCGAGGTCACTCTATAAATAGTGCGTGCCTAATAGGTCAGTCACAATATTTGAATCGACAGCGAGCGGTAAAAGAAAGCCTGTGTTAATGCAAGTGTTTTGCCTTCTGTACCTGAAAGCAGATCTTAACCAACCATTAACAGCTCGTCTGTGTGTATACTGAGGGTAAGAACGAATATATATATATATATATATATATATATATATATATATATATATATATATATATATATATATATATATATATATATATATATATATATATAAATAATTATGTGTAATTATAGTGATTAATCCACCTGTACGATAAGAAGTGTATATATGTGTTAGAAAATTTACAGTGTGTCGCTGGTGAAACTTACAGGTTTGTGTGTAATTCTAGAGGCAAAGCCAGCCTTCGAAAATATTCAAAAATATTGAGACTGATGGCAAAGTGTGTCTGTAGGTTTGGAAACGAGTTTAAAGAATATTTCTTAAATGGAATGACACACATACCAGGAACATAAGGAAGGATGAAAGGAATTGGATCACTGTATAGTTTGATATGTTTCTTAGGAGTTTTATTCACTACCAAATTATTGTATGGAGGCAGATCATGGGAAACGACTTATAATTAACGATGTAGAAAACAATTATGATCACAGTGAATTGAACTGATTGATGCTACTGTACTATATCTTGTGCATCTGCTGGCACTCTAATCTGAAACTGTCTATCGTCCCCATCATAGAGGAATATTGGAAGAAAAATACAGGGATTGCGTTTAACTTCGTTTCAGGTTTTATTCTGTAATCTACTACAAATATAAGAGGCATCTATTACAGGGGTTATGACGGATGCAGTGCCGGTCTATGTTAGAGAGCCAGTCATCGCGAGTATACCAGTTGGATGAATTTCAGCCGACAATTCTCTTCAGTATCAGAGGGAGCCATCTTCTGCGACTAAGATACGTTGCCCACAAAGGCAAATGTGTAGCATATACCTGTTTACCAAAACTAAAACCAAACCAGTTTGTGATGAATCTAGCAATATAGCACTTCAATTGGACTGTAAGAATAACACTAGTAATTATTCAGGGACAGATCAACCAAGCAAGACTGTCTCCATATTGATAGACAACTTAACACAGAGAAAGACTTTGTTGAACATTTTTATTATTTATTTACTGTTGTAACATGAGTTCTTTTAAAACTTTTCAAACAGAAAAGAGTAAATGTACAAATAAATTGTAAATATTTACCAGCAGACTTACTTAAATTCTTTAAGTTAAGTTTTATTCATTGTTGGAGAATTTAATTAAATAACTACCCATAGCAGAGTTAAAAATATTAATAATAATTACCATATTAAGAAAGTCGGATGTGAAGAGGTAGCACATAAAGACTCAGAGTACTACATTACAATCTTCTCTGGGAACTTATACAGCTTGACCCCACCTTTGTTGTCTATACACCTTACTCTTTTCAGAGAAAGGGGTATTACTGATAAGACCAGACTCTTATCTGGCACTATCCTTGTATCATCTAATACACCTTTATATACAGGTTACCTTATTACATCCTAAACTATCTGAACCTCTCGCGACACTGGGGTCTCAGTCCCGGGATTCATTTACCACCCTAGGGTCCTTTTCTTTAAGACATTCATTCTTATAATAGTTACTTTCATCCTCTGATTTAGCAGTAGGAGTAAAAATTAATAATAAAATCAAAGTTAATAAACACTAAAAGCTAAATAAAGCACATTGAAGTACCATTGAGTACAAAACAAAATTTTGGTGATTGTATATGCTGACAGCGGTCTTGTAATTAATTAGATGTGTATTAATTAAGTGTGTGTTTGGTCTATTGATAAGAGTGATTGAGTGTCTGCAAACTATTAGTGTATGAGTATGGCAGACTTGGCAAAGTTTAGATCTGCTACAGTGCAGGCGGCAAAGGAGTTTGGGTTAAGTGGGGAAGGCTCTTATCCAATATGTCACTAATGAATATGGCAAGTTTATAGAAAGGGAAGATAAGAAGTTGGAGACAGAAAGAAGATTACAGAAAGAAGCTGATACGGAAGCTAAGAAATTACAAATAGAAGCTGAAGCTAAGAAATTACAAATAGAAGCTGAAGCCAAGAAATTACAAATAGAAGCTGAAGCTAAGAAATTACAAACAGAAGCTGATAGGAAAGAGAGAATACAGGTTGCTGAAAGAGAGGCAGAGGAAAAAATGATGCAACGGGAACATGAGTTAAGATTGAAAGAGCTTGAACTTCAGGGAAATGGGACAGGAAATGGCAGTAGTTCAACTACCTCTGATACTAGTGTAATTCAAGGTGCCTCAAATGGTGCCATGAATTTTCACTTGGAACCATATGTGGAGAAAGAAGATGAGATTGAGTCTGATCTAAGTAGATATGAGAGGTTAGCTACTAACTATCGCTTAGAGAAGGAGAAATGGAGCCTTAAGTTATCACAAGGCCTGAGAGGAGTCTCTTATGACGTTTTCGCAAAACTGTGGAAAGAAGACCAGGAAGATTATGAAATCTTGAAGCAGGCATTGCTGGTTCGCTATGAAAAGAACTCAGAATTTTATAGAAAGAAATTCAGAACTGCTAAGCTGCTTGCTGGAGAAACCTATCATCAATTCTGTGCCAGATTAGAAACCTACTTGGAGAAGTGGACTACTCTTGGGAAATGTCAAGATCTAAAAGAAATGGTCACGATGGAACAAGTGAGAGAGTCTATGCCTCCGGACATGAGAAAATTTCTTATGGAACAAGGTGCAGAGAGGTTGGCGGAGATTTTGACAGTTGCTGAAAGGTATCAAGCAGCTCAGTCAGAAATAGCTGGAGTTAAGAGGAAGCAATGAGAAAGTAGTAGGCTAATCCAAAACCAGAATAAGTTTGATAATAGGGACCAACCACCACACAGATACAAACAAGGGTATGACAAACCAAAATGGGACCAGAGAGACAGGAACCCTCGGGTACAAGATAAGAAACCCTATAAACAGGGAGAGAAATTATGTAAGGTTTGTAAAATGAACAACCATAATACTAGGGACTGTAAGAAGAAAAATCCTCCATATCTCGCTGCATGCTTACCAACAGGGAACGAAGGAAAGAAGGAACTGTCCACATGACAGACTGACCTTCATCATCCCCCTATGGTTGAAGAAGTAACTTGTAATGTTACTACTATTATGTACTTTTATGATACAGGATTGGATTTTGACTTAGTCGTGAGTTCTACCCTGGTGCAACCTGACAATTATAAAACAGAAACAGTGGAGATACAGGGAGCAACAAAGGAGATAGCAACCATGACACTTCCCATAACTAGGATCAATGTCAGGACTCGCTATGTGGAAGGAGTGATTAGAGCAGCAGTGATGAATGAACCAATCTACCCTCTGATATTGGGGTGCAGATATGTGTTTTGAGGAAATCCCAAAAGACTTGTGATCATGGCGGCAGTACAGACCAGGTCACAATCTAGGAAGGAGGAAGACAGCCCTATAAACACTCATCCAGAGGAGATGAGAAAGGCACAAGCTGAAGATAGCTCATTAAAGCTTTGTTATCGAAAACTGCCAAAAAGCCATAACCCCCCCTCCCCTCCCCCCATTAAAGGGGAATTTTAATGAAGACTAAATTCCTTTATAGAAAAGCTGGAACAGGAACCAATGGCCATGGACAGTTGGTACTGCCCTCTTCATATAGGGAAAAGGTTATGGAGTTAGGACATGCGATACACTTTAGTGGTCATATGGGCATTAGCGCCACGGGACAACGAATAGCATGTCACAATTCTGGCCAGGGATTACAGAGGATATAAAAAGATATGTAAAATCCTGATCAGAATGTCAAAGGGTAGCTCCAAAGCACTGGACTGCACCTGCAACTCTTTGAGAAATGCCCATCATGGGAACTCCATTTGAAAGAGTTGCGGTGGATATTGTTGGACCTCTCACACGGACCAAGAGGAGAAACAGGTATATTCTTGCTCTGGTGGACACCTGCTCTATGTGGGGAGAGGCGGTAGCCCTGTCATCTATAGATTCAAAACATGTAGCAGAGGCGTTACTTACAATATTCACTAGGTTAGGTTTTCTCCATCAAATCTTGACTGATAATGGTTCTCAGTTCAAGGGAAGACTAACTGAGGAAGTATTCAGGATCTTCCAAGCCAGGCACTTTCACTGTAGTCCATATCACGCCCAAGGGAACGGGTAGGTGGAAAGATTCAATGGGACGCTTATTTCTATCCTGCGGAAGCTGGCACGTGAAAAACCTGATACGTAGGATCTCTACATACCCGCTGCATTATTTGCTTACAGGGAAGCCTGATAAAGCCCACTATTTATTCCAGTTAGTGATCTCCACCAAAAGATAAATATAAGTGGATGGAAGCAGACATCATCATCATCAGTTGATAAACTCTTAATACAAGACCCTTGCCCTGAGCAAGAGACATGCTGAGAAATCTGAAGCTCGCTCGAACATCACCAGAGTTAAATACTGTGTTGTTGTGTTGCTCGTGGTTCGAGTATGGAATGTCAACTTGACCTACGCAGTGGTGTGTAGACACAGATGGAGTGTATAATGTGCGAATGATAGGAAGAGTTCGTGGTGTTGACAAATGTTCTTTTCTCACACTCATGTATGGCTGGAAGTCATCGACACCAACGACTGTGTACCTTTACTAAAGTTTAATTGGACGTACACACTCGACAGCACAGATAGTGACAAATCACAGGTTGGCATAATACATCATGATACAGTGGATAAATGGTCTTGCAATGTTACATGGGCACTCATGTAGAATAATTGTATAATGGACTGTCAGTAGCCAAGCACTCAGTATCGCCCATATATATATCAACTGAGTTTACTGACAAAGCACGTCAGATTATAAACAATATCCAAGATGGCTTCTACCTCATCTCGTCTAGCGAAGATTCTTTAACATAAGGTTCAGCACAGTTTTTTTCATATAATAATATTGAACCGCTAGCAATGGGTTCTCATGTGTAGCAGTGATCTCTGGACTAATCAAGCGATAATACGGGCATCCCTTTTCTCTTCTTGAAAGTCACTACATGTTTTGGTTCCAAGATGGCTTCACTCGTGAGCTGTCACTCACGTTTGGATACAGATAATGAATCTGTCCTAAAGTTAGTCATTCATTAAATCTTTCATTGCTCTGTAGATTTGGTCATGAACAATTGACTGCATTCTACAGGGTATAGTGCTGCTAGGAATCGAAGTCGTTTTTCATCGAGTCAAATATATTCTCTTAGACATTCAAATCGTACCTATCAAAAATGGTGGCTTCGTACGAGAGTTCATAAGAGTATCTATTATTACCTTGGTATCAGAAATATGATTCTGCCATTCCTTGGCAATACGAATAAACACTGGGGTAAAGCATACACGATAGGTCTAGACGACTATCACTTTCCCCACAAATACTGAGATCACTTTTTCCCCGGCGACAAGCCGACATAGAAAAAACAGTCCCCATCAGGACGAAGCCAAATCACACCACCCTCTAGCGACACATCCGCCGAATAGCCTTTGACCTCTCTAGAGACAACAGAACATATAGTTCGACTTAGATATGTAATGATATACAGATATAAGACAGACTCGTCCTACTCAGACAAACAATACACATAAATTCAGGCCATAGATATTCTGAAGCAAGAACAATCTATTATTACCCAAACAACGAATAAATCGCAGTAAAATGGATTCATCCGCGGAGTTCGATCGAAGAGACGGCACAACTTTCAAGGGAAGTAACTCAATAATGACTTTCCCTTATGCACTAAAAAATTACCTATTTTGTTTACAAAATATTTGCGAACATAACAAGTATACTAATGTATAATATTGTAAGATATCAAAGACTGCACGTAACAGTCTTACCACACCTCCCGGGAAAAAAAAAAATGGACTTTTTTTTTTTTTTTTTTTGCAATACATCTAGGAGCAACGTACAATAGGCTCACAACGCATGAATAATGCGCAGATGAAAATATCAGGAATACCTATAACGCCTAATATGAGGCTAAGTCGACTTATGGAGCGACTGGTGAGAATGTGTCTCATAAACTGAGAGAAATTATTTCTCTACAAGTATATTTTTCCAGGAAGGTGTCATCAAAGTATAATACAATTCTGGCAATTACACAATGCCTAAAAAATTCATATCATCATTTCGTATTAGATATCTTAAATTTATGATTTATGAAGAAAAAATCATCAAAGCACAGCGGTGAATAAACATCAATGAACCGCTATGTAGTGATACAATCATTATATTATTAAATTACAAATGTGTATCTATCATGATATAGAAAAGGAACTACTATAGAACTAGACATATCAAGAAGTCTAAGCCCTAATAGTTATGTGGAATCATGTGGGCATCTTGACAGAATGTCTGCCATCACATTATCTGATCCACGAATAGCTCGCACAGAGAAATGAAAAGGTTGAAGAGCAATTGCATATCGAGTAGACCTCGAGCTCTTCAAATTCTTACTCTGTATAGCAGTAAGAGCTTTTTGGTCGGTTTCTACTATGAAATGTGCGCCTAGAAGGAATCTCTGTAGTTTGAGGATCGACCAAACCATAGCTAATAGCTCACGGTCTAAAACCGAATAATTCCTTTCTGCCGCGTTAAGTTTTCTGGAAATATACATTACAGGATGCAGAGTTCCAGAGTACTCTTGCATTAGTGCCGCTCCAATCCCAGTGGATGAAGCGTCACTACGAAGAACGAATGTTTTATCTTTAGTGGGTAGCACTAAAATAGGTGGTGTTGAAAACAATGTTTTAATCTTATCCAGAGAGCATTGGCATTCCTGAGACCAGTGGACCACATTAGGCGATCCTTTCTTTAGAAGTGTTGAAAGAGGTGCCATGATAGAGGATAGATTCTGAATGAATCTGCCATAAAATTGAATAAGACCTAACAGACTTCTCACCTGTTTTTTAGTCTTAGGGATTGAGATGTTAAGTATCTTACTAGTATTATGGTCCTCTGTCTTTAGGAAACCATGACCAACTCGGTGGCCTAGGAAAGAAATTTCGCTAAAACCAATATAGGCTTTAGAGGGTTTCCCTGTCAGGTTGTGCTCACGCAAAGTAGACAGCAATTCATCTAACCCTGAATAGTGATCTTCCCAAGTATCGCTGAAAAGACAGATGTCGTCTAGATATGCAATGACATCTGACCGATAAGATAGGATTCGGCGCATCATGCGTACGAATGTAGCTGGTGCGTTCATAAGACCGAAAGGCATAAAATTCCATTGGAACAAACCTCTAGGTGTTGAAAAAGCCGTGAGAGGTTTGGCGCGTTCAGATAAAGGAACTTGCCAATATCCTTTAGACAAATCAAGTTTAGTGAAAAAATGAGATTTGGAGAGTCGAGTAAGTAGCTCTTCCAGTAAAGGCATAGGTTCGGCATCGAACTTAGTTACTTGATTCAATTTTCGATAGTCAAAACAAGGTAACGAGGGATCTCTATTCTATAACATTAAGTTATAACCCTAATGCATTAAGTGAGTAAGGTGCTTACCGATTTTCGATTAAACTAGCAATAACCCGTCAAACGTGAAGAGTTTTTAATTATAGTGTGCTGTTTCCGTTCCTAGATGAGCACAAATAGAAGTACATTCTTAGAGTGTTTTTGGTTTCTTTCCATTATGCAGTGTAATCAAACTGTTCATGAACACCTTCATTTGAACGCTATTCTGTGTTGATTGTAACTATTTTCGGGAGAGTACATATAATGGAAACAATCAATTTTTTCTACTCGGTTGCATTCCTCAGCTATGACCAATGAACACACGGCGAGAATTATGTTATTTTAGATTCAATTTAAAAGTTCTTTGATGACAACATTTCGTGTGAACGTGCGTGGATTGTTTTCAAAGAGTATGCTCTGATAATAAGTGGTTTTAACAAAAACTTTCAAGTTTTCATGATTTGTACATCGGGTGAGGGTTCATGCACACCCATTTTTACGCACTTTTTCTTTGTCCAGCGCTGCTAATTTCGTGAAAGAATAACACCCACGCCGCGCAAGTTGCACGCCGTGCATCGGGTACTAACTTATCGGCTGTCTTCCTCCTGGCCTGGTTCCATTCTAGTCCTCGGTACTTCAAAGATTGTATAATGTTGTCCTCCCAGCGGACTGGGTCGTCCTGGGGGTCTGGATCCCTGGATCTGTTTCACATTCTACAACTGTTATTATGCTCTGGCGCAGAATATCACTTTGTCAGGGTAGCATAATTATCTGGAGGAATGGCAATGAGTGTTAGGAACGCCTAGCTTAAAAAGTAAAATAAAGTCAGCAGATGCTGTAGCGTGGTGTCGTACGTGCAATAATAGCACGTAACAAGACGTAAGGGCCTGGGGTAGTTGTCTCCCTGGCGTCTCGTAATAAAAGAAAGACGTATTCTGCAGCGACACACTGGCGTTGATTCGAACGGCCAGAGTTCGCGTTTCTAGATGCGTTCGATCGCATAAAATGGTAAGGTTACTTCCCTGTGTGTCCGGTTTTTTCTCTGCATCAAAGAATCAGGGATATTTTACGTCACAAACAAGAAAGGAATTATAGGAGACTTTTAGCTAAGTGTCGATGTCCACGTGTAAAGGGGGGAAATTTAGCATGTGCAACGTACGAGTGACATGACTACCACCAGAAATAAAGTTGGCAGGAGCTATTATACAGAAAATAGAGAGGAGACCAAAATAGTGAATGAGACAGGGCAGACTACTCAGCTAAATGTTTCAGCGATTCACATTCAAGATACGACATATATGTATATATATGTATATATATATATATATATATATATATATATATATATATATATATATATATATATATATATATATATATTACACTGTAAGGGGGCAGGTCCAGCTTAGGTTATGACTCCCAAGTCTCAGCCTCCTGTTGTCTTGTGCAGAGAATTGAACCCTCACCACCTTGGTTGCAGCTTTCAACTTACTCCTGTTATCTGCCAGCTGTAGGAAATTGTGAAAGTAACCCTTATGTTGAAAACAAATTGCTTTCCCGAGTTCCATATTCCATTGCGGTTCTTCCACAGCCACCAAGATTTTTCTTTCCGCAGTTTCGCTAGGCCTCTTATGTGCCCTTAATCTTAATTGTCCTTTCAAACCCAACCGTTTCAGGGGATCATTTACTGAGCAGCCACGAGACCTCTTGCACCTACCTCAACAACCAGGACCTTTGCAGTGATTCCATCGTGTCTCAATTCCGTGACCAGATCATTATACTTGGCCACTTTAAACGAGTGTTGCTCGCCCAATCTGGATTCAAATGGCACGGTTAGCTCAATAATTGTAATCTGGTGCGATGATTAGGAATGCAGCACTATTTCTGGCCGTCTTAAAAATCTTCAGATACTCTCTTGATATGTCCCTAGCCAAGGTAGGTCTACGGCCATCTTCCAATCATTTACACAGTCAAGAAGAGATGGTAAACTGCTACTTGATTTACTTGGTTTGGGATGTGCTGACTTTCCTGCTCTCAGAAAGTATGTATTTGCGATACTGGGTCTGACTTTGCTTTTCGTCTTCACCATTGTCAGGTCTATTGTAGCAGCCAGCTCATGTTGTGGCGCCAGATGTATCGCCCTTGCCCTAATGACACTTTGCAAGCTGAGAGCACATGTTCAAGTGGCTGCTGCTCGTGGCACATGGGGCATTGAGCATCATCAGACTTTCCCCATCTCACATGGTTTGCGGACGATAACAGGGGGTCATACACTGAATTGATAATGAAGCTAAGTCTGAGAGGCGCCGTATGCCATATATCATTCCATGCCACGGACCCTTGAAGGGCTCCTTCCCATGTGTCTATTGCATATATAAGCAGTGGTCATTGCAATTTAGGGATCAACATGAACTGAAGTACCACAGTTTGAACTTTCCGTTGAGTCTGCTTTGGTCTATGATCTGTAGTCTTCTGTCTACCATTTCTATTTTCTGTTGATCTGCCTTTTAGTTTTTTAATGAAGCATCATACACCCTGTCAAAACGTTTAACATGTTCCTCAATGACAGTAGTGATTCTTTGGATTGAAATCATGAATGTGACCTCAGATGTCTTGCCTTTCCTGACTGATAGGCTTTTACACTTTTTAGGTTTGAAGCTCATTCTGCACCAGCTGATTAGTTAATCCAGGAGCGCCAACATTCTCTGGGCCTGGTGTTCATCTGATGTCAGAATAGTTATGTCCCCCATGAATGCTTTAAGCGGTGGCATGTGACACCTTCCATTGACCTCTTGCAAATCAGTCGGCCGCTTTGCGGATTACCTGCATAGCCAACACGAAAGGTATCGGAGAGATGGTACATCCTATCGCTATTCCAACTTATGAGCCAATCCACTTCGTTGTGTACTCTCTGGTTGAAAATCTGACAGAGAACCCTGAGAAATACAGCTTCAGCATTTTTGCAGTTTCATGTGGAACATGGTACATTTCCAGGGTCTGTCAAAACATCTGATGTGGAAAGAATCCATACGTATTAGTTAGATCCAACCAGATTAGATGGAGATTTGTTCTGTCAGACTTTGCCTTTTGAATTGCTTCTCAGATCATTGTGGCATGCTGTAGACACCCTGATGTACGTGGGATACCTCCTTTCTGGAAGTTAGTGTCAATGTAACCCATTCTCCAGGAGGTATGTGGTGATCTTTCTAGCCATTACTGAGAAGAATATCTTCCCTTCCACATTAAGTAGTGACACTGGCCTGAACTGACTGATATCTGTGGAATGTTGTTGTTGCAATAGGTTTTTCTATGTGGTACAATCAATATAACTCCTACTGTTAATGTAGGTTCCGGTGTAGTTCACTTATGTCACTGGCGACCACTTCTGTTAAAGCGGGCTGTTTGTTTAACTTTAAACTGTACCAACATCAGCAGGCCCAAATGTTACGGGATAGATTTCGTAAGCATCTTACTGTATTATATTTGGTGTATAAGTTTGACTGACACTTAAGACAGTACGTACGCAAATGAATAACTTGACAGAAGTCTGGGTCACAGTTCCATAATATAATATTGACAGCATAGTCCTGGACATCAGTAACAATAGTACAAAATAATTGCATAATTAGAATATGTACTACAGTCATCCTAACGTACTGGTAACAACTGCATTCAATGTAAGTGCGGCATTCACCCCTCACACATATATCTCTATGGTATGTATTCAATGTAAGTGCGGCATTCACTCCTCGCACATATATCTATATGGTCTGTATACAATGTAAATGCGGCATTCACTCCTCGCACATATATCTCTATCACTGGTCTAATCACCAGGCATCCAAGTTCCTACTGAACTTAACAGCGCGGGACAACCACAACGCGCTTATAGTGTCGATACACACGAGCTTTCTATCCAAGCTCCTATTAGGCTTCCAAACACTGGAACAGCCAGGGTCTTATAACGTAGACATCCTATTGGCGCGGGAAAGCACACAACGCGCATTCAAACAATAACATATAATGGTCTTACCATAGACCTCCTTCTGACACGGGAAAACGACGTGTTTTTTAATCCATCCACTTCCAAGCGCGGGACAGAACACAACGCGCTGGTAAATAACAGTATATAAAGGCCTTGTAAATACACCTTACGTGGAACATCATCGCGTTACATCCAATATATTATAATCAAAATCACAGACACCATTCACATACTCTAGAAAACACCGACCGTCTCCCACGACGGATGGCCACAGACTCCCCTTAACAACTCAGTATACTTCTCTGACAAGTATGCTAACTTCATTCACTTCGCACGCTTTTCTCATGAGCCTGTAAACCTCAATTCACACATGAACGCCCCTGAGTAATCTTCAACCATGCTGCGTGCTTCTAACAGTGAACTTTTAAATGTAACATTCAAAACTTGCATACTTCAATAATAATACACTAACAGGTTACACCATTCTCTACGCACACACATGTATACACGTCATGTATCTCATGACATTAAACAACTTACCAACAAACACCAGCCCCGTACACAAAAATCCTTAACACCTAACTCTAACTTAGAATATGCCTTAACAGTTGTTCCTTCGGGATGTTGACTCCATTCGCCTGTCTCCATTCTTTGCTTACAAGCTAGTTTTTCCAAGCATTTTAAAGCAAACGGAGCAGTCGTTTCAAAACTTCAAGACGTCTCTTATATAAAACATATGAGACACCATTAGGACCTGGAGCTGGCTTGCACCGGGCTTTCTGGACAATGCTTTCTGTTTCTTGCATTGTTGAGGGCTTGGTGTTGAATTCAGCTCCTAGCTTACTAGGCCATATAAGGCTTGCCATGTTGTTGAGAGGTTCATCTTTGCGACCATCTGAATAGGTTAGTCTAAGGTGTTCTTCCAAATCTTCTTTCGCGATGTTTGGCGTTCCCGACCTTGGCTGTTCAAACAGTTCTTTGGCAAACTTGAAGGGCTCCCTGGAGAATCTTTTCTTATTCCTCCGTGTTTACCTTCTTTCCTGCACAACCTTTATGCTCTACAAAGAGCATTATGTTGGCCTTTCAGGTGCTCCAAAACCTGTTGTAATCGTTTCATCTCTGTGTCCACTGCGTTCATCTACTTTTTCGGACAAAATTCTTCTGCTTCTTGATCTCTATTATCATTAGTCTTGTACTATTTTTTGTGTGGGTTACTTTCCATTGCCTGCCTGACTCCAAACACTTTGCGACAGCGAAGATATTTTACTTCACCGAAGATTTCCAGATTTTTCTCCAAGGTTATCTGCTTCAGGCTGTTATCCAACTCTTTCAACTATGCTTCGTGTGGTGGGTTTTGATGTTAAAGAAATGTAGTCAGTATGTGTCTACAGAGTGAGGTCAGCTATGCAAGTCCCTGAGTCTAACAGTTGAAAATGATGTTCTCAGGGTACCTGACTGCTACCACCCTACGATCTCACTCTGCGATTTATGTTGGGTATCTAGTGTTTGTGAGGTTGTTTATATGGCTTGGTGTCTAGGGTAATGAAAAATGTAGTGATAAATGCGTTAAACAAACACAATTTTAACTCACTAAAATTGACTAAAACAAGACTGGGTTTAAAGTTATGATACATATGTACCATTTTAATTTCCTGTCCCTCAAATTTTTTAGGACAGGAATGTTTAAAACTTAAAAATGAAAGTGTGGTTTTATACCAAATTAAATACACATGAAGGACATCTGTCCAATATATCTTAATATTTTAAAGTTTATAAACTGTTATTCCTTGTTAGAAAATACTGTTCTATGACGAGTCACTATTGGGAAAGACTGGTTGTTACATCATCTCACAAACTGTTTCTGAATAGGGTGGAGATTGAATACATTTGAGTTTACATATAAGCCCGCAAGATTTTGGCTTATCTGAGAATTCTTGTAGACCCTGGATGACTTGCTCGAAAAACTGCACACTGCTTCACTACAGTGTATACTGAAGATTGCTAATACTCTTAGGTTTCGATAGAGAAACAACCGGTAGGTTGCCTCAAATTCTGCAGCTCCGGTTTCTGACCAACTTGATACTGGGTGTTGTAACCCTGAAACAAGAGGAACAAGCCTCCCTAAGTCTCCAGTTAATTATCTCCACCACTACCAATTTAACATCATTAAACATGTATTGTGATCAGATAAAAGAGCTAACTAAATTAGCTACAGTCTTTAACTTTTCTGTGACTGCTTCATAATCAGTGGGTATCTTCTTTTCCACATAGTCTCAACGCCCCTGTCACTATACATCATCTTCATCTTCAGCTGAAATACAATCTTTTCTTTTTCTCCAGAGTTAATCTAACAATAGGCCTGCCAGTGACTTTCTGGTGTTACAGTCAAAATAATGTACGATATTACTCAACTCAAGTTTACTTTGGTTTGCTTCCTAAGTCTGCTTAGACATGCCTGTGCTCCTAGTATGTCGCAATCTTCCACAAAGGCATATGTCATATACACACAATGTTATGGTGCCCTATCTGGGTTGGCCTCTACATCTAATAATATATTTAAAAAGTTATTCATCTTACTGCAATCAATGAAATAATTCACACAATTTTTTAAAGGTTAACAGGCTATCAATGGGTCAACTTCAGATAGCTGCTGCCTCAGACGCAAAGAAAATTCGGTCACTAACTTCTTTGCTTTGAACCTTGTTTGTAGGAAATATTTTTTCAAGTGGTACCATGCGTAGCAAAAGCGTTAGTTTTATTCCCTCTATGTTTAGACTAACATTAGCCAATCAGTTTAAACTACGCCGATTCGACTTGCTTCCAAACACGTGTCTAGAAAAAATGTAACATCTAATGTCTTTTCAAAACTGAGCGGTTACCACTGTGTATGACTGCCTGTTGTCAATTCTTATTTTATGCGATAACTCAGTCACTTTTGAAGCGATTTAAAAGACAGAAAATGATTATTAATCAGGCTAGTGTCCTTTATCTAGCCAGTATGTTTTCATCTACGTCTTTATCAAAGTTTTCATCTTTGTACTTTTCTCTTTATTTATTCTGAACAAACTAGTTTTACATTAAGTCCAGATACTTTTGTATAGAAAATAGTATAGTATTGAATAAGCAACATTATTGTTTGTAATTCCATTCTGTCCTTTCCTGTTTAATCATCCTTCTATAGAATGCAATACATTATCTACGTTTCTGTCGTTCTTTTGTCCCCTTTTCCTCCCATGCACTCATGTATTTTAGTTTGACAATACCTAAGTGGGTTTAGACTTTTTCCATGTTAACCCCCCCCCCCCCCTCCTTCTCTCTTCTATCTCTCCCGTCTTTTTTTGAAACGAAACACGTGTTGGCCGACTGCCAAGACGGTTTTATGTTATATTTAAAAATTAGTACGGAGTAACGAAAAAGCCTATGGTAAGGGGTGGGCACCATCGCGTGGCCTTACTAGATTCAAAACGCAAGCCGCTCGCTGGCGTTTTTGAAAATGCGACGTTCTTGAAAAGAAAAAAATATAACTACTGTAATTTATTACTCGATTATTTTTTAAATGTAGTTATTTATTTCTCAGCTGCAGTTTGCCCCGTTCTGAAAAAACGACGTCTAACGACAACTGTCGCATGTTGTAAATAATAATAGATTCTTAGAATACGTTAGTTAAAAAAAATTCAATTAGTGTCCAATATTTTGCATTAGATTTTATCGACCTTGACAATTTTCAAATTTTTATAGTAGCGGGTTATAAACGGTAACTTTACGTCACTAGAATTGGACTTTTGAGAAATCTGAGCAGGGTAGGGGCAATGGTGGCTGGATGTGTAGAAAATCTATCTTGGCGTATGGGAACAAAATTTCAAATATCGTATTATTATTATAATGTGAGCGGGAGGGTTAAAACGGTGCATTTTACCACACTTCGTCTAACTGTTCCCGATGCACTATTGCACGGGCAGGTGGAAACTTGATGGCATCTCTTTTCCCATCCAAGAAGTGTGTGAGATATCATCAGGCAGATCAACTCAAATATTCTCCGCGCTGTGTACTGACTCCTGCCTGAGGTCTTCTAAAGTCTTTTTTGTCGAAACAAAGCGATGTTAATCCACCACTGATGAGCTCCCACATCACTTTTTTTCGTTCCGTGGATTAAAATGCCTCTCTAAAGTGATAATGTCCTACTACAGGCACAAGGAAATTCCAGCCGTTGGTAAGAACTCAAAGTCCGTGTAACTGGTCCGGTCGATTGCAATAAGTCACCTCTTGATTCATCATTTATCCAAACCTTTCGGTGAATCCTGGGGGCAATTATCATGTGTGGGCTCTGTAGCAAATGTTTACAGCTTACGGAGTGCCAACATGGCCAGCCTATTTCTGGTTTTTCCCATTGTCACCTGTCTTTCCAGAAGTCCATCGGTCTTTTCACGATTGTCAATGGTCTCACAATGCAATTATGTTAGGAAACACTAAGCGTGCGGATTCAACAGGAAGTAATCTGATCACGAGAAGATGTCCCCCGTCGATCAAGTGTTTCGACCACTTAATCTCCTTTATACTCTACTTAGGGGGGGGGGAGGGGGGGGGAAAGACCTGGGTCATGACTCCCAAATGTAAGCCTCCTGTTGTCTTGTGCAGAGAATTAAACCCACTCCACCTTAGTTGCAGCTTTCAATTTCACTCCTGTTTTCTGCCAGCTGAAGAAATTGTGAAAGTAACCCCTATGTTGAAAACAATTTACTGTCCTGAGTTCCAAAGCATGCTATATACATATATATATATATATATATATATATATATATATATATATATATATATATATATATATATATATATATATATATATATATATATATATATATATATATATATATATATATATATATATATATATATATATATATATATATATATATATATATATATATATATATATATATATATATATATATATATATATATATATATTTATATTTATATTTTTATATTTATAATTTTTTTTATTTAACCTGAACACTCAGTATATATATTTTGCTGCATTTTATATATATATAAATAATGTTTGTTAATCTGACAATAAATCAAATATGTATACGTGTGTATACTATATAATATCAATCAATATATAATATATACGTGGTGGATATATATATATATATATATGCATATATTAAAATTCCTATATAGCCTCTTATAACATTGCTAAATTTATTTTATATGCAAGTCGTACTATAGTGAATATATATATACCCACTTATATATATATATATATATATATGTTTATAATATTTACCATTTTATATCATATATATAAGACGCTATATACCAATGTTGACAGATGGAGATATGGCATGCTCAAAAAATGTTAAGGTGCGAGACGTTTTGAGATTTTTAGGAGTTGCCCATGTTAAACTCTGCGTGTTTTTTTTAAAACCTGAACAACTCAGTCAAAAAGTTTTGCTGCACAAGTTGCATGCTTACACAATGTTTGTTAATCTGACAAAGAAAATCACAACATACCCATTGCCCGTTCCTTCCGAAAAATGGGTGACATGTGTTCACAAATAGTACGTGCACGTGAAAAGGAAATAATGCAATGTTTGAAAAGGCTTGCCTATGGCAAAGCATTTTGATAACATTGCATTGAAATTTGCTTTTTCGTGCAAGTCGTGACATAGTGAACACATGTGACCCACTTCGGAGGAACGGGCAAACGTATGTTTGTAACATTTACCATTTTAGCCATGCTCAGCGATTAGACGCTTGACCATGTTTACAGATGCAAGCGAAAATGGCTGCAGGATGATTAGGGCTGCGAGACGTTGCTATGAGATTAGGAGTTTTGTCATACAAAACTGCGTGATCGTTATAATGCAACCGGCAGTGTCGCAGAACAACGCAGGTCAGGACGTCCAAGGTCTACCACAAGACGGCAAGACACATCTGTTGGCTTTCAGACAAAGAAGAATCACAACATACCCATTGCCCGTTCCTTCCGAAAAGTGAGTGACATGTGTTCACTATAGTCACGACTTGCACGTGAAAAGTAAATTTCAGCAATGTTATCAACAGGCTTTGCCATAGGAAGCATTTTCAAACATGCATTATTTCCCTTTCCACCACGTACATATGATTGACCTTGGAGGTACACAAACGTAACACAGATTTGATTTATTGTCAGATTAACAAACATTGTTTAAGCATGCAACAAAATGCAGCAAAACATTTTTGACTGAGTGTTCAGGTTTTAAAAAAACAGCTTAGTTGAAATGACCTAAAAATTGAAAGTGGCCTTTAACTTTATATATATATATATATATACTTTTTTCCGTACGCACGCGTTTACTGGAGGTGAAATCTCTTGTTAATATGTCTAACCTGAGACTGATTTTACGTGAGTATCCCTTTTTTCCCTGTACAAAGACAAGTGTCCTCTCGCCATTCAGGCAGATACTCGCCGATTTTTGAGGTACCTGTTAGAGCTGGGTCGGCTCAGGAGCCGTTCAGTTATTCCAGTGCCTGGTCGACGACACTTCTTCAAAAATTAATAATAGTCCCTCCAGTTATAACCGACTATGAGAATGCGCCACTGAGGTAACAGCCCTCAGCTGTTTTTTTAGTGTGGTGTGCCTTTCGACGCTTTCTCCTCTCTTCTTTTCGCGCAATCTGAGGTGACGCCGTACAGAGCATCACCACTTGGTTCAGTCAGCTGCTTCATCCTCCCATGTTTCTGCATTTATGTCCAGTGCCTTCATGTCTCTCTTGCACATATCTTTAAACCTTAGCTGCGGTCGCCCAACTGTTCTTTTGTCATCTGCCAGTTGTCCATATAAGGTATCTTTTGGGACGCGACCATCTTCCTTGCGGCAGACATAGCCAAGCCAGCGTAATTTACGCTGTATAAGCAGTATATACTCGTACATGCTTTGAAGGCCAGCACATGACAACACCTCGACATTTATCAATTGCAATCTGCCCTTCCACGAAATACCGAGATGTGGCGTAGACACCGTAGATGGAAGGTATTGAAACTTCTGTTGTGCTTAGAATAGGTTGTTCATGTCTCTTTGCCATATAGACGTGTGCTGGTGACGCAAACATGCGGCAGGCAAAGGTGATTGCAGCTTTGCCAAAGTGGCTGTCGATTTCTGTGTCGAGAGAGAGAGAGAGTTTGTCCTCGATGGTAGATCCCAGGTATATGAAGTGAAGCTTCACTACCAATTCATAGTTATGGATAGTGATAACTGGTGCAACATCCATATCGTTACCCAGCACATTTGCTTTTTTTAGACTTATTGTGAGGTCAAACTTCTTGCCTCCTTCGGAGAAGCGATTCATCAAGCTCTGAATATATACTGACATTTGTTGCTCGTATAACAAATAGATACGAGGATATATTAGTAGCAGTAATTGCACTCGTAGCAGCAGTAGTGGCAATAGTAGTATAGAAGTAATAGTACGCTGTGCAAATGACTACTGGCTCCAGCTCAGTGAGAGCATCCAGATCGCAGCGCAAACAGGCAACATTAGACAAATGTATGACGGTATAAAGAAAGCACTTGGCCCCCATAAAAGTAAGACGGCACCGCTAAAAACCATCAGCGGAGAGAAGCTAACCGATAAGGGTAAGCAGATGGAGAGGTGGGTCGAGCACTACTCTGAGCTTTACGCTAGAGACAATACCGTTACGCCTGCAGCCCTTGATGGTGTCAACGGTCTGCCAACTATGGAGGAGCTGGATGCCGAACCAACATTAGAGGAACTCAGCAAGGCCATTGATAGCTTGGCCTCTGGCAAAGCACCAGGCAGTGATGGGATTCCTCCTGATTTAATCAAATGCTGTAAGAGCACGCTATTACATCCCCTGCATAGGATGCTGTGCCAGTGCTGGGAAGAGACAACTATTCCTCAAGACATGCGAGATGCCAAGATTGTAACACTGTATAAAATAAAGGAGACAGAAGTGATTGCAATAACTACAGAGGCATCTCTCTTCTTAGTATTGTTGGTAAGGTTTTTGCCAAAGTCATCTTAATGCGACTACACAAGTTAGCTGAGCGCATATATCCAGAGTCACAGTGTGGATTCCGAGCTGGCAGATCAACAACAGACATGATCTTCTCTGTCCGCCAGCTTCAGGAAAAATCAAGAGAGCAGAAAAGACCACTATATATCGCCTTTATAGACCTCACAAAAGCATTCGACCTGGTTAGTAGGGATGGACTCTTTAAAATCCTCCTGAAAATAGGCTGCCCTTCTAAAATGCTGGAAATGATAAAGTCATTCCATGACGGCATGAAAGGAACAGTCCAATATGCTGGAAGCACGTCACAGCCCTTTGATATACGAAGTGGCGTTAAACAAGGCTGTGTTCTGGCTCCGACCCTCTTCGGAATCTTCTTTGCCTTACTCTTGAAACATGCATTCAGAGATGCAACTGAAGGAATATGCCTTCACACTAGGTCAGATGGCCGTCTGTTTAATCTTTCAAGGCTGAAGGCAAAAACAAAAATCAGAAGGGTCACTATAAGAGACTTGTTGTTCGCTGATGATGCTGCAGTCGTCACTCAAAGCCAACAGGAGCTTCAGAGCTTGATGAATCGCTTCACTAAAGCATGCAAGGACTTTGGCCTCACAATAAGTCTAAAGAAAACGAATGTGCTGAGTCAGGATGTGGGTGCTGCACCAGTTATCACTATCGATAACTATGAATTGGCAGTGGTGCACCACTTCACATACCTAGGGTCTACCATCAATGACAAACTCTCACTGGATACAGAAATCGACAGCCGCATTGGCAAAGCTGCAGCTACCTTTGCCCGCCTCACATCGCGTGTTTGGGGAAACTCTAAACTCACAATGAAGACCAAAGCTGCGGTATATAATACCTGCGTCACCAGCACACTCCTATATGGCAGCGAGACCTGGACGACCTATGCTAAGCAATAAAGAAGGCTCAATACCTTCCATTTGCGGTGTCTACGCCGCATCCTCGGCATCTCGTGGAAAGACAAAGTAACAAATGTCGAGGTGTTGTCACGTGCTGGCCTTCAAAGTATGTATACGCTTCTTAGACAGCGCAGACTTCGCTGGCTTGGCCATGTTCGCCGCATGGAAGATGGTCGCATCCCAAAAGATATCTTCTACGGACAATTAGCAGATGGCAAGAGAACAGTTGGGCGACCACAGCTGAGGTTCAAAGATGTGTGCAAGAGAGATATGAGGGCACTGGACATGGATCCAGCAACATGGGAGGATGAAGCTGCCGATCGCACTAAGTGGCGATGCTATTTACGGCGCCACCTCAGATTGGGCGAAAAGAGGCTCACACAAGAAGCAGAGGTGAGGAGAAAACGTCGAAAGGAGCACCAGGAAAATAAGCAGCTGAGGTCTGTCACCTCAGGGGCGCATTCCCATAGTCAGTTATGACTGAAGGGGCTATTATTATTACTAGAGAGAGAACACGAGAAAGAAAAAGCAGAGAAAGAAACCTAGAAAGTGAAAACAAAAGCCGAAGTAAAGAAAAAGCAAAAGGCGATTGAGGAGAAGAAGGCTAAAAAGGAACAGGCCGACAGACAAAAGGCAGAAAGGACGCCCAAAGGGCCCGTGATATTAGACTGAATGAACTAGAAAACGAAGGAAGAAGAACAGACTGGTTCAAAATGTTGGTGGGTCGGGAAGTTCTCAAGGCAGCGATGAAGGAAACATCTCTAATGCCGCGACGACTATTGCAACCTCTTTCCAGCTCGACGTTTATTCAAAGGCCTCAGAAGAAATAGACGTCTGTTTCTCCAGATTCGAGTCCCTAGCGGCTACTTATGGCTTTGACAGGGAGACATACAACATGAAGTTATCCTAGAATCTAAAAGGATCAGCTTATGATAAGTTTCTGAAAATGCCCACATAGGAACAAACCAACTTCCAAATGTTGAAGAAGGCCTTTCTCCAGCTATTTTAGTTGAACGCAGATTAATTTCGCCGCAAGTTTCGTGAGGTTAAGCGGCCGAATGAAGAGTAGTTAAGACAATTTGTTACACGACTAGAAACATACTTGGAGAAGTGGGGATCCCTCAGTACCTTCGGTGAATCATATGAAAGGCTGCAGGAGAGGATTATCGTACAGCAGTTCTAAGACTCGTTCACCCCTGACATGAGACGGTTCTTGGTGGAGCACGGGGGCCGAAACTCTTGAGCAGGTGATAACTTTTGCAGAAAGGTATCAAAGCGCCCAGGCAGAGATTTTATACAAATTATGAATGATGTTCCTTTGTCATTTTAAGTGATTGCTTTTGCAATTAACCTTATAGATAATATGTGAAAGGTTGTTTTTCCATTCCTTCTATTTGTTAATTGTTATTAGAATCATAGATTCTTTCTTTCAATTACCTCAATGTTCAACATGTAAAATCTTTGATCCTTAGCCGCCGTCTGTCAAAACAGCCTGGCGGCGTCTTAACATGTAAAATAGTGAGTAGTTATATATTTCGCCTTTATAGTGATTATTGCATCATCACGATAGCCCAACATGAGCACACACTTTCATTTTCACTATCATGAGCGCATCATGCCATACAATTAAAAATGAGAATTAAAAACAGAGGGATCCGTGTGAAGAAGCAATAGTGAAAAATTATATTTCTTTTTAATGTCAACTATTGATATTAGATGTGAAATTTATAAAGCCACTTTAGTCTTGCAGAAATCTGTCTACACATTAATTGTTTGGCGTCCGGATAACAGAATTCGCAAGATAGAACGTCATAAACTTTTTAAGTTACATGAAATGAAATCCACACTTACCTTTGTACACGTCGGTGCGCTATCATTTGATTCATTTGTTTATCAAGATCACGTACTCACAAGTTGATTTGTCTATATTTCAAGATCAGGTACTCACAAGTTGATTCGTCCATATATCAAGTTCAATTCACTCAAAAGTTTGTTGGTGAACAGAGTTCAGTTACTCAACGCGTAAGTGCATGACGTAAACTCATCTACTGAAACGTGTATTGGGCGACGTAAATTCATTCAATCAAGCTTCATTTCATGAAGCCTACGTGTACCAGAAGATCATTTCGTGAAGAATCCAAGTCAGTTTAGTGTCTTCTTCAAGATCAGATAGCAGTCAGTTTCCCGAGACAACTATGGATAATTCATCTACGCTAGAAAGATTTCAAATCGCTGATGGACAATACAGCTTTCACACTTTTTCAACACTACACGTGCAATATTTGCAGCGATAATTAAACATCTTTCAGATAACCCATACAGTGAAAAGGACTTCTACATTGAACATTCATTATCCATCCTCGTATAATCATACAATAAAGGAAATTCAGAAGGATCACGGACTCTAGATTATTATCACTAGTGTGGTAAAACTCAGTATATCTCATCATCATTTCATTATTCACATAGTCTCACTATCCTAGGTAATGAACTACATTTTTACATTTCATGGTTGAATTGTCTATCACAATCACACTTTTTATATTCTAATAATCATATTTGTGTATATATTTAACAAACACATTGCATATCCCCGTTGATCATTACTTCGTCGGTGAGTAATCACTCGTGTTGTCTGTGTTAAGAATTTACATCTAGACAAAATCTTTCATTTCGGAGGTTCATATCTTTGTCGAGATAATAAAACAAGAAGTCCATTTCGCAAGGATGCAGAATTAATCTCTTCATGATTACTTAGACATCACTATCTAGTGGAGAGCGTTCGTCTTCTCTTCTTCTTGTCCTTTTCTTGAAACGTCTCTTTCTTTTCCCAACCAGCCGATTTCTGGAGACCTTCTTAATAATATTCCATAGGCCATTCCCATCATACACTTGTCATATAAGCGGTGTCCTGCCTCAAATAGCTGCGTTATATATATATAGAGATATATATATACTGCTCAAAAAAAGTTAAAGGCCATTTTCAATTTTTAGCTCATTTAAACTAAACTGTTGTTTTTAAACCTGAACACTCAGTCAAAAAATTTTTCTGCATTTTGCTGCATAATAATAATAATAATAATAAATTCTTTAAGCGCCAAACACGGCGCATAAGGCAGAAACCAGTGCTCTCCAGGTTGTTCGTTGTGACGCCACTCCTCTTAGCTCTTGCACATTATTTAGGCCCAACGTTCTTCCTTCTCTTATTATTGTTCTTCTGAGTGTTTCTTTTGGTCTTCCTTTTTTCCGCTTACCCTCAGGAACCCAAGTGAGCGCCTGTAGTGGTATTCTGTTGTTTTTTGCATTCGTAGGACATGACCGATATATGACCATCGTCTTTTCCTTATATAGTCGGAGACATATTTCTGCCTAGAGTCTTCTCTTATTTGTCGATTAGTCTTGAATTCTTTCCAACTGATGTTCATGAGTTTTCTAAGACATTTGTTCTCGAATGTATTCAGCTTGTTCTCCAATGATTTTGTTATTTTCCAACTCTCACAGCCGTATGTTAACACTGAGATAACATTTGAATTAAACAGACGAAGCTTGGTATGTATATTCAATGATCGTAATTTCCAAATGTTAGATAATCTATTGAAGGCGCTAGCTGCCAAAGCAATTCTAGTATGGATTTCTCTTGTTGTGTCACCATCCTGAGTCATTTTTTACTGCCTAAATAATTGAAACTTTCAACTTTCTGTAGTTTTTCCCCGTTCAAGATGATATCAAAGGTCTCGTTAGAAAAGTTCATAGCTTTAGTTTTAGAGGCATTTATTTGGAGACCAATTTTAAACCGAGATGACACAAATTATTTATTGCTTCTTGGGATTGTCTTGGTGTTGAACTTAAGAATGCTACATCATCTGCGAAATCCAGGTCCCCCAGGAATTTTCCATTTGTCCATTTTATACCCAATTGTTCAATGTGGGTATAGTTTCTCATAACCCAATCAATAGCTATTCCAAAAAGTAGTGGTGACATAATACAGCCTTGTTTCACCCCTGTTTCTACTGTAAACCATTCTGTATTCCCTTTATTTGTTCTAACACAACATCTTGCATTGTCATATAGCGCTTTGATTATATTCACATATTTTGTTGGAAAACCATAGATTGTAAGTATCTTCCACAATGATGGGCGGTGTAGACTATCAAAGGCTTTTTGAAAATCGACGAAGGTGATAATAAGTGGCGATTGCCTTTCCACTGATTCTTCTATAATTGTTCTTAGTGTGAATATTTGATCAATACATGATCGTTTCGGCCTGAAACCCGCTTGTTCTTCTCTGATCTTTTCGTCAGCATGCAATTTAAGTCTTTCTAACATCATGCAACATAATAATTTTCCAGGTACTGATAATAGAGATATACCACGCCAGTTATTACAGTCTGATAGATCACCTTTCTTCGGTAACTTTACAATAATACTGTCTTTCCATTGTTGTGGTGGTTGTTCTTCTCTCCATACTTCATTTATAATATCTAAAATTCTCAAGAGGTTGTTGTCATTAACTGCTTTAATCATTTCCCCTGAAATTTCGTCAACTCCAGCAGCTTTAAAATTTTTTAATCTTTTAACGGCTTGTTTGATCTCGTCCAGCGTGAATTCATCGCAAGTTATTGGCAAAGTGGTTGTGGATGTTTCATTATTAAAATCAGGTGTTACTGTTGGTGGTGGTCTGTTTAGCACCTCCATGAAGTGCTCAGCCCATCTCTTCATTTGTTCTTTTTCTGTTGGTATTGAATTCCCTAATTTACCTTTAACAGGTGTTTCCATAGCAGTAGGCTGGTGACATAGTTGTTTTGTAATTTGATAAAGGCACCTACTATTACCAGTTCTTGCAGCATTTTCAGCTTCTACGGCCAGTTCATTGATGAAATGTCTTTTATCTCTTCGAGTTTTTGTCTTCACTTCTTTATTTAACAAGTTATAAGTTAGTTTGCAAGATTCAACTGCATTATGTGTACTTGCCGCTAGTAGTTTAAGTTTTGCTGTTTTCCTTTCTTGTATTTTATCCCAAGTATCTTCTCTCATCCATTTTTTCTTTTTATGTACTAGGTATCCGGTGGTCGCTACAGCTGCTTCTGTCATTGCTGTTCTCAGTTGTTCCCATTTAGTATCGATTGTCTTGGTGGTGATATCGTTGTCAATTTTGCCTAAAGCATCGAAATAGTTGTTCATTTTGACATTATATTCCTTCTTTATATCATTTGATTGCAGTCTGTGTACATCTATTCTTCTATTTTTATTCGGTTGGTATAACTTCTTCAGTTTATTTTGTTGATGGTACTTAGAAGTGCTTCATAGAAGTCATCTTTTGTGGTATCAAGAGCGTCGTTAGTTGGTGCATAACATTGTACAATTGAGAGCTTGAAAAATCGTGTCTGAAATCTAGCTAATATTAGCCTCTCATTGATAGGTACCCAGCTGATAAGCGATGCTGCTGCTTTCTGTGTCATTAGGATGGCTACTCCCTCTGTGTGACGATTATCATTACTACCAGAGTATATAATTTGCTTTTTTTCTTCTGAAATATATTTTATGCCCTTCCCCGTCCATCTACACTCGCTGACACCCAATAAGTCCAACTTATAATTATCCATTTCTTTAATTACTTCTTCCAATTTTCCGTCTTGATACATAGTTCTTACATTCCAGTATCCAATTTTAGAAATCTCCTTAGCCCCCAAGATATTAGAGTGAGTCATGTTTACTGTCGAGCCTGGTTCTGTTTCGGTAACAATAGCTGCATACTTAAACAATATTTGTTAATCTGACAATAAATCAAATCTGTGTTACGTGTGTGTACCTCCAAGGTCAATCAAATGTACGTGGTGGAAAAGGAAATAATGCATGTTTGAAAATGCTTCCTATGGCAAAGTCTGTTGATAACATTGCTGAAATTTGCTTTTTACGTGCAAGTCGTAACTATAGTGAACACATGTCACCCACTTTTCGGAATGACCGGGCAATGGGTATGTTTCTAACATTTACCATTTTAGCCATGGCTCAACCTTTTCTTGCCGTCTTGTGGTAGACCTTGGACGTCCTGACCTGTGTTGTTCTGCGACACTGCCGGTTGCATTATAACGATCACGCAGAGTTTGTATGACAGAGAGGGCAACTCCTAATCTCCTTGCAACTTCTCGCAGTCCTACATCATTCTGCAGCCATGCCATCGCTCTCCATCTGTCAACATTGGTCAAGCGTCTTCGCTGAGCTATGGCTAAAATGGTAAATGTTACAAACGTAACATATATGTTATTCGTTCCTTCCGAAAAGTGGGTGACATGTGTTCACTATAGTCACGACTTGCACGTGAAAAGTAAATTTCAGCAATGTTATCCACAGGCTTTGCCATAGGAAGCATTTTCAAACATGCATTATTTCCCTTTCCACCACGTACATTTGATTGACCTTGGAGGTACACATACGTCCACAGATTTGATTTATTGTCAGATTAACAAACATTGTTTAAGCATGCAACAAAATGCAGCAAAACTTTTTTGATTGAGTGTTCAGGTTTTTAAAAAAACAGCTTAGTTTAAATGACCTAAAAATTGAAAGTGGCCTTTAACTTTTTTTGAGCAGTATATATATATATATATATATATATATATATATATATATATATATATATATATATATATATATATATATACGAAGGGAAGTCAGTAAGTAAGTTACAAATGGTTATGAAAAAAATAAAAAAATGAGATACAAACTTCAACACCATGTACTATTGCACTTACATTTTCCCTTTATTTCTCAACATTATCTCCACCAACATTGATACACTTATCCCATCGCTGTATTAGTGCTTCGAAACCTGTAGCATAGAAGTGCGTGCTCTGCTGTCTCAGCAAAATTCGCACCTCACGTTCAACCTCTGCATCACCTGCGAAATGTTTACCGCCAAGGTGAGCTTTTAGTGATTCAGGTTGGTAGTGATGCACCTATGATTCATCCCCAGTAAGAATCATGTTCAGTATGACTTCTCCTTCATCTGCGTACCGAGACAGATGTTACAAGGACAGTCCCATTCGGTTCATTTTGTGTTCCTCAGTCAGTTGTCTGGGCACCCACCGTGAGCACACTTTCCGAAAATTCAAATGGTCATGCATTATGGTGTAGGCTAAGCGACTATCACTCCACACAGTAAACAGGAAACATTTCCTTATGAATATCCTTTGCAGGAAGTCCTTTTGCCCAATAAAACCGCACAACAGCGTGCTGTTCTTCGTTTGTACACTACACGAGCACGGTCGCAATTTGTATCTGCTCTGCGCATGCGCATGCGACACCTAGCAGTCTGCTACCTAAGCTAATCATAAAGCTGGATGATACTGTCGCCTAATGACACCTTTAGGAACTACCAACTACCATTTTCAGCTTCCCCATATCAGTTTATAACCTACTTACTGACTTCCCCTCGTTTATATATATATATATATATATATATATATATATATATATATATATATATATATATATATATATACACACATCAATACGATACTAGAAATGTACCATTCGTAGGAATACGTACTGTGTGTAAGGATACTTTGGCTGAAATTACTATGAGATATTCTTAGACTAATAGCTGCAGATGATAAATATATTTAAGTACGCTGGTTGATGATGAGATCACGTGCTGCTGTAAGTAAAAAAATATGCTACTGTACAAGATAGCTGAGTGCTGATACTTTATTGGAACCATAGAATATGTTTTATTTGGCTTTCTTCTTGTTTGTACACACGCCACAATGCCTTGTATATTCACGCTGAATACTGAAATCCAATATCTGGGATTCCGATTCCAAGCTACATGGTATGCCTATTAGATTTGTTTCAATACATGTAGATTACAATCACCGTGCTGTCACCACAAGCTTGGGACACCACACGAGTAAGCACTTCATTGGTTCACTCAGGAACAGACTGTGCTAGGTACCAAGATCATGCATACTGAATTAACTTCTTTCGGTCAGGTGCTAATGTTAGGAGACAAGCGTTACCTTGTTCAGGGTTTGAAGACACATGGATTGGCTTCAAACGTATTGTGATAATAAATTACTATAATTTGCCACTCATTCTAACACAGTTCTTAACCCCAGAAATACCGACTTGTCTTGTTATATATTGTGTGCTGACGGCGTTGGACATGAAAGCGTACTGATGATTTGAATGCACATGGATCATTAAAGGAAATTGAAAATTCTGGTACACAATAATTCGCACAATTAGCTCTGGATAAATGAATTTTTTTTAAACAAGGTTACATGAAAGGTGTACACATAAATGCCTTAAAAAATATGATTACACTTACCTTCTAGAGTGAAATTCTTCATCCCTTACTAAAACTATTGTGAAATTATTTTCAACTATTTATGGCTACACTGAACGGGCTGAACTGCACGTCAATTGACGGCTTTCCCTGTAGTGTGCGCTTGCAGATCTATCATGCCTTTGTGTACATCCGTCTTGATTTCGTTTCCAGAACCTTTTTTCGGACCTCGTGTTTCACTAGTGGCTCAGTGATATCAGTCATGCGGACATTTTCCCAGAATTGTGGTTTCACCGCCGATCTCCTTTCATGTGCATGTACCCAGGACGTTTTCGAAATTCTATTTCCTGTTCCCCAGCGTCCGTCATATTTAGGCATATTCGGTTTCTACATTAAATTAATATGAGACAAGCATTAAGGTATGTTTTCAGGCACTCTTAGGAAATAAAGAAGTAGAACACTAGACAACAGAAAAACAACAGACATGAGTGGTTTACCCAGGATTTGAACCCTGAACCTTCCGTGCGACAACCCCGCATAGCTATGAAAGCGAATAATTATGTTTGTCTCATATTAATTTACTGTTTACAGGCCTCGGTTTCTACATGCTTGAGCCACATTTGGGCCTGTGGGTTGCGCCTAAGGCTGTAGGCAACCAAACGATGTAAAAAACGATGATGGTAATTGAAGATTGTGTCGAGTGGTAGAGATTCTATGCGATAATGATAGAGTTGAAGAGGTGTGACAAGTACTTTAGGACAAAAATCTTCATAATCACTATGACCATCACAAGTAATCATTTTGGTGAATAGACGAAAGGAGGGGGGAAGTAATTAGAAATCTGTAATGTATAAAAATATTCTCAGTGTCAAGCCACTTATAGATTAATGATTGTACAACATTTCGAAAAACAAAATAACGGTATACTGTCATGTAGCCTAATGTGTCCCGTTCGGATTTGGAATGTAATGACTTATTTAAAAACAAGACGAAGCTGTTTTCAGTAAATCAATTAACACAAGTATTTTAGAAAACCTCAAACAATGTCAAAAGATTTCTCTTTATAAAAATTGCTAGATTTATTACAAACCTTGGACATGCCCAATAAAAAAACCACAGTACTCCATTATTAAGCTGATAAGGTTAGCTAGGAATCGTATTTCCATATAGAACAAAAGGACATAAATTATAAATTTACACTCATGCTTTCTTAAAAATAAAGCTACGATTTGTTTTTATCTTCACTGGCGTCAACGTACGTGCAAGGTCAGTTATCACAAATATCGTCATCATCATCTTGAACAGTTTTCATGTGTCTTCATCATCAAGATCCATATCGTTGACGTATGATGCATCGTTGTAAACTATTCCATCACCAAGACTTGGCTACTGTAGCTGTCAACACTAGAAGATAGAAAAAAAAAAGCGGTCTACTGTATATATCATCAACGTACACTACAAAACAGCAATGTTCACCCATGCGAAACATCACAATATTAAATCACTCATCTCTTTGAAGACGTGTACATTAGCCTGCCTTCACACTGTAAATATATATTTCTCAGATTCTCAGAGAACTGCTTCTAACATTCATGGAGGAAAAGACAGCCAAAGAGATAGTCCGTCCTGGTGCATTTGCCGCCTTTAACAAGTTTCTCAAGCTTCATAGCAAAGTGTATAAAGCGCAGTTTGAGGCATTGGATGCTCAGAATGCTATTACACCAGTCGACTAATTCAATACTGCTGAGGACAATGAGACCGGCTCTACGGACAATGTCTTATCACAGGACTGAGTTGTTGTTGTTGTTTTTGTTTTTTTTGCAAATACATTTTGGAGCGTATACTTCGCTGCTGTCACATCACTTAACCTGGATCAAGAAGAATACTTCTTTATGAGGAATTACTGTTTATAGACAACGATATTTGATTGAAAATTCATATGCGTCTTTGTGTATTGTTTGTTCTCAATAATCTTCTAACTGTAACAATATATATTTGTCAAAAGATATGACTAAAATATTCATATCCGTTTCAATCAACAATTTGCGTCTAGAAGCCTTTTAACAACTACAGAAAGAGAACGTAAGAAAGTATAATATATTTTTTTTATTCTCTTGTTGATTTATGTTTATCTGTTTAAATAATCCCAAATACGGTCTATACGTGAAATATGTAATTCTGCAGTTTATTATTATGTTGTGGAATCATACACGATTTATAATTATAGTAATTAGTGGGCTATTTTCAGTGCAAAGTTCGTAACATACCTTATTAGCGAATGTGTAAATTGATAAACTTCACACAGACAGTTATACAACAATATATGAGGTATGTAGACATATTTGCATGAAATGAGTATATTTCTTACATGACACTGCATGTGATTATTGAAGTTATGCAATGCAACTATATAGTATAAACTTATGAATCACGAAATAAAGACAGAAAATGATATATATGTTCACCTAGTTCCTTTGCAATTACTTAACAAATGGCTTTGGCACAAATTTCACAACTCCTCTACGAAAAATTATTAGAATTTAATAAATGTATCATTTAGTTATCCCTTCCGCCAGGTTGCAATACATCTCCCGTACGGTGTGAGCTGGAAGTGAAAAGTACTTATAAATGAAAGTATGTTTAATCTCGGAGACGAAGTTTCTCTCTCTCTCTCTCTCTCTCTCTCTCTCTCTCTCTCTCTCTCTCTCTCTCTCTCTCTCTCTCTCTCTCTCTCTCTCTCTCTCTCTCTCTCTCTCTCTCGCTCTCTTTCTCTCATATTCACACACACGCGCACACACACATATATATATATATATATATATATATATAAGGAAGATGAAATTTTTCGGTCATATAAAAAGACATAATAGTCTGGAAAAATAGTGATGGAAGGCATGGTCCCTGGGAAAAGGACATTACAGAGAGTTTGAACTTGTCTTTGGCTGATGCAGGTCGACTTGCCCAGAATCGTGATGCGTTCAGAGCAGCTATAATGGAGACAACGTTCTGGAAAGAATACGTCACATGATGATGATGATATATATATATATATATATATATATATATATATATATATATATATATATATATATATATATATATATATATATATATATATATATAAATATATATATATATATATATATTTATATATATCATGCTACGTCCATCTGCCCAGTGTCATTCGTTTCATACCTTTTACTGTCATGGGGAAGTGAAGTGTTAGAGACTTCACTATGCTAGGTATAGCATCGATAGGTGGAGTGACAAATTCCTTTCCTCGCTGCCTTTTCCATCCCTAACTCAAGAGCAAAGTCAGGTATCCTGTTACAGCTGGTAGACATGTGAGTGTCGATACTGCGAATCGAACCTGGTTCCTTTGTTGCGAGAGACCAGCGTTCTAACCACTCTGTCAATCGGACGCTCACCGCTATACTAAGAAACTAAAATCGTAGGCCTAGACATAAAGGGGTAAATGGGTCACAATCCCGAGGTCCTCTGAGAAGACAGAGCAAGAATATTTAGTTACTAACTCTAATAACATTACACTTATTACTTATTAAACTTACAGATGGGAGCCGGACTGGTGTAATGGCTACGGCGTTGTACTGGCGACCAGGTTTTCATGGTTCAAACCCGGGCGTCAGCGTTTGAAGGAATGTTTACGACCGGAAATTTGACTGAATAACCTGAACGGCTCCTGCACATAAATCCCGTGTGGATGGGAAAGAACGAAGCTCCTGACCGGGTTGGAAGGAAAGTCTACTGACCCCCCAGCCTCGCAATGACATGTCATTGTGCCAAAAGAGCTGGAAAGCTCGAGTGCCGCTAGTTAGAAAAAAAAAACTTATAGGTTTTTTATATTTGCACATGCGCCCTAATATAACCGACTCGGTTCAACGGGACGCGCCTCGCCAAAACGAAGCAAAATTTAATTTTTAAAAAGCAAGAAAATGACTACTACTTCTTCAGACATGTCGTAAAAGGCTACTAATATGAGGTTGTGTATGTGGCTGGCAATATCATGTAAAACAAACTGCTACAGAAACCATCTGTCACGAGTAGTTTTCAAGAGTCTGTCTGAGACAAGACAAAAGTCTGTGTGAGGACTGAGAAGATAGATAATAAATGGTGTTGAATGCGGATGGAGTGAATTATAGCTCTCAGAAGTGAAAGATCAAATAATGACTCTCCCACTCGCCACTCAAAGACTATGTTTCTAAGCTACTGTCAACTCCGACTCTCTCTTCTTGGAGTAAGTTTTAGTACACATCAGTGACTCCACACACAACCAAGTACAAGTAAAGATAATAACAAGAACGCGTACAGATAGATAAGGGGCTGATCCGCCGAGTTAATTGTCTAATTTATTAACAAAAAGACTATGGCAAAGCAATAAAATATCAAAATCACTAACATCGAATGAAAAGAATGCATGTATCAAATTGAGACACAACCAAGTCTAGTAATAATAGGAATCAAAAATATAATAAATCAACTTAGATTTTCACGCCCACGATTATTGTGCAGATGTGATAATAATCCGTCTGCATGGAACTGTGAAATAAGGAAATCCCTACACACCCAAAAATAATAAGCCGCTGAGTTCTTCTTGTCATCAACACAGCTAATACATTCCACTTAAAGTCCTTGTCCCATAGTTATTGCAATGTCTTCTCCTCCCAAACAATTATCTGAGTGCACTCCCCAAAAGTCCTTCTCGTTATCACACATGCGTTTATACACTGGGATGACAGTTTGCTGGCGAATATCAGACGAAGAAATGTTGACCATATCTTCTCCACGTTTCTGCTAATAAATCCGTGGAAAAAACCAACAATACTGTTAATCCCTCTCGAAGAGAATTATCAGGACCAATGTTAAGTCCTCTAAATGTGCAGGCATACTGTAAATCAGGGATCTAAAGAGTGACGATGATGCCGCTTGGTTTTAATGATGCGTTAGAGGTGTTCAATCCGTTTTTGCTAAGGCCCGTCACTCTCGTGAAGGCGCTTGATAAGACGGACGACGTAACTCTTTGCAGTGCAGTGGAGCATGGTCACTCAACTTACTTGGCGAGGTGGCGTTAAAAATATTCCCAGCGAGAGAAATTACCCGAAGAACCCGTAATAGGGTGTCGGGGAAATAAGAATTGCAGTTTGTGGGGACACCTCACTGTAAATGGATAGCACCTTTATCCGGCTTTTCCAGAAAGGCAAACAGGCCGATGACTCAGAGTTCCCTTCACTCCGTCGGAGTGAACCGGTGATAGCTGAAATGAAAACATATTCTTCTTCTTCTTCTGCCTCGTTCGTCCTGAAAAGGACGTTGGTTGCGTGGTGTCCGTTTACAGCCAATATGTAGTATTTGCGCCTTTTGGCCGACACATCCGACTTCCGCACGGCCTTTTTTGTGACCGGGTTTGGCTTCCCTCTTTGATCCCTACTCCTCAGCCAGGCTGCAGTAATGCAGCCTGTTTCCACGACCACCACGTGAAGGTGCAGTAGGTTCTTGGTCAGCTCTGGTTCGCTGACCCTGACGCAAGCAGTCAAGCTATGGGTTGCTTACTGCATTCCTCACTTTAGATGCGTCTTGGGTCCTAAAACATTTTTAAAAACCTGTTATCATCTAGCCAACATCAAATCAAAGCAACATTGAAAACAAAGCAATCGTATACACAGGCACAGATTAACTATTTATAACCATCCCCACCCCAAACAATTATCTGCTGGCCAGTGCTTACCTAGGCCCGCAGTTTTATCTCTCCCCCTTCTCACTGACCGTTAAGCAGTTGAGCGAGCAAGTAATGGCTGGGCCAGCCTAATTGCGACTTGCGTAATTAGTGGGTACCCGCGACTAGCGTGGGGTTTGTTGGTATGTAAACATTCCTGCCCATTTACCTGGCGCGGAACTGAACTTAGAATAATTGCCAGTTCTGTCTAACGCTTAGGCGTGAAACAAAATCTCAAGGCCTCGTTAATGTTCTCTAACTGGGCTGCAACGTTTAATATCATAATATTTAAAAGTACACCATACGAAAACGTATAAGGCTACCCTTGGTAGACCTCTAAATGAATTACAAATATCCATATAGTAAACAAGCAATCAAATAAACTAAAGTTACATGTTGTTAAAACATTTACAGAGATCCGCCACGTAGGCCAGAAACAAACACAATCGGTTATGGTTACTCTCTGTGTTAAAAAGAATTCCCTCCACGTAACGCTCATTTACATAGTTACACTTGGTGAAATATTATTCTTTTAATGAAACACCTCCGATATATGTACATTTCGTGCATACGAGGGTTCTCTAAAAGGGTTTTTCGTGGAGCATCTTCAGTTACACAACCATTTGTCTTTAAAAAGGAAAACCCTTAAGTGGCATACAAACACAATTTCCAAAAAGACTACCCATAGCTGTTTAGTGCTGGTTGGGTAATGATCGAACTTAAAATGTTAGAGTCAATTATAAATGAACTTAATTTGGCTAAGTATAAGTCCCACGGGAAAAGAATTAATAATTACCAAGTTACTTAAGAATTCTTACCAAGATTTGTGAAGAATTTCCTACACTGAATTTAGCTGGGTTGAGAGAACAAGAAAAAGAAAAAAGTAATTCTATTTTACTAAATTGAATGCAGTTGATTCAAATATTTAAGTAATTTTTCTTTTAACATGCAGTCATCTCTTACCTGTGCTAAGATCGGCACAGATCTCTCTACATCACGACAGGAGTTCCAAGGACTGAAAGCATTTAGAGACAGAGGATAACCAAATATATAGTGCCACTCGGGCTGCAGATGTTAAACACCTGCACAGAAAACGCAAAAACAAATCCTAACTTTCACCGGAGAATTCTCCCGGCGACGCGCTTCAAGAAGTATTGCGTCACGGAGCGACTGATCTTACTCGGTGATGGTCCCAGACTTTCCCTGGAATCAGAAACACAGGGAAGTTTTTGCCGCGTTTGTGGACTCGTCACAAAGACACTATTACCTGCATTAAAAGACATTTTCATCTCCGCTGGCCGCGTTCGCGGGAGAAACGGGAAAGGGGGTGGGAGTGGGGGGGGGGGAGGGGGGGGGGGGTAACTTGTCAGATCAAAGTGACATACGAGAAGCGACAGAAACTAACAAGAAAAACAAAGATGAAAATAGGCTTGACTAAAAGTCAAGAAGAAGATATGTTGCAGGTAGCACCACCGGTGCCACATTTTCCACACCCCGCGTCACACCATCGCTACAAGAGTTTGTGCTGTGGCGTTGGCTTCTTCAAGGGGTCATCTGCAGTGGTGGCTAGCATGCTCTATAAGGAGCGAAAACGGAAGTGACGTAAAAAAACGTTTTGAAAGCTGAAAAGCAACGAAAACAAAAAGACGTAATTTTGTTAGTGCCGTGCCGTCTATCCAAGTCTCCTAGTCTCTGGTTTCATGAATGAACTGCGTTGTAATTGTCTTCCTGTGCTATATGGTAACAAGAGCCAGCTTCACACCTCAGACATTAGATATTTGCTGAAGGTGGGCCAAGTGACAAGATGGGATAAAGTACGCAACCGGACGATACGTTAAAACCTTGAAAACTAGTCCCTGCAGACCCGAGTAGAAGAGTTCCAGTGGTTAGGTCATGTTTGCAGAATAGGTTTGGGAGAAGACCAGCTATCGCGACCAACTTTGGAAACCAAGAGCCAAGGATCCAGACCCAAAGTTCACTGGGAGGACAACACCAGACAATCTCTGAAGGACGAGGACTGAATTGGAACCAGATCAAAAGGAAGATAGCCGATAGGATATCACGGTGCTCACTGTGGTTAACCTCGAAACCCCAAGAAGGCAGAAGAGAACCGACTTCGTACTAGTAGGAAGTAGTAGTCATAATATGGTAACTTTGCCGAAGCATGTGTCTCCAAACATTACATTTATTCTCTTTGAGTTGAAATCACTAGTACTTGGCTTATCCCCTTTATGTTCTCTCTTACTGTGACACGTCAAAAGGCATGTCCCATTCGACGCTGTATCGTCTTTCATTGGCGACTATATTTTGTTCCTCTGAATACTCTCATTTAAAATTTCTGGCTTCTCAAAACATCCGTTGCATAATTTTAATGAACCACATCTTCTGTAGCCTCAAATTTTCCACCCATGTGCTTATGCTTGCTATGGAAATCCATGGGTAAAAGAAATAGCGGTAAACCAAAAAAAAAAAAAAAAAAACCCATGGAGAAGAGAACTGGAGACAGAAATTCAAAATGCGAGACGTGAAAAGACATGGAGCTGGAGGCACGGGACATGAAGACTTTAGTTGAAAGCTATGCAGTACTTGGGGAGCAAGAGTGATGATGATAATAGTAATAATACGTATTAACAGTTTAGGTACCACATGCATAACGTAACTGTCGCCTTTATCTGTTTGGGCCAAATATCGATCGAACAATGCTTGTCCCTTCTCTTCATCTGAATTGAAGCTTATTACTGTCGAGCTTTTAATGGGGATGGGTTGGCTGTATTTATCATAATCATTCTTCTGTTGCTAAATGCATAAGGCAGTAAGAATCAGTATACAAACCGGCAAGAAGAAATATCTTACTTCAAGGGGGATAACAGAGGAACAACGATCGGAAATATGAAAATACGGGGTACATAGGTAGCCAATATTCCAGCAAACAAAAATCTCGAACACACAAAAAAAGTAAAATAATTAACACCTCGATCCAAGAAAACAATCGGTAGATGGAAAACATTTCAACGATCGTCGAGAAATCTCAAACAGTAACCACACAAAAAGCTACAACAGATAACTTTGCTTTCAAAATGGATAAAGGACATAGTACACTAAAAGTAGGGACTACTTCACTGTGTTATGAAACACTAAACCCCTAGAAAAGATGAGATTTCTGTAGAATTCTTCTTAACAGATTACAAATTCACAGAAAAAATGCTTTTAGCAATTTTCAACAACAAAAATGGACAAAATGGGAACTTACTATGCAACTCAAAAACGGTTGTTAATATCCTTTTATCCAAGAATGAGAGGAACAGAGAAAACACATGTAGCGATCACCAGTACCATTCCTGGAAGAAAAAAAAAACTGGAGATACAAAAAACCTCAAACTCACTACTGCTTTCTTTCAAAAGATTCAAGCAGCTATATAAGAGTGCACGGAGAAGTAGAAGAAGAAGAGGACCAAATAGAAGAAGAAGACGAAGAAGGATCCCCTCCAGGGTAGAGGGCCATCATACATATCGCGTTGCATCACCTGTCAATTAGTAGGTATGGTATGTCTTACCAATGTCGAGCCTGCAGAGTTGGGGAAGCCCTCTGGGCTTGCAAGAAAGCTCTGCAACTCACTCAAAATAAAAACGGGTAACGATTGAAAACTCAAATCCGCAGGGATCGAAACAAACACAACAACGCCAAGAATGGCGACACAACAACAAGATGTACCTGGAAAAGGACTAACACTGCTTTAAAAAATCAGGTACGTTTTCACTAGTGTATTTTCACAAAAAGATAAAACTATCCCTTGGAAAAACACTAGTTAGGAATCAGCCCAAATTTAGGAAAGACAAAAACTGTAATTACCTCATAGTGTAGAAAAAAGAATATTAGAAAATAGCTGGTAGATCTGTACGGTAACACATACAAACACGTACAGTAGCAAAATAAGTTTTTAACGAACAATTGAAAGTGGATTGTTTCAAGCTCAAAAGTACGAACTATTTTTATACTGAAATTTACATCATTTCTTAAATAAACGTTGTTTGGTTACTCCAAATGGAAATTATTCCTTTAAATAAATACAAAATAAAACAAAGAACAGTGTAATATGTTTCTTGTAAGATGCTACAATGAGCACTTTCAGAAATGTCAGTGTCATTCAACACAAAATTCAACAGTTGTGACAAAACGTCTGTACGTGTTCTTTTGGTGGCTCTCTCACACCTTTAGCCACTCCGGCAGTATCCCTTTCTTTTCTTCATTTTTCTCTTTTTCCAATTCAACCGCTTTTGTTTGGCATAATTTTTGCCCTTTTTATTCATTATTTTGCTCCTTATGCTGGACCTAGTAGGGTAAAGTCTATAACACTCCACTCCCCTAGGAAAGTATCTGCTATGAGACTATCTTTATCTTTTACATTGTACTCTGAAGCCGATCCGAGACTGGTTACGTTCCGCCAGGGTACTTACTGACCTCATCGGGTGATACGCTTATCAACTGAATCAGTCTGACCACCTGGATAAGCACGGTCTCCATCGATCGACACAAAGGAAGGCCAGATTTGATGCCTGAGAAATCAATCTGGGTGATTCATACCCGCAGGGGATAATTAGATTATCGCATCCACTGACCCCTGTCTTTCTGGGTAGTCAATCTTGGCGGAAGGCATTAGCAGTAGTATATAATGTACGCTTTAGGTATTATTCAGGCGGAGCGCAGGCGGGGCGTGACTTTTTAAATAAGGAAAATCAGGCGGAGCGCAGGCGGGGCGTGACTTTTATATAGCAAAATACTCGATCGATTTCAGGCGGCGGCGTTTCAGGCGGCGGTGCATGAGTTTTTATATAGCGTATAGCGATATATTTTAGCCGGGGGACTTCCTCTGATGATCAGCTTGCGTCTTATCATAGTTCAAGTATGGTATTGTGTTGTTGTTTATACCAAATATTTAGTTAGACGTGTATTTATTTTACATCATAGATACACAGGTTTATAAATAGAAGTATATAGTTAATGAGCTCTTTTAAAAGATTACTTGAGTTAAAGAGGAAAATATAAAAATCGATAACGGCAGCTTAGTTTACTAAGGGGGTTGTTTAAGGGAGCGGGGTATTGTTTTTGTGCCGGCGAGGATTACGATGTATAGTGGGGTGTAGGTTAGGGGGGATTTTTTGGCGAGGGTGACGATATATAGTGGGGTATAGGTTAGGGGGGATTTTTGTGTGATGTTGTATTGCACTGTTATACATATATATTTATATATATATTACAATAATTACACACACACACACACACACATATATATATATATATATATATATATATATATATATATATATATATATATATATATATATATATATAAATCGATAATGACGGAAAATATAAAAAATCGATAACTAGTAGGTTACTAAGGGGGTTATTGAAGTGAGTGGAGGTCTTTTGTGCTGGCGTGGGTGATGATGCATGTGTGTAATGTAGCAGGCGGGGTTAAGTTAGGGGAATTTTTGTGTGATGTTGTATTGGATTGTTATACGTATATATATATATATATATATATATATATATATATATATATATATATATAGATATATATATATATATATATATATATATATAATATAAAATATCGATAATAACGGAAAATATAAAAAAATCGATAATTAGTAGGTTACTAAGGGGGTATGTGAATCGTGTGGAGTCTTTTTGTGCTGGCGACGGCGACGACACATGGGTGTATTGTGGCGACGCATGGGTGTATTGTGAGTAGTTGGCGGGGCTGCCGACTCGTGGAGTGTGTTGGTGTGTGGGTTTTCTGTGATGTTGTATTGTGCCCGTAGTTTGTTTATCCCGGGTGAGCCAACAGCGAGAGGTGGGAATGAAGTGTTAGAGACTTAACTATACCAGGTCCAACGTCGAGAGGTGGGAGTGAAGTGTTAGAGACTTACGTATTTGAGTGCGCGTGTGTGTTCGTGTGTGTGTTATGTGTCTGTGTGTGGGTGTGGGTATGTGCGGGTGTGGTTGTGTGTGTGAGTCTGTGTGTGTTGGGTTGTAGCAGGCGGGTGTGACAACAACGAGAGGTGAAAGTGAAGCGTTAGAGACTTGTCTATACCAGGTCTAACATCGAGAGGTGGGAGCGAAGTGTTAGAGACTTGGCTATACCATTTTTGCGTAGATATTTTTGTGTGTTGTTGTATTGTGTATGACTCGGCATTGTGTTGTCTTTTTATACAATACTTATACAATATATATTTAGACAGATATTAATATGTATACACACGATATTTATACATACCATATTTTAGACAGCATAGATAACAAAGGTTCTTTAAGTGTAATAAATATATATATATATATATAATTCTTTTAAAAGAAGACGAAATGTCAAGCTAAAACACTAGTTTCAGTCACTTTGTAGGTCTCTTGAAACGTGTCCAACCTTGTTTGCGCGCTAACCACAACTTGCTTAATGGAAAAACTAATCTATAGTTGACGCGTTGTGAAAATGCTTTGTGTGCTGGCCTTGTGAGTATATGACTCATGGTAAATCCATATTAGCTAAACCAATTAAGAATCCGCACCAAAGCTTCCTGTTATGTTTAATTTTACTTTTCAGTCAAAGTAAAGTCAGCTCCTTTGGTTTTGAGAACATGCGTTTGTAACTTGTTTATTAGTCTTTTTTGTTAAGGTTAAAGCACCTGTTCCCGGTTCGGCATTTATTCTAATAGAAACAGTTGTATTATTCTTTGTTAGGTCTTTGTATCTTGTCTTTTTGAGCGCCAGAAATATTTAATTTACTCGTTCATACATTTTTTCTAAGATAAATTTTAACTGTCGCTATCATGAAATCTTATACTAACTGTTTCGCCTCTTAAATTTACAAGATTATTTTCTTTGTGAGAGAGTGAAGTGTTAGAGACTTACCTATACTACGTCTAACGTGAAGAGGTGGAGTGAAGTGTTAGAGACTTGACTGTACTAGGCCAACATGAAGAGGTGGGGGTGAAGTGTTAGAGACGACACTATAGCAGGGCCAGCAGGAAGACGTGCGGGTGAAGTGTTAGAGACTTACCTATACTAGGTTTTGCATGAAGAGGTGGAGTGAAGTGTTAGAGACTTGACTGTACTAGGGCCAACATGAAGAGGTGGGGGTGAAGTGTAAGAGACGTCACTACAGCAGGGCCAGCATCGAGCGCTGTGGAAACAAAGATATTGATTTTGGATCTCTCTTTTGTGAGAAACGCACCTTTTATTACACGAGAACCCAAATACAGATTGGTTCACGGGCAGGTGTTCAAGATGAACAAAGTACGAAGTATGAATTTTTCATCGGAAAATACGGCCCATAAAAAAACAGAGATTGATTTTCTTTTGTCTCCACCGGCGGGTAGCAATTATGTTGGTTTGATAGCAGGTGGACACTGCGATCAGTTTGTCGAGCTACGGGTGAGTGTGGGTTTTTTGTGTGCTTGTATTGTGTAAGGTTCGGCAGTGTGACGTACAAGGGTTGGTGTTAGGAAACCAACTCGGTTCTGGGGATATTGGTTGCTAACTACCGGAGTTGATGTAATGGTCAAACGTGTTACCGCATGTCATAATTTTTGCGGGACGACATTCACACTGCCATTTCTTAATTTTGGTATCACAGTTTCATATTTCCATTTCGTAATTTTTTTGTTTTGTGTATTTCATGAAAGTTTAGGAATAGGTACACTGTCCAAAAGTGAACGCATCAGAACGTTGTTATCTATGTGAATGTGTTGTAGTCTTGTTACAAACAACAACAAGCTGATTTAGACGTAGCTTTAACATTTTTTTATTGGAAGAAGTTGTGCTTTTACATGAATATAACAACCGATTTGTTCCAAAACCTTCATGCAACTATGTTGCTTCTTGAATTGAGAAGAAGTAATTTTTATAACCACTCACTAAGTGAATTCTCTTTTTCCTGCCCGCTATAGAATAAAGAGGAAAATATAAAAAAGTAATACCGTTATAGACGAAGATGACTAATGATCGGTGTGTGTGGTGGTGATGATTTTGGTTTTGTGTTGTGATGTGTGTAGCTAGTGATGAGAATATAAGGCGATGAGAGATGAAGTGGTGTCGGAGGCAACTATGCTTTTGATGTAAAAAGATGACAGACAACTCCCGTTGTTGGGTGAATGTAACTACATATTGAGATGGGTGCTGGATCACGTGGTAGTTTTCTTTATTATTTATAGTATATCATGAGTAATAAGGCTACTCACCCCAATGACCATCTAGTGCTATGTAAGTGATCCCGCACACAGCCGTAGTCTCCAACATAAAAAATAATGTCAAACGCTCGACAAGGCCAAATAGAACGTTTTATTGAACACAACCGTAGAGATACATGTCACAGGCAGACTAGCTTATGGCACCAACTTCTTCTTCTTCTTTGATCCATAACCGCCAACCGTCAAAGCAGTCAGCGGCCATCACGCCTGGTGGCGTCTTGTAGGGCAGCAACAAACTGATTCCACTTTGCTCGGTCGGCGGCCATCCTTCGTACAGTGCCCCAACTGTGGTTCATTCTTTGCATCTCAGCTTCCACAGTTCTCCGCCAAGTTGTTTTTGGTCGGCCTCTCTTTCGCTTTCCCTCGGGGGTCCATAGCATAGCTGTTCTTGCGATGGTATCAGGGTCCCTTCTGAGGACATGGCCAACCCAACTCCAGCGTCTGCCAGCTATGATGGTGTGCATGTCCTCCTGGTTACTCCGAATAAGTAGTTCTTGGTTGCTGATGGTGTTTGGCCAAAAGATTCGGAGAATTTTCCTTAGGCAGATTGTGTGGAAGGAGGACAGTTTCGACATTTCCTTCTCTGTTACTCTCCAACATTCCGCACCATAGAGAAGCACAGAAAGTACGCAGCTCTCATACAGTCTTAATTTGGTGTTTGTGCTGTACTGGGAAGACTTCCAAATGTTGTTGAGAATAGCAAAGGCTGTTCTCGCTTTATTCATTCTGTTGTTAATGTCCTTGCTTGTTCCGCCGTCAGGTGTTACTATGCTTCCTAGGTAAGTAAATGTGTCTGTCTGTTCTAACTTCTGGTTCCTTACTGTTATTGGCTCAGGATTGCCCACATTTAGTGTCATGACCTCCGTCTTCTTCAGATTGATGTTCAGGCCAACCTGCTGGCCATACTTATTCAGTCTATCAGTTTTGTCTTGAATGTGTTGGTGTGAATGCGCGAGCAGTGCAATGTCATCTGCATATTCCAAATCTTCCAGTGTAGAAAACATTGTCCATCTAATTCCTCTTGGACTGCCCTCTGTTGTCTAGCGCATCACCCAATCTATGACTGTCAAAAATAATGTTGTTGATAAGGGGCATCCCTGTCGTACTCCTGTTTTCACTTCGAAAGTTACATTACTCGATCCAACACTGCACGTAAAGTTAGAATAGAGGCTTTTTATAATGGAAACAATGCGGCTGGGAATTCCATAAGCCCTCAGAATTTTCCATAGGCTGTCCCTGTGTATGCTGTCGAAAGCCTTTTCAAAATCAACAAAGTTAATGTACAGCTGTCTCTGCCATTCTGAGCACTGCTCTATAATGTTCCTGAGGGCAAATATATGATCTGCACATCTTCTGTTCTTTCTGAAGCCCGCTTGTTCTTTCCTCAGTTTATGGTCAACTGCTTTTGAAATTCTCTGGATGATTATCCTGCCTAGTATTTTGCTGGGAACTGAGAGGAGGGTAATTCCTCTCCAGTTGTTGCAGTCTGCAAGGTCGCCCTTCTTGGGCAATTTGACAATTGTTCCTTTACTCCACTCTGTTGGTGTTGTCTCAGTTTCCCAGACTTGTGCAAATAGTGGTTCTAATAGTTCTGCTGCTAGTTCAGGGTCTGTCTTGAATAGCTCAGCATTCAGATTGTCGTGACCAGGCGCTTTTCCATTTTTTTAGCCCTTTGATAGCTGTGATAATTTCTTCTTTTCGTGGAATGTCTGTATTTACGTCTAAGTCACTTTCAGCCTCAGGAACATTCAGCTGAGTCTCTGGTGGTTCCTTATTCAGTGTGTCTCTGAAGTGCTCTGCCCACCTTGTTTCCTGCCCCTGTGCTGTGGTGATGAGATTTCCTTGCTTGTCTCTTACTAACGTTATGTTGTTTGCACCTCGTTTTCCACTGATAGCTTTAGTTATTTTATAAACTGTGCTTTGTTCATTTCTCAGTGCTGCCTCTTCTGCCTGTCTTGCAAGGTCATCCAGAAATGTCCTTTTGTTAGCACGGGTTTGACGTTTTACTTCCTTGTCCAGCTGACTGTACTGTTCACTATATATTGCCTTTAACCTGGGAGACTTAGCTTCTGTTTTCTTCCTTTTCATTTCCTTTCTCTTCGCTATGGTGTTTAGCGTTTCTGGTGTTATCCAGTCTTGGCTCTTTCTTTCCTGGAATCCCAAGCATGACTTGCTGCTTTCTGTATATATTGTTGAGATGGTGTTGAATTTCTGGTCCACATCGTCGGTCTCTGTTCTTTCCTGGCTTTTGGTAATCAGATATCGTCTCTTTACGTCGACCACAAACGCTTTTCTGGTGAGGGGGTCCTTAAGTTTCGTGATGTTGTATCTTTTCTGTTTGACTGCAACTGGTCCAGCAGCTCTGAGTTTCACCTTCAGTCTTGCTACTACTAGGTGATGATCACTTCCCACATCTGCGCCTCTTCTTACTTTCACGTCTTGTAGTGCATGTCTCCATCTGCCATTGATCATTATGTGATCTATCTGGTTTTTGTCTCGTCCGTTTGGTGATTCCCATGTTAACTTGTGCACTTCTTTGTGTTGAAAAAGTGTTCCTCCGATGACCAGGTTGTTAATACTGCAGAAGCTTATTAATTTGTCCCCATTCTCATTTACTGTTCCACTGCCGCATTTCCCCATTACTCTTTCGTTATAATTATTGTGTGTTCCAACTTTCGCATTAAGGTCTCCCATTACTATAATAAGATCGTACCTGGGTACAGTTTCCATTTCCTTTTGTACCTGTTGATAGAACTCGTCCTTGATCTCTTCGTCGCTGTCATTTGTTGGTGCATAACATTGTATAATTGTGGTGTTGGTGAATCTCCCTCTCAGTCTTGCTCTTATTAGTCTGTTGTTAATGGGTTTCCATTCCAGTAGAGACCTTTCCATTCCTTTCTTAAGGATAATGGCTACACCTTCGTTGTGCTGACCGTCCTCTCTACCAGAATAAAGTACTGTTTCCCCTGTAGCTGTTTTTATTCTCCCCATCCCTGTCCATCTGCTCTCGCTTATTCCCAGGATATGTAGTTTGTAATTCCTCCTCTCTGCTGTAATCTGTCTCAGCTTTCCTGCCTCGTTCATAGTTCTGACATTCCAAAAACCAATTCTGGTTTCGTGTTTTGCGGTCTGGGCATCCGTTTTCATGCCAGTGGCTTCCTTTCGGCTTTCACCACTGTCAGTCATACGAGCCTGAGACTGCGGATGTCCGTCCCGCATCAAAGTATTTCCATTTATTGCTGTTTCCGTAACGTGTGTGATTTTTTACACAGACAGGGGTGTCGGTCCTGTGCTAAAACCCCCAACCTGGAGGACCAGGGTACCAGCTTTTGTCTGACCCCTACCCACGCAGACCAGTCCAGCATGGTTGAACCTACCAGGAGTAAAACTCCCACTGGCATAGCTCTGGGGATTGTCAGGGTACACAAGCTGCCATACCGCTACAAGGTATAGGTACCATTGATGGCAGATGGCACCAACTAGATCCTCCTTAATGTTGCAGTCTGTAACTCGAACAATCTCGAGGCCAGTTTCATTCATTTTTAATAAAGTTCAAACACGAGCTTTTACCCTCAATTGTTTTGGAACCAGATCGATGACCCGAGCAAAACATCGCGTGTAAATTTCTGTTCACGTCACAATATCAAAACACAATCGATCAATAGTAGAAATTTATAAAAGAAACATTCCTTCATTCGTGTGTTCGAACCACCGTGACTTAAGGTTTCACTTTTTTCACACGGGCGACATCTGCTTTTCGTATTTCCATTTCTTAATTTTGGTATCACAGTTTTAATATTTCATAAGTTTTGTATCACAGTTTTTATATCTCATAATTTTGGTCTCACAATTTTCATATTAACATTTCTTAATTTTGGTATCACAACACTCACACTTCCATTTCTTATTTTTGGAATTGGTTTTCATAATTTTTGCATCACAACCTTCACATTTTCCATTTCATACTTTTGGTATCAGTTTTTTTTTTCTTCAAATTTCCACTTCATAATTTTTGTATCGGTTTTCATATTTCCATTTCCTAATTTTTACAACACAACACTCACACTTCCATTTCTTAATTTTTGGTATCAGTTTTCATATTTCCAGTGGGTTTTTTGTTTTTTTTCGTTCGCCCGCTAATACTCGAGGCGAAATCTCAGGTTATTATTTTATGTCTAACCTGACATTGATTTTAAGTGAGTATCCCTTTATTTCTTGTACAGAGACAGGTGTCCCTCGCCATTCAGGCAAATACTCGCCGATTTTGGAGGTACTTGTTGCGCACATATTTTTGACGCACAGATTACGACATGACTAATTGATATGAAAAAGATATTACTTTTGTTACAGTCAAAGTTATATCATCCATGATTTGATTTATACTTTTGAATATGTGGATGATCTCCCCTTGAATATTGATTTCGCGGATGAATACTGAATTTATGTAATTTCCCATTTGTTAGGGCCAGAAAATAGATTGATCTTGTTCAATATGTTTATGGCCTGAATTTATATGTATTACTTGTCTAGTACCAGAAGATTCAGTCTTATATTGTATATCTTTGTATGTTTAGGTCGGACTATATTCTTTGTGCCGAACACTGGCGCAGGTATTCGTTTTTCGAGGCATGCGTAGTGAGTCTCGATAATGCCGCCTGAATATGGCTGTGTGTGTAATTTTGGGCTGGTCCCTTTTAAGGGTTGAAAAGTGATTTGTGCATGTTTTTCCAGGAGAAGTTAGTGTCTCTGCAAGAGTCTATTTGTCAGAGATTCTCCTCATGCACTTTGTTATTAATTCGGACTCCAGGTAATACCAGACCCTTCTTTTTGATGATCTCTATGTGGTTAGACCGAGATGGACTTCGTGTTTCTAACATCGTTGGTCGTTGACATACCATTGAAGATGACAGGTTTCCCAACAGAGCTTAGGTCTACATGTAACAACCTTAGTAATGTGGAACTGTAGGGAAACTCTAGGAAATTACTGATATTCAAATTGTGAATTAACTTTGGGTTATCATTATCCTTCTGCTGTGTGAGTGAGCAAAACTCAGGAAGGTAGCCATTTTGCTTTCTTGTCATCATTATGGATCACTGTCATGAGAACAGTCTATCAAACTTATTATCGGACAGTGATATGGAGATCTCACTAATATGAAAACCCCTATCGTGGTTTAACTTTATTACATAAATATTTGATATATGTCGCTGGAGAACTTAGCCAAGGAAAAGGTTCGGCCAGTGAACTCTTTATATGTTTACACACCCACACCCACTGATGCGTTCAGTCAGTTAGGGGATGTGGCAATAGTCTGCCAGAACATTGAATGATTCCTTATATCGTCCATCATATTTGAATGCTGCATGAAATATGATCTACTGTTCAAATGCCTAATGATATATATGTCAACATGTTCCTATTACTATGTTCCGTGCTGTCCAGATGTGTGCGTCCCTATTAAACGGTGTGAAATGCCAGCTGTAGTTCAAATCGTCATTGCCTTACATAAGAGTGTGTGAATAATATTATCAAGTGGTCCATTACACAGAACCATTACACCATTCGCGTTACTTGACACTCCCACTCAATGTCAACATGACAGGTTGATTTAATGGTGCAGAAGTATCTAAAGAAGACCTGCTTCAGTGATGACCAGTACACGACTCTAAACATAACAGACGCATTGTCAGCAGACATTATCAGTGGTGGCATTCGCACAGACCATTCCTGACGCCAGATACAACACGCAAACACGGATGTACAAGTTGACAGTACAACTATACAGTCGAGGTCAGCATGACCTGTCTTATCAAGTGAATACAGAATCTAGGTCAGCGCTTGATGACATTTTGCAGTACAGGCAGTGTTTATGTCAAGCAGTACAGAGCTGAATACATTGAAAGCCATAAACTGTTCTGTTGTTGCAGTTTTGTTGAACATAAGTGCATAAATTTCATCGTTGGATCTTCTATATGCTCAAAAGAATATTTGAACTGTGTAATAAAATAAATCAAAAATTGAAATTGATTAAAAGTGGCAGTTAGAGTAATTATAAAGCTGTACCATTTATACTGAGCATACTTTACAACATATTCCAACCACAACACATCTAATTAATTAATGTATGCATTTATGCTATTGATGTTTACATGTTATTTGTGTATATGTATAGTTGTTTATATGTCCGTGGGCGGTTGGTGAGGTGACTAGCACAAGAAATACCGAGTAATATTGGTCTTGTACTAGTGTTCCATAGGGATCAATTTTCTTAATTGAAAATTTGCTAGCGACAACCTGTTGCTATTTCTGTTAGTTGTTAAGACGCGTTTTTCTTCGTTGCTTTTGTTAATAATTTTATGTTCCTTAGTTTTGTTTTGATTTGTTTGAATTTGTTGGTCTCATATTTCCTTTAATTCAGTTCGTTACACCCTTATGTTTATACTCTGTGACGTCATTTGTTTTGTTTAATTCATTGCAGTTGTCATCACAGATTCTGTGATTATTTACTTACTTTAGTTCCTTATATTTAATTTAATTTGATTTCTGCAATTGTTTTCATATTGTCTTTTATGCTTGTCCTTTGTTAATGTCTTTGGTTGACAGATAATAGGAGGTATATTTGAATACACTTATATGATAGTACAGGCCAGTACTTTATTATTATTATTACTGTACAAGGAAGTATACAAGACCTGTTTAAGGCTTGTCTCCCACATTGATTGGGATAGGAAGATATTATTTTCCACAGGTACTCAAGTGGTCATTTGTTTCATTATAAACAAGATAACCATATAAGGTCTTTGACTAAGACAAAGAGAGTGAAATAAAATTAAGTGAGTATACAAGTCTATAGTACAGGCTTGTCTCCCATTAAAGTGGGATAAGGTAATTTATTTACTTTTTCAGGTTACTGATTTCATAAGACAGGATGGCTAATTTAGATTACTTTATCCAGCAAGGGTTAACCCTTGGTAAGTCTAGTAAAGAATTGGAAGAATATTCATCTGCTCAATTTGCCATTGCATTAAAATCAGAAAAAAACAAAAAGATGAGAATAAATGGAAAGCAGAAATTGAACAAAAGTAGGTAGATGCTGAGAATTTCAGATTGCAGATGCAAGCTGAGGAGAAAAAGGCTGCTGCTGAGGAGAAAAAAGCAGCTGCTGAGGAGAAAAAAAGCTGCTGCTGAGGAGAGAAAACTTCTAATAGAAGAAAAAAATTAGAAGCTGCTGCTGAAGAGAGAAAACTTCAAGCTGCTGCTGAGGAGAGAAAACTTCAAGCTGCTACTGAGCAAAAAAGATTAGAAGCTGAGGAGAGAAAAGAAATAAGAGAACATGAACATCAGAAAGAACTTTTAGCATTTGAGTTAGAAAAAATGAAATTGACAAATATGAGTATTGTTAATCAATCATCTGGTGGTAATGGTAAACCCTTTACTTACAAGGTCAAGGTACCAGCATTCAACTCTGCCAGTGATGACATAACATTCTGGCTTGATAGATTTGAACGCACTTGTCAAGCTCATAATGTGGATAAATCACAATATGCTAATCAGTTATCTGAGAATCTAAAAGGTGATTCTCTGACGAGTTTATGTTTGGTTGAAGAAACTGACAAGGATAATTATGAAGTTATCAGGGCAGCCTTGATAAAGAAGTACCAACTGTCAGAGGAAGGTTATCGTATTTTGTTTAAGACAATGGTACCTGAGACAGGGGTAGAATTCTCAGAATTCATTGCAAAAGCACGTCTTACATTTCAACGATGGATTGAATTATCCAAAATAGAGAAAACATATGACGCTCTTATGGATTTGTTGCTCAGAGACAAGATCATGTCCTCTGTGAACAAACAATTCCTTGAATTTTTACACGAGCGTAAACCTCAAACATTAAAACAAATGCAAGAATTTTGTGACCAATACGTTACGGCACACCCTGACGTAACTCTTAGCAACACTAAGATTAAAGAGGGTATGCCAGTTGCGTCAGCAACACATACAATAATAATTACTCACACAAATTCCAAGGAGCTCAAAATAAATTTGATAAAAAGGTTAGCTGGAATAAGTATCAAAACCAAGGTAACCACTCAAATCAGGGTTCTTCTCCGAAGAACTGGAATCGGGCTGACAGTCCTCGATACTCGAGGGGTGGCCATAATTATAGAAATTTCCGCAAAGGATGTCACTATAGGAACTACCCAAGTTCTCCTTCATGGAAACAACAAAACCAACATTACAGAGACACTCATTATAATGAGCATGATGATTATGATCATGAATATTATGATTCAAACCCAAGTAGGGGTTATAACAGAGGAGGCAATAATAACTATAGAGGTTATGATAATCGAGGTAGATCACAATATAAAAGACGTAAATCACAGTACCAGGCTAACTCTGCACAGCAAGAGTTCCATGAAGCCGGTAATCAAGCTAATGATAAGAAAGACTCTAATAATGTGGGATGTTCTGCTTTCGATTTTGGTAGAGCATCTCAATGTTCCCAATGCAAAACATTATTCGATCCAACCACGGTTTCTACTTTAAGCTGTGGTCATCCTCTTCCCGCTCTTCCTGCGTCAGTCGCACATGATGGAAGAGGTGCTCTTGTCTTGAATAGAGGTCTAGTAGATGGTACTCCGGTCTCAATTATTTTCGGTTCCGGGTGCATAACCATTGGAGTGAGGTAGTCACTCATAGATCCTTCTCGAGCCACTGGCAAAGTAATCAAATGCGTAACATTTGGTGGCACATTGGAGAAGTACTCTACTGCCATTGTCAACATTGCTACTCCCTTCTTTACAGATGTACACGCATGTCTTCTCCCGAATCCGATCGCTGATCTTATAATCGGTCGCATTCATGGAGTGAAAGAATGCACTCCGCAACAAATTGTTGATTGGGAAAATAGGAATATGCAAACTGCTAATGCTGTAGTCACTAGGGCTCAAGCTCTTAACGTGCCTCAATCTTCACCTTCTGAAGATAACGATACACAGAACCAAGGTGATCCCTTGGAAATTTCTCGTGACTCCTTCATAAAGAAACAGGAAGATGATCCTACTTTTAAAAAAATTCTTCACGCTAGCAACAAAAGGTGATCCAAATAAAGATACAAATCGTAAATCTTGGATTACGATGTAGAATGACGTACTTGTACGTATGGTACAAGACTCCGCTAAGTCCAGTCATTCTCAAATTCTTGTGCCCAAAAATATGAGAGTTAAAATCTTACAGCACGCTCATGATTCTCAGTGTGCTGGGCATATGGGTTTTTCCCGTACTAAATCTAGAGTTCTTGAATCTTTCTTTTGGCCTTTTGTGAACAAGGACATACGAATCTATTGTCGATCTTGTAAGGTATGTCAAGAAGTTAAATCCAAAGGTCCACGCCATGCTGCACCTATTCAGGCTGCAGATATTCCAATTCGACCATTTCAAAAAATGGCGATAGACATCATCGGTCCATTTAAGACAAAGTCTGCTAGAGGACACCAATTTATCTTGACGTGTGTGGATATGTGCACACGTTGGCCAGAGGCTATTCCTCTGAAGAGCATAACTAATGCCGATATTGCAGATGCTCTTTGGCTCATATTTTCTCGTCTGGGATTCGCAGGAGAAATATTAATAGACCATGGTACCCAACTCATATCGGATACCATGTCTCAAGTGATGTCGACTCTTAAGATAGAGAGATCTCTGAGTAGTATTTATCATCCTATGTCTAATGGGATGGTAGAACGTCTGAATAGAACGATGAAAAACTTGTTAGGTAAGATAACTGAAGATCATCCTCAGGATTGGGACAGGGTTTTACCCGCGGCTCTCTTTGCATACAGAGAGGTCGCCAACGAACATACAGGATTTTCTCCCTTTGAACTTGTTTTTGGTGCGAAACCGCGAGGTCCTATGTCATTACTTCATGACCTTATAACTGCTGATAATATTGTCGATGACACAAAATCCTCTTACGAATATGTCATTGCACTTAGACACAAGATTATCGAAGCATGCAAATTGGCAACTGCTTCTTCTGAATTTGCGAAACAGAAGGCAAGGCAATTTGCCAATAAGAAGAGATGCTTGCGACAACTTTGTCCGGGTGACAAAGCATTTGTCTTGCTACCTTGTAGGGAAAACAGACTTCTTATTTCTTGGAAAGGTCCGTACGATGTAATATCAAAAGTTTCCGACGTTGACTATATCGTCGATATTGACGGGAAGCATAAAACTTTCCACATCAACATGCTCATGGAATTCCATGAACGTACGGATTATTTACAACCTGTTTTCCAGGCAACGGACGATTCTCCAGTCCCACATGGACATTACTCATCGCTGACAGTGATACAGGATGAGGAAACGAGTTTCTCGGATGTGAATCTCCCTTTTCCGATGATTCCACTTCATTCTAATGAGTCATGGAAATATGTTACGGTTTCTCCCGAGTTAACTCTAGGAGAACAGAAACCAGTTTCTACTATGTTACAACAATTTTAGGATGTCCTTACTGACATCCCTGGTCAAACTGATGTCATTGAACATGACATTATACTTACTGACCATAATCCTATAAGAGTCAGACCGTATCCTATCCCGATACATTTTCAAGCTCAGGTTGAGAAAGAGTTGGATGAGATGATAGATCTGAAAAAAAATTGAACCTCCACATCAGCGTATTCTTCGCCGATGGTTATTGTACGGAAAAAAGACAATAACATACGTCTGTGCGTTGATTATCGCAAATTGAACCAAGTAACGAAATTTGATGCTGAACCTATGCCTTTACTAGAAGAGCTACTTACTAGACTATCGAATTCTCATTTCTTCACTAAACTTGATTTGTCTAAGGGATATTGGCAAGTTCCTCTATCCGAACACGCCAAACCATTTACTGCTTTTTCGACACCAAGGGGTCTGTTCCAATGGAATTTCATGCCTTTCGGCCTTATGAACGCCCCTGCAAAATTCGTACGCATGAAGCGTCGAATCCTATCTCATCGCTCAGATGTCATTGCATATCTTAATGACATCTGTCTGTTCAGTGATACTTGGGAAGATCACTATAACGGGTTAAATAAACTATTGTCTATCTTACGCGAGCATAACCTATCAGCAAAACCATCTAAAGCTTGTATTGGTTTTAGCGAAATATCTTTCTTAGATCACCGTGTTGGTCATGGTTTCTTAAAAACAGAGGACCATAATACAAGTAAAATACTTAACATTTCTATTCCTAAGACTAAAAAGCAAGTGCGAAGTCTCTTGGGTCTCATACAATTTTATGGACGATTCATCCCGAATCTGTCCTCAATCATGTCACCTCTTTCTTCTTTGTTAAAGAAAGGGTGTCCTAATATAGTCCATTGGACTCAAGAATGTCAATCCTCTTTGGATAAGGTTAAAACTATGTTTTCTACTTCACCTATTTTAGTGTTACCTACTAAAGATAAGACATTTATTCTTCGTAGTGACGCTTCATCCACAGGGATTGGAGCAGCACTAATGCAAGAGTACTCCGGAACTCTGCATCCTGTGATGTATATTTCTCGGAAACTAAATGCCGCAGAGAAGAATTACTCGGTCCTAGACCGTGAGTTATTGGCTATGGTTTGGTCAATCCTGAAACTTCAAAGATTTCTTCTTGGCGCGCATTTCATTGTGGAAACTGACCAGAAAGCTCTTACGGCTATTCAGATTAAAAATCTAAAGAGCGCAAGATCAACGCGATACGCGATTGCTCTTCAGCCTTTTCATTTTTCGGTGCAAGCTATCCGTGGGTCAGAAAATGTGATGGCAGATATCTTATCTAGATGCCCACATGATTCCACCTAACCGTTAGATCCTGATATTTTTACAGATCTAACTCTACTACACTTTTTTCTATACTAAAATGTGTACACATGTGTAAGATATCATATATTGATTGTATCACTACTTAGCGGTTCATTGATGTATATTCACCGCTGATCTTTCGATGTTTTTTCGTCTTTGATAATCATGATGTTAAGATACCTAAGATGAAATTTTTGGATAAACTATTGTAGAAATTGTAGCATTGCCAGTATTGTAGTATGCGTTGGTGACACCTCTCTGGAAATATTTATACTTAGAGAAATACTTTCTCTGAGATCTTGAGATATATTCTCACTTGTCGTGCCATATGACGACATAGCCTCACATTAGGCGTTACATTTGTTTGGAATGCTTATCATCTGCGCATTGTTATTCGTGCGTTGTGAGCCTGTTGTATGATGCTCCTAGATGTATTTCAAAAAAAAAAATGTACCATTTTTTTTCCCGGGGGGTATGGTAATCTGTTGCGCACATATTTTTGACGCACAGATTACGACATGACTAATTGATATGAAAAAAAGATTACTTTTGTTACAGTCAAAGTTATATCATCCATGATTTGATTTATACTTTTGATTATGTGGATGATCTCCCCTTTAATATTAATTTCGCTAATGAATACCGAATTTATGTAATTTCTCATTTGTTAGGGCCAGAAAATAGATTGATCTTGTTCAATATGTTTATGGCCTGAATTTATATGTATTACTTGTCTAGTACAAGAAGATTCAGTCTTATATTGTATATCTTTGTATGTTTAGGTCGGACTATATTCTTTGTGCCGAACACTGAGGCAGGTATTCGTTTTTCGAGGCTGTTGCGCACATATATGACGCACAGATTACAAATTTTTGATATGACTAGTTGATATGAAAAAGAGATTACTTTTGTTACAGTCAAAGTTATATCACCCATGATTTGATTTATACTTTTAATTATATGAGTGATCTCTCTTGAATATATATTTATTTGGCGTATGAATACGAGATTCGTGCATTTCGCATTTTGTGATAGCCAGAAAATAGATTGGTCTTGTTCAATATGTTTATGGCCTGAATTTATATGTATTACTTGTCTAGTGCAAGAAGATTCGGTCTTATATTGTATATCTTTGTATGTTTAGGTCGGACTATATTCTTTGTGCTGAACTCTGGGGCAGGTATTCGTTTTTCGAGGCATGCGTAGTGAGTCTCGACGAAGCCGCCTGAACATGGCTGTGTGTGTTTTTTGGTCTGGTCCTGTAAAATGGTTGAAAGTGATCTGTGAATGATCTTTCAGAAGGAGATTGTGTCTCTGCGAGATTCTATAGTCAGAGATTCTCCTCATGTACTTTATTGTGTTTAATTCGGACTCCAGGTAATACCAGACCCTTTTGATGATCTCTATTTTTGGTTAGGTCTAGATGGACACCGTGTTATCGAGCATCTAGGATCGTTTGTATATCGATGAAGATGACAGGTTTGCCAACAGTTTTTATGCATTACAGGAAGTCACCTTGTTGATACAGAACTGTATGGAAACATTCATGAGAGTATTTATATTCATATTACGAATTAACTTCGGCCCATCATTTATCCTTCTTCTGAGTGAGTGAGCGAAACTCAAGAAGGTGGCCATTCTGTATTACTGTCATCACAATGAATCACTGTCAAGAGAACAGAATATCAATCTTACTATCGGACAGTGGTATAGAGATCTTGCTATGATGGAAAAACCCACTATCGTGGTTTAACTATTGTTGTATAAACACCTGATATCTACAGCTTAAGAACTTAACGAAAAAAAAGGGTTCGGCCAGTGAACTCTTATCCATGTCTACATATTCACCTCCACTGATGCGTTCAGTCAGTGGAAGTATAAGGCGATAATACACCACAACATTGAGGGTTCTACTCATATCGTCTATTGTATTTACGCTATACGAAATGATGTTTGATGTTGCCATCTACTATTCAAATACCATGATTTACATTGTCAACGTGTTCCTATGACTTTATCCGTTCTGTCCAAGTGTGTGCGTCCTAATAAACAGTACAAACGACCACAGCAGTCTGCATTGGTGACTTATAGCTATGAGTGAATGAGTGCCTTATATTGGTCAACATACGAACACTCCACCATTCGCACAACTAACATGTTACACTCTCACTCCATATCTGCATAACCCTGCGTCGGTTGAGTTGACCTTTGCTCCACCTGTAGCACCAATCATATTCATCACTGGTGCGCGTAAGGAGAAGAAATCGATATTTTACAGTCTTGACACTTTACAGTGGTGACTGACCATCTTTTACAGAGACATGCGTAGTGAGTCTCGATAATGCCGCCTGAATATGGCTGTGTGTGTAATTTTGGGCTGGTCCCTTTTAAGGGTTGAAAAGTGATTTGTGCATGTTTTTCCAGGAGAAGTTAGTGTCTCTGCAAGAGTCTATTTGTCAGAGATTCTCCTCATGCACTTTGTTATTAATTCGGACTCCAGGTAATACCAGACCCTTCTTTTTGATGATCTCTATGTGGTTAGACCGAGATGGACTTCGTGTTTCTAACATCGTTGGTCGTTGATATACCATTGAAGATGACAGGTTTCCCAACAGAGCTTAGGTCTACATGTAACAACCTTAGTAATGTGGAACTGTAGGGAAACTCTAGGAAATTACTGATATTCAAATTGTGAATTAACTTTGGCTTATCATTATCCTTCTGCTGTGTGAGTGAGCAAAACTCAGGAAGGTAGCCATCTTGCTTTCTTGTCATCATTATGGATCACTGTCATGAGAACAGTCTATCAAACTTATTATCGGACAGTGATATGGAGATCTCACTAATATGAAAACCCCTATCGTGGTTTAACTTTATTACATAAATATTTGATATATGTCGCTGGACAACTTAGCCAAGGAAAAGGTTCGGCCAGTGAACTCTTTATATGTTTACACACCCACACCCACTGATGCGTTCAGTCAGTTAGGGGATGTGGCAATAGTCTGCCAGAACATTGAATGATTCCTTATATCGTCCATCATATTTGAATGCTGCATGAAATATGATCTACTGTTCAAATGCCTAATGATATATATGTCAACATGTTCCTATGACTATGTTCCGTGCTGTCCAGATGTGTGCGTCCCTATTAAACGGTGTGAAATGCCAGCTGTAGTTCAAGTCGTCATTGCCTTACATAAGAGTGTGTGAATAATATTATCAAGTGGTCCATTACACAGAACCATTACACCATTCGCGTTACTTGACACTCCCACTCAATGTCAACATGACAGGTTGATTTAATGGTGCAGAAGTATCTAAAGAAGACCTGCTTCAGTGATGACCAGTACACGACTCTAAAGATAACAGACGCATTGTCAGCAGACATTATCAGTAGACGCATTTTCACATGTTATCAGTACCCATTGCAGCTGGGTCGGCTCAGGAGCCGCCAGTCCCTGGTCGACGACACTCCTTCAAATGTTCTCGCCAGGTCTCGAGTTAATCCAGTCCAAATCCTGGTCGACGAAAAATCCTCAAATGCCGTCGCCCGGGTTTGATCCTGTATCACCCGGTCGCCAGAGCGGTGTTGTAACCACTACGCTAGCGCGGCTCCCTTCCACTGGTTATAACGTGAGGTGATAGAAAGGTGCTCGTGTGGTGATATAAATGTACCCGTGAGGTGATAGAAATATGCCTGTGAGATTATAGAAATGTGCCCGTGACGTGATAGAAATGTGCCCATGAGGTGATAGAAATGTACACATGAGGTGATAGAAATGTGCCTGTGAGGTGATAGAAATGTGCCTGTGAGGTGATAGAAATGTGACCACCTGTTTTGGTAGGAAACTTTAGATATGACTCACCAAAGTATTTTCGCACGTGTAACAAAAGCTGGCCTCGGTAAAAACTTACAGTTGCGGTCTTCAGCACGCTCTCCAACGGTGTAAGCATTTCATCACTTCTTGTCACGTACACCCAGTTGGTGGGAACAATGGAAACCACCTTCAATGAGGTATGAGCGCTAGTGTCTGTCGTTATCACACCACCTCTTCAGTAAAGTATGACCATGAGTGTGTGGGTGTGTGTGTGGGTGTGTGTGAGCGCTCGCGTGCGTGGTTGTGCGTCCGTGAGTGTGTGTGTGCGTGCGTGCTTGTGTGTGTGTGTGTTGTGTTGCGGTATGTTGTATTGTATTGTGTTATGTGTTGTTTATTTATACAACAGTTATACGTACATATTACAATGTACATTTTACAAACAGTTATAACATATAGAGGTGGGAGTGAAGTGTTAGAGACATGACCAGGTCCAGCGGCGAGATGTGGGAATGAAGTGTTAGAGACGTCACTATACTAGATCCAACACCTAGAGGTGAAACTGCAGTGTTAGAAACTATACTAGGTCTATAATAAAATAATAATACAAGCTCAAAAGAACATAAACTTGTTTCCGATAGTCTATATTTAGCGCTGACGTCACCCACCCTAACCAACTACAAAACAGTATGTCTCATTCATCAAATACATTTTGATAATGTTTTTCTCACGAGCGCAGACCATCGATCGAGTTTAACAACGAGTGGTAAAAAGCACGGTCGTGTTGGGTTTTCTTAAAATGGTTGAAACTGGCCTCGACATTGTCCAGATTGAAACCTGTAACACTAAGGAGTATCTAGTTGGCGTCATAATCTAGTCTGCCTGTGACATATATCTCTACGGTTGTGTTCAATAAAACTGTCTATTTGGCCTTGTCCAACCTGGCCTTTGATATTATTTTTTATGTTGGAAACCTCGATTGTGTACGGGTCCTTTACATAACACTAGATGGACATTGGGGTGAGTAGATTTTATTACTCGATGCTAGACCTAAACAAGTCTCTAACACTTCACTGCCACTTCTTGCTGCTGGCTCTTTTCATTCTCTAACACTTAACTGCCACCTCTCGATGCTACACCTAGTATAGTTTATAACGTTGCACTTCCACCTCTATGTATTGGCCCTAGTATAGTGACGTCTCTAACACTTCATTCCCACATCTCGCCGCTGGACCTGGTCATGTCTCTAACACTTCACTCCCACCTCTAGATGTTATAACTGTTTGTAAAATATATATTGTAATATGTACGTATAACTGTTGTATAAATAAACAACACATAACACAATACAATACAACTGTGACGATATTCCCAATACAATAGCTAAATTAGATAATATTGTAGAGCATAAAGTCAAAAATAAGATAGAAAATAAAAATTGAGTCCAGCGTAGTATTCTCCTACGCCCGCCCGCATGTCGATTTTGATAAACCTAATAGCTGAAAGCAAGATACTGTCTTTTCGAAAAATTCGTCCTTCAGATTAAATGTAAAAATTTTGCAAGGTCAAGTCGAATTGCCAAGACGAGAGTGAAAGAATAAAAGAATAAAAGAGGGGAGGGATGGAAAGACAGACCCTAGGGAACGCCGTTTCGCGTTGAATTCACGAAAGCACGTTTCAAATTACGATACAAAACAAAAAAAGAAAAAATATGGAATTATGAAACAAAATACATAGCGCCATAAAAATTATATATTCGGATGCCTTATGATGTCCTGAGCAATAATATGGGGTCAGTTACCCACTAGTACAAAAAATAAGCAAAATAATGGCAATAATATTATGTATGATAAGACGGACTGACGAAAAAAAAATCATGCCTTCTTATTTTTTTCATAACATATTTTGAAAAAAAGCTTTGGGTAAATAGGACTAAAAAGTACCAACATTTTGATTGCCTGTAGTTTAAAGGAAGGCGAGAGGGGATTGGTTAACCTAACACTAAAAATATACTTGTAGTAATAACCGTAGTATTTTGGGAATTGTTTTTTTTTTAAAAAGGTTCGATTTAAAATTCATAGTCGTCTGCTTCTATTGGCCATCTTAGTTGATATTGAGGAAAAATTGTTAGGCTAGGACGCCATTTCTTAAAAAAATCTTGCCGCGAGACGATGAGAACAGAAGTGTAATTCTAAATACAAATATTATAAACTTCTGGACAGGGCAGTGATAACTTGGGCCAGATCTGCCAGTCATCGTTGTTTGTGTGTAATATTCATTGAAAATTGTAGTAAGATTGAATTTATTAACCATTTTATTTAAATAAAGTTTGAATGTGAGATACTAACATACGACTGTAAGTAAGTGTGTCGATGGCAGACTTAGGCAAAGCCTAGAGATTGATCCATCATATGATAGCTTATCAGAGAGGTGTAGAACTACAAAATTATATATGATTGTCATCAAGGAGCATAACACCTATCCTATTGTATAGAAAAAGATTACTGTTGGAATTGCAGAGGCGTTGTAACCATTAGGGGAGAGGAATACTGGTATACATTGTCACTTCAAAATATAATGGGACAATAGGTTGTCATTAAGAGCTGACCTTATACGTTTGTTTGTACTGTACCTGTCATTAACTGTGGGATATTATTGTATGCTGGTTATAAAAAAGGATGCATAACCTTCTTATTTCAGGGGTTTATGTGGCCCTGACAGTCACATAAAACCAGGCTCGTGGTAACTGATTGATTCCTGACTGTGTTGCATAATTTGGACACGTACTGGAGGCTATTGCCTTTTGTGAAGTGAACCAGATGGTCCATCGAGCCTAGTACAAGACTTACCAGGGTTCTCCTTCGAAGTTAAGTGCCCGTTCGGCACCGAAAGTATCAACCTCTATGAACCTCAGGTATTAACCACAAAGACTGAAATTATCAAATAAAAAGAATTTCACCTGTGACAAATGAAAAGAAAATAAACGATAGGGAATGACGATAACCAACAACCTACCATTATACATATACCAGTATTATCCTATTTAGAAAACTACACCTACACACTTTTTTTATATTAATACTTGTATTATGGACAGAAGATCCATTGAATAAATTGAATATTGTAAATAATTCCATTGATTTCACTTTTGATTGTCAATCCTGATTCAAACAAAATAGAGTCAGGATAATAAATTGAAAAAATTATTAACGTTACACAAAATTCAACCACTGATTTACTTAAGATAGTCTTTTAAAGTGTAGTGTGTATCTGATTGTTGTAGTACTGTTGTGTTGTGTTGGACACTGTTCTGTTGTGTTGGATAATAAAATACTTGTGTATATGTTTAGTTGGTTAATGCAACATTACACTACTTATACATAACCCTAGACACCAAACGTAGTCATCATCATCATACATTCTAGTCAAAGAATAAGTCTGAGTGAGATCATAAAGGTGGTAGCAGAAAGGTACCCTGTAACTTAACATAATATTTATTATATTCAGGGACCTTCACAGCTGACCTCATTCAGTACACTAAGAGTTCATAACAACAACATTTCATAACATCAAATCCACCTCATACAGTATATTGAGGGGCTCGATCCAGGGATTTTTAAATTCTTATAAAATATATTAGGGTCTCAGGTCCCGGAAATTTTAATTACCTGTCAAATAAAATTAAAAGTATTCTTTTGTGGAATTTAAATAGTAGTTGAGCTATCGATGCCTGTTGTTGTTCTTAGTCATATTAGAAATTCTTAGTTATAATTAGATACTCGACTAATTAGAAATTTTAAAATGTTGCATAGTACAGAATGGCTGATCTGGCAAAGTTTCGATCTGCTGCTGTGCAGACGTCTAAAGAAATGAATATGGATGGACCAGAGCTGGTCCAGTACGTAACCTCAGAGGTTGATAAATTTATTGCCAGAGAAGATAAAAGATTAGAGAAAGAAGCAGAAAGAAAGATAGAGGCTGAGAAAGAATTTAAGAGGTTGCAGATTGAGGCTGACAAAGAGGCTAGGGCATTGGAGGCGGATAGGGAGGCGGAGATTAAAAGGCTTCAATTTGAAGAGAAGAAATTGGAAGCAGAGGAAAGAAGATTAGCTACAGAAAGAGAAGAAAAGAGATTAGCTACAGAAAGAGAAGAAAAGAGATTAGCTACAGAAATAGAAGAAAAGAGATTAGCTGCAGAAAGAGAAGAAAAGAGACTGGCTGCAGAGAGGGAAGCAGAAAAGGAGGAGAAGAGATTGCAGAGGGAGCACGAGTTACGACTAATGGAGTTGGAATTACAAGGCCATGCTCCTGAAAATGGTGCCAGCCCCTTTACCTCCGGTGCCACTGCTAGTCAGGGAGCCTCAACCTCAGCTATGGGTTTTCATTTGGACCATTTTGTTGAGAAATACGATGACATAGAAAGTTTTCTGGGTAGATTTGAACTGTTGGCTACCACGTATGGTTTAGAGAGAGAAAGGTGGAGCCTAAAGTTATCCCAGGGGCTTAGGGGAACAGCTTATGAAGTTTTTGCCAAAATGAGCAGGAACGATCAAGACAATTATGACATGTTAAAGCAGGCTCTTTTGTTAAGGTATGAAAAGAACGGAGAATTTTACAGGAAAAAATTTAGGAATGCAAGACTACTGTCGGGTGAGACCTATCACCAGTTCTCTGCACGTTTAGAGACCTACTTGGAGAAATGGACTGCTCTGGGGAAAACCCAAGATCTTAAAGAAATGATCCTTATTGAGCAATTGAGATAGTCCATGGCTCCAGACTTGAGAAAGTTTCTCAAGAAACAAGGTGCAGAGAGGCTGGGTGAGTTACTCAATGTCGCTGAGAGGTATCAGGCAGCCCAAGCAGAGGTAGCGATCACAAAAAAGAAACAGGTAGACAATTATAAGGCTCCTCAAAACTCTAACAGATTTGACAACAAAGATCAGGGAAACAGAGGTACGCAACAGTTTGATAGGCCACGAAATGATTATAGAAAAAAAACCACAATTCAATGACAGAAAATATGAGGAAAGAAAACCCTTTCATAAAGGTAGATTATATTGTAGATGGTGTAAGATGGACAACTATAACACCGAAAAGTGTACTAGGAAACCTTCTTCCTTCGCTGCAATGAAAACGGGGAGAAAGGGAGCCAAGGCCAACCCTACTAAACAGCAGGAACCGTATCATCCCCCAGTGTGTGAAAAAGTAATATGTAATGGAGTCACCATAAGGTGCCTGTATGATACTGTATTGGATTATGATTCCGTTGTGAGTTCTCACCTGGTGCAAGCAGATCAATACACCACAGAAACAGTGGAGATCCAAGCTGCAACCAAGGACGTAGCGACCATGACACTTCCCATCGCCAGGATAAATGTAAAAACGCGATATGTGGAAGGAATCATCAAAGCAGCAGTGATAAATGAACCAATCTACCCTCTGATATTGGGGTGTAGATATGTCTTCTTGGGGAATCCCAAGAGACCTGTGATCATGGTAACAGTGCAGACCAGATCACAGTCCAAAAAGGAGGAGGAAAACCCAATAAATACCCATCCAGATGAGATGAGGAAGGCGCAGGCTGAGGATGAGACCCTCAAGCCTTGTTTTAAGAAATTGCCCAAATGTCATACACCTCCAGGCAAGGGAGACTTCTATATGAAAAACAAATTGATATATAGGAAGGCTGGAACTGGATCCAATGGTCACAGACAGCTGGTCCTTCCAAAGACATATAGGGCAGATAAAATAAGAAGATTACATGTTGGAAAAGATGGGGACCACGAGAAAGTAGGTATCATCTGCCAAAAAGTTTCTCAAAAATACTATTGGCCCGACGTAAATGTCGACATTGAGAATTTTGTAGAAGCATGTAGCAGATTGCATGAGGGAACCCCCACAAGTGGGAAAAATAAAAATAAATTTAATAATGTAGACAAATTGGAACGGGAACCCCTTTTCACACACAGTCTTCACCTGAGTGTATTAACATGACAACTCTATGCAGAGGTCAAAAATTGGTTGTATTCCAGAATAAGCCGACAATCCCTCGGTCGGAATTATGTGAACTGGAGGAAAATAAAAGAGAGAGAAGATCTCTCACAAGGAATTTAAAGTGGGATGAAAACCCAAAGAAAAGCATTGGTAGTGGACGATTTGCGATTTGTGAGTGATGATTCTAGGAAGAAAAGTCCTCACTATAAGGCTTCTAATGTAAAGGACCTGACAGGTGCCAGGAAAAATAAGTATGTAAAATTAAAAGTTCATATGTAGCCTTGTTAAGGACGTGGACTGATGATAAGGCAGAAGAAAATATCACCTCATCATATCAATATGTGAACGAGCTGACCACTCGTCTTAAAACTGGCTGGAAACTTGCTAATGATAATTTGAGACAAGCCAGGAAAAAACATGCTCCTATTATAATAAGAAGGCGAAGGATAGAGATTTAGCTGTGGGAGAGAAGGTCCTCCTTCTATTACCAGGCCGTAGTAATAAGTTGCAGATTGGATAGCAAGGTCCATATACAGTTCTAGAGAAGGTGTCTAGAACAAATTATAAGATAGATAAAAAAGGGAAAGAGAAAATCTATCATGTGAATCTCCTGAAAAAATATCTGGAAAGAGAAAATCAGGACGAGACACTCTTACTAACCTTGTTCATCGCAACGGGAATGAAAAACGAACCTCTCACCTCTCATGAATATCCGCTACATCCCTGTGAGACAGCCGCACAGGTAAAAATCAGTAAACACTTAACGAAAAATCAGAGGGAGAGAGTTCAAAAGGTTTTGGATGATCATGCAGATGTGTTAACGGACAAACCGGGGCATACGAATTTATTGGAATATGATATGAAACTTGTAGACCCAACACCAATCTGTATGAGAGCCTATACGATCCCGTTTGCAAAGGAGACAGCTTTAAAGGAAGAGATAGAGTATTTGTTGAAAGAAGGAATTATTTCACACAGTGAATCCCCGTACAGTTCTAGTGTAGTTCTGTTGAGAAAACCCTCTGGGGAACACAGACTGTGTATAGATTACAGGAAACTGAATGCTGTCACAGAAGGTCAGGTGGATCCATTACCTGATACAAATCAGCTGTTTGCTAGGCTGAACAAAGCTAAATATTTCTCTAAGGTGGATCTGTGCAAAGGCTATTATCAGATTCCAGAAAAACCTGAGGTTAGACCGTATTTAGCCTTTAGCACCTCGGATGGACATTATGAATTCAACATGTTGCCTTTTGGGTTGAAAAATGCTCCAAGTGTGTTTTCTAGAATGATGCGAAAGTTGTTGGATCCCCTGAATAATTCATGTATCACGAATTGCATGGATGATATTCTCATTGCTACAGAAACATTTGAGGAACACATTAACTCTCTGAATATGTTGTTGGATAGACTCAGGGAGGCAAACTTGACGGCTAGACCGACCAAATATTGTATTGGATGTAAAGAGTTGGAATTCTTGGGTCACACAGTATCTCAGTGAAGCATGACCCCTGACCCCAAGAACTTGGAGAAATTGAAGAAAGCTCCGAGGCCACAGACAAAAAAAGATATGAGATCTTTTGTCTCGTTGTGTGGTTTTTACCAGAAATATATTAAAAATTTTAACTCGATATGTGCACCACTGACGGATTTAACGCGCATAGGAAATCCTGATAGAATTACTCGGTCCGCGCAGTGTGAATCGGTCTACCAAGAGTTAAAAGAAAAACTCACAAGCAAGCCTATATTGAAATTGCCCAACTTGAGTCAAGAGTTTGTTGTGAGTACGGACGCGAGTAACGTCGGATTAGGGGCAGCCCTATTACAAAGATCCAATTCACTTGATGGGGAATTAACCCAGTTTGCTTATGTTAGCCGTAAGCTGAACACAGCGGAACAAAAATATTCAACCAGTGAAAAGAAATGTCTGGCTTTGATATGGGCGATAAAAAAGTTCCAAATCTATCTCTATGGTAGATCATTTAGGATTCAAACAGATCATAAACCACTTGTATTTCTGTCGCAAGCAAGACATGAAAATGCTAGATTATTACGTTGGTCTTTGCTCTTACAGCCATACCAATTTATCATAGAATATATCCCCGGATCGGAAAACGTAGGTGCAGTCTTTTTAAGTAGACACCCATACGACGAAAATCAGAATAGTCACCAGGCATAATGATTTAAATTTATCTATGTGTATTTCGAATTATTAACTGACATCATGCAGTCTGTTCTAAAAGTGGGGAGATATGTGACGACATTCCCAATACAATAGCCAAATTAGATAATATTGTAGAGCATAAAGTCAAAAATAAGAAAGAAAATAAAAATTGAGTCCAGCGTAGTATTCTCCTACGCCCGCCCGCATGTCGATTTTGATAAACCTAATAGCCGAACGAAAGATACTGTCTTTTCTAAAAATTCGTCCTTCAGATTAAATGTAACACTTTTGCAAGGTCAAGTCGAATTGCCAAGACGAGAGTGAAAGAATAAAAGAATAAAAGAGGGGAGGGATGGAAAGACAGAACCTAGGGAACGCCGTTTCGCGTTGATTTCACAAAAGCCAACTCGAGCAACATAGCCTTGGGCACGTTTCAAATTACGATACAAAACAAAAAGAAAAGAAAAAATATGGAATTATGAACCAAAATACATAGGGCCATACAAATTATATATTCGGATGCCTTATGATGTCCTGAGCAATAATATGGTGTCAGTTACCCACTAGTACAAAAAATAACCAAAATAATGGCAATAATATTATGTATGATAAGACAGACTGACGAAAAAAAATCATGCCTTCTTAGTTTTTTCATAACATATTTTGAAAACAAGCTTTGGGTAAATAGGACTAAAAGGTACCAAGATTTTGATTGGCTATAGTTTAAACGAAGGCGAGAGGGGATTGGTTAACCTAACACTAAAAATATACTTGTAGTAGTAAGCATAGTATTTTGGGAATTGCTTTTTTTAAAAAGGTTCGATTTAAAATTCATAGTCGTCTGATTCTATTGGCCAGCTTAGTTGATATTGAGGAAAAATTGTTAGGCTAGGACGCCATTTCTTTAAAAAATCTTGCCGCGAGACGATGAGAACAGAAGTGTAATTCTAAATACAAATATTATAAACTTCTGGACAGGGCAGTGATAACTTGGGCCAGATCTGCCAGTCATCGTTGTTTGTGTGTAATATTCATTGAAAATTGTAGTAAGATTGAATTTATTAACCATTTTATTTAAATAAAGTTTGAATGTGAGATACTAACATACGACTGTAAGTAAGTGAGTCGATGGCAGACTTAGGCAAAGCCTAGAGATTGATCCATCATATGATAGCTTATCAGAGAGGTGTAGAACTACAAAATTATATATGATTGTCATCAAGGAGCATAACACCTCTCCTATTGTATAGAAAAAGATTACTGTTGGAATTGCAGAGGCGTTGTAACCATTAGGGGAGAGGAATACTGGTATACATTGTCACTTCAAAATATAATGGGATAATAGGTTGTCATTAAGAGCTGACCCTATACGTTTGTTTGTACTGTACCTGTAATTAACTGTGGGATATTATTGTATGCTGGTTATAAAGAAGGATGCATAACCTTCTTATTTCAGGGGTTTATGTGGCCCTGACAGTCACATAAAACCAGGCTCGTGGTAACTGATTGATTCCTGACTGTGTTGCATAATTTGGACACGTACTGGATTCTATTGCCTTTTGTGAAGTGAACCAGATGGTCCATCGAGCCTAGTACAAGACTTACCAGTGTTCTCCTAAGAAGTTAAGTGCCCGTTCGGCACCGAAAGTATCAACCTCTATGAACCTCAGGTATTAACCACAAAGACTGAAATTATCAAATAAAAAGAATTTCACCTGTGACAAATGAAAAGAAAATAAACGATAGGAAATGACGATAACCAACAACCTACCATTATACATATACCAGTATTATCCTATTTAGAAAACTACACCTACACACTTTTTTTATATTAATACTTGTATTATGGACAGAAGATCCATTGTATAAATTGAATATTGTAAATAATTCCATTGATTTCACTTTTGATTGTCAATCCTGATTTAAATAAAATAGAGTCAGGATAATAAATTGATAAAATTATTAACGTTACACAAAATTCAACCACTGACTTACTTAAGATAGTCTTTTAAAGTGTAGTGTGTATCTGATTGTTGTAGTACTGTTGTGTTGTGTTGGATAATAAAATACTTGTGTATATGTTTAGTTGGTTAATGCAGCATTACACTACTTATACATAACACTAGACACTAAACGTAGTCATCATCATCATACATTCTGTCAAAGAATAAGTCTGAGTGAGATCATAAAGGTGGTAGCAGAAAGGTACCCTGTAACTTAACATAACATTTATTATATTCAGGGACCTTCACAGCTGACCTCATTCAGTACACTAAGAGTTCATAACAAGACATTTCATAACATCAAATCCACCACAACAACACACCGCAACATAACACACACACATGCACGCACGCGAGCGCTCACACACACCCACACACCCAGACACTCATGGTCATACTTTACTGAAGAGGTGGTGTGATAACGACAGACTCCAACGGTCATACCTCGTTGAAGGTGGTTTCCATTGTTCCCACCAACTGGGTGTACTTGACAAGAAGTGATGAAATGCTTACACCGTTGGAGAGCGGGCTGAAGATCGCAACTGTTAGTTTTTACCGAGGCCAGCTTTTGTTACACGTGCGAAAATACTTTGGTGAGTCATATCTAAAGTTTCCTACCAAAACAGGTGGTCACATTTCTATCACCTCACAGGCACATTTCTATCACCCCACGTGTATATTTCTATCACCTCACAGGCACATTTCTATCACCTCACGGGTGCATTTCTATCACCTCACAGGCACATTTCTATCACCTCACGGGCACATTTTTATCCCTCACGGCTACATTTCGATCACCTCACAGGCACATTTCTATCACCTCATGTGTACATTTCTATCACCTCATGGGCACATTTCTATCACGTCACGGGCACATTTCTATAATCTCACAGGCATATTTCTATCACCTCACGGGTACATTTATATCACCTCACGAGCACCTTTCTATCACCTCACGTTATAACCAGTGGAAATATGAAAACTGATACCAAAAATTAAGAAATGGAAGTGTGAGTGTTGTGATATAAAAATTAGGAAATGGAAATATGAAAACCGATACAAAAATTATGAAGTGGAAATTTGAAGAAAAAAAACTGTTACCAAAAGTATGAAATGGAAAATGTGAAGGTTGTGATGCAAAAATTATGAAAACCGATACCAAAAATAAGAAATGGAAGTGTGAGTGTTGTGATACCAAAGTTAAGAAATGTTAATATGAAAATTGTAAGAACAAAATTATGAGATATAAAAACTGTGATACAAAACTTATGAAATATGAAAACTGTGATACCAAAATTAAGAAATGGAAATACGAAAAGCAGATGTCGCCCGTGTGAAAAAAAGTGAAACCTTAAGTCACGGTGGTTCGAACACACGAATGAAGGAATGTTTCTTTTATAAATTTCTACTATTGATCGATTGTGTTTTGACCTTGTGACATGAGGAAGGAAAAACAATGTCCTCTTAAATTTATAAAGGACAAGCAAGGCAAATTGCTTACTGCCCCGAAGGAAGTAATGGAAAGATGGAAAGAATATTTCTCAGAACTCCTTGATGGTGAGCAAGGTAGAGCATCAGAAATGATAACCACTAGCACAGAAGAGGATACAAATGGTGATGAAGATGACATAAAGATGGAAGAACTGAAGGCAGCACTGGAGAAAATCAAGATGGGCAAAGCAGCAGGGCATGATGGTATAACACCAGAAATGGTTAAGTACATGGGAGCATCAGGCGACCTATTACTCCTAAGGGTCCTACAAGCAGCATGGTGCAACAAGGCCATACCAAAGGATTGGGAGATTGCCATCATAACACCGATTTTCAAAAAGGGTGACAATCGACAATGTGGAAACCACAGAGGCATATCCCTTCTCAGTGTCCCCTGGTAAAATCTACTCTAGAATCCTAGAGCAGAGACTCCGATGCCTAGCTGAGCCACAATTGGATGAAGCCCAGTGCGGATTCCGAGCAAACCGAAGTACTCAAGACCTAATCTTCACACTCAGGCAGCTGAGTGAAAAGGCCCTTGAGTACAAGAGTGAGATCCATCTTTGTTTCATAGATCTGGAAAAGGCGTTTGACAGGGTCCCCTGGAGCAAACTTTGGGACTGTTTGGCAAGGAAGAACATTCCAGCACCTCTGATACATGCTATACAGAGCTTCTACAAGTCTTGCAGAAATTATGTGAGGACAGCAAACTATAAGTCAGAAGAGTTCAAGACCACCACTGGTGTAAGACAAGGCGATATCCTGTCACCTTATCTTTTCATACTTCTCATGGACGATGTCATCAAGGCATGTAAGGAGAGAACAAGAAAGTATTCAGTGGGGTACTGGAAGATGAGACAGGTCTGTATTTCAGAGCTAGCATTTGCTGATGATGTTGTCCTGATTGCTAAATCAGAGACACATCTCCAATCCAACCTGCAAGTCTGGAAGGAAGAGCTGGAGAAGAGAGGGATGGTCATAAGCAGCTCTAAAACAAAATCCATGGTGATATCACGAGAAGAAAGAAAACATCAGATTAAGTTGGGGGAACAGGTCCTGGAGCAGGTCGACCACTTTAAATATCTCGGAGCTATTATAGACCGAAAGGGGGGCATCAAAGAAGAGTTGGCCACTCGAAAAGCAGCGGCTGGGAGACTTTATCAGGCCATAAATCGAGGATTCCTCAGCAAGAAAGAGGTTGGTAAGAAAACGAAGATGGCTGTATACCGCTCCACCTATGTCCCAGTCTTGACATATGGATGCGAGTCATGGGCAATGACTACAACCCACAAAAGCCAGATCCAAACCTCAGAAATGAGGTATCTGAGGAAGGTGGTTGAAGTAACAAGAAGAGACATGGTCCGCAACCAGACGATACGTCAAGGCCTAAAATCCCACCCGCTGCAGACCCAAATAGAACATCCCAACTAAGATGGTTTGGCCATGTCTGCAGAATGGGAGAAGATCGGCTACCACGACAAGCATGGGAAACAAAGAGCCAGGGATCCAGACCTCCAGGACGACCCAGAGTCCGCTGGGAGGACAACATTAGACAATCTTTGAAGGACCGAGGACTAGAATGGAACCAGGCCAGGAAGAAGACAGCTGATAGAATAGTCTGGCGCTCTCTCTTCCAAACCTCTACACCTCACGGTAGAAGAGGAACGACTAAGTAAGTAAGTAAAAATGAATGAAACTGGCCTCGAGATTGTTCGAATTACATACTGCAACATTAAGGAGGATCATGCCATATTTTTTGACATGTTGTGTACGGTTGTGTTCAATAAAACTTTCTATTTGGCCTTGTCGAGCGTTTGACATTATTTTTTATGTTGGGGATACGGCTGTGTTCACTTACATAGCACTAGATGGTCATTGGGGTGAGTAGCCTTATTACTCATGATATACTATAAATAATAAAGAAAACTACCACGTGATCCAGCACCCGTCTCAATATGTAGTTACATTCACCCAACAACGGGAGTTGTCTGTCATCTTTTTACATCAAAAGCATAGTTGCCTCCGACACCACTTCATCTCTCATCGCCTTATATTCTCATCACTAGCTACACACATCACAACACAAAACCAAAATCATCACCACCACACACACCGATCATTAGTCATCTTCGTCTATAACAGGTATTACTTTTTTATATTTTCCTCTTTATTCTATAGCGGGCAGGAAAAAGAGAATTCACTTAGTGAGTGGTTATAAAAATTACTTCTTCTCAATTCAAGAAGCAACATAGTTGCATGAAGGTTTTGGAACAAATCGGTTGTTATATTTATGAAAAAGGGTAAAAGCACAACTTCTTCCAATAAAAAAATGTTAAAGCTACGTCTAAATCAGCTTGTTGTTGTTTGTAACAAGACTACAACACATCCACATAGATAACAACGTTCTGATGCGTTCACTTTTGGACAGTGTACCTATTCCTAAACTTTCATGAAATACACAAAACAAAAAAATTACGAAATGGAAATATGAACCTGTGATACCAAAATTAAGAAATGGCAGTGTGAATGTCGTCCCGCAAAAATTATGACATGCGGTAACACGTTTGACCACTACATCAACTCCAGTAGGTAGCAACCAATATCCCCAGAACCGAGTTGGTTTCCTAATACCAACCCTTGTACGTCACACTGCCGAACCTTACACAATACAAGCACACAAAAAACCCACACTCACCCGTAGCTCGACAAACTGATCGCAGTGTCCACCTGCTATCAAACCAACATAATTGCTATCCGCCGGTTGAGAAAAAAGAAAATCAATCTCTGTTTTTTTGGGCCGTATTTTCCGATGAAAAATTCATACTTCGTACTTTGTTCAACTTGAACACCTGCCCGTGAACCAATCTGTATTTGGGTTCTCGTGTAATAAAAGGTGCGTTTCTCACAAAAGAGAGATCCAAAATCAATATCTTTGTTTCCACAGCGCTCGATGCTTGCCCTGCTGTATGACGTCTCTAACACTTCACCCCCACCTCTTCATGTTGGCCCTAGTACAGTCAAGTCTCTAACACTTCACTCCACCTCTTCATGCAAGACCTAGTATAGGTAAGTCTCTAACACTTCACCCCCACGTCTTCCTGCTGGCCCTGCTATAGTGTCGTCTCTAACACTTCACTCCCACCTCTTCATGCTGGCCTAGTACAGTCAAGTCTCTAACACTTCACTCCACCTCTTTACGCTAGACGTAGTATTGGTAAGTCTCTAACACTTCACTCTCTCACAAAGAAAAGAATCTTGTAAATTTAAGAGGCGAAACAGTTAGTATAAGATTTCATGATAGCGACAGCAAAAATTTATCTTAGAAAAAATGTATGAACGAGTAAATTAAATATTTCTGGCGCTCAAAAAGACAAGATACAAAGACCTAACAAAGAATAATACAACTGTTGCTATTAGAATAAATGCCGAATCGGGAACAGGTGCTTTAACCTTAACAAAAAAAGACAAATAAACAAGTTACAAACGCATGTTCTCAAAACCAAAGGAGCTGACTTTACTTTGACTGAAAAGTAAAATTAAACATAACAGGAAGCTTTGGTGCGGATTCTTAGTTGGTTTAGCTAATATAGATTTACCATGAGTCATATACTCACAAGGCCAGCACACAAAGAATTTTCACAACGCGTCAACTATCGATTAGTTTTTCCATTAAGCAAGTTGTGGTTAGCGCGCAAACAAGGTTGGACACGTTTCAAGAGACCTACAAAGTGACTGAGACTAGTGTTTTAGCTTGACATTTCGTCTTCTTTTAAAAGAATTATATATATTTATTACACTTAAAGAACCTTTGTTATCTATGCTGTCTAAAATATGGTATGTATAAATATCGTGTGTATACATATTAATATCTGTCTAAATATATATTGTATAAGTATTGTATAAAAAGACAACACAATGCCGAGTCATACACAATACAACAACACACAAAAATATCTACATAAAAATGGTATAGCCAAGTCTCTAACACTTCGCTCCCACCTCTCGATGTTAGACCTGGTATAGACAAGTCTCTAACGCTTCACTTCCACCTCTCGTTGTTGTCACACCCGCCTGCTACAACCCAACACACACAGACACACACACACAACCACACCCACACATACCCACACCCACACACAGACACATAACCACGCACGCGAGTGCCCACACACACACACACATCCACACACACAGGCGCACACACACACACGAACACACACGCGCACTCAAATAAGTAAGTCTCTAACACTTCACCCCCACCTCTCGACGTTGGACCTGGTATAGTCAAGTCTCTAACACTTCATTTCCATCTCTCGCTGTTGGCACACCCGCCTTAAACAAACACACTACGGGCACAATACAACATCACACAAAACCCACACACCAACACACTCCACGAGTCGGCAGCCCCGCCAACTACTCACAATACACCCATGCGTCGCCAACATACACCCATGTGTCGTCGCCGTCGCCAGCACAAAAAGAATCCACTGGATTCAAATACCCACTTAGTAACCTACTAATTATCTATTTTTTTATATTTTCCGTTACTATCGATTTTTTATATTATATATATATATGTATATGTATGTATATATGTATGTATATATGTATAACAATCCAATACAACATCACACAAAAATCCCCCTAACCTAACCCCGCCAGCTACACTACACCCATGCATCGTCACCCACGCCAGCACAAAAGACCTCCACTCACTTCAATAACCCCCTTAGCAACCTACTAATTATCGATTTTTTATATTTTCCGTCATTATCGATTTTTTTATATTATATTATATATATATATATATATATATATATATATATATATATATATATATAATATATATATATATATATATGTATGTATATATATGTATGTATATATATGTATGTATATATATATATGTATGTATGTATGTATATATATATATATATATATATATACATATATATATACATATATATATACATATATATATATATATATATATTATATTCTTCTTCTTCTTCTTCGTACACTCTTAGACGTCCAGCTTAAGGTCAGAAAGACACCCCCACCTCCATTTTCTGTTGCATTTATTGCTGATCCATCTGTGTATGCATGGGTCCAGGTGTTGCGTGGATAATGTTTCTCTATGTATTTTGTCGCTATGGATTTTCTATCTGTTGCAGTTTGGCTCTTTTTACTTTCAATTCCAGGAATGTTTTCCATCATTTTAGGGAAACGATTTTGTTTCCAAACTGGAAGCTTGTGTGCAGTGTAGATGGGTTTAACAGTGGGTATTTCATCTATGGATACTGCTCTCATTTGTGGTTTGGTTGATTCTACAAAATTACTTCGTTTGAGTCTTTGCCTTCTAAGAGCATTTATTCTATGGCACATTGGGTGGTCTGTCAGTCTTTTGAATTTTTCGGCCTGTTGTTGAGCCCTGCAGTCTCTTCTATCTGTCATTGGCTGGAGGAATGTAATCTTTTCGAGTTCTTTTATAGGTGTTGACTTCATGCCTCCCGTTATAATTCTCATTGCTTGATTTTGGAGTCTGCTAATTTTATATAAGTTTGTCTTAGCTGCTGTTGCCCATGCTGCCATGCCATATTCAAGAAATGGCCTCACTCGCCCTGTGTACAACGTCTTAAGCACTTTCTCATCTGCACCCCAAGTTGTTCCAGCAAGTTTTTTCATAATTGCCATATATATATATATATAATTGTTGTAATATGTGTAAATATATATGTATAACAGTGCAATACAACATCACACAAAAATCCCCCCTAACCTATACCCCACTATACATCGTCACCCTCGCCAAAAAATCCCCCCTAACCTACTCTTCACTATATATCGTAATCCTCGCCAGCACAAAAACAATACCCCGCTCCCTTAAACAACCCCCTCAGTAAACTAAGCCGCCGTTATCGATTTTTATATTTTCCTCTTTAACTCAAGTAATCTTTTAAAAGAGCTCATTAACTATATACTTCTATTTATAAACCTTTGTGTCTATGTTAAAAAATAAATACACGTCTAACTAAATATTTTGTATAAACAACAACACAATACCATACTTGAACTATCATAGGACGCACGCTGATCGTCAGAGGAAGTCCCCCGGCTAAAATATATCGCTATATAAAAAGTCATGCGCCGCCGCCTGAAACGCCACCGCCTGAAATCGATCGAGTATTTTGCTATATAAAAGTCACGCCCCGCCTGATTTTCCTTATATAAAAAGTCATGCCCCGCCTGCGCTCCGCCTGCGCTCCACCTGAATAATACCTAAAGCGTACATTATTTACTACTATTAGCCAGGATAGTTTACATATTTGTGTGTGACGTTGCATAAAGATACCAGCGGAAATATTACCGCGTGATTTGAAAGAGGTCACGCGTTGGAATATTAAATGTAATATTTTAAACACGTGGGGGAGATTATGAATTTAAACACCCCTACCCACATAGTGAAAAAGAACTTACGATTGCATTGAAGTAAGAGCCAGAATAAACATTGAATTTTATTGAATATTTCGGTGGAAGTACCATCTGTGTTTTGAACTGAGACTGAGAGATATTTCTAGCGAAATCAGAGACACAGAACATAGACAGCTTCGCAACACTTCAAAAGAGCAACTCCCAAAAGCCAGAGCAAGAAGGATCGAACCTAGAATTCCATACTTATAAGTGACAGATCGAGTATTTGGGCAACTCTGAAAACTTAAGAGTAAACCCGCATGTTGAAATACAAACTCTGAAAACTTAAAGGACCAGGATTTTAAATATTAGGACTGGATACCTAAGGAATTGGATCACCTGTCATAAGAAAAACTTTCCCAGACTAACTGTTTCGCAGATTCACCCATCATAAAAGGGAATCAAAATTTCCAGACCAAGTGATTCGAGAGCATATAACCTAAATTGCTCGTGTCCATTCTAAACTATGCGAGGAGATTGTGTATAACCCAATTGGGGTAAGTGTAACATTTATATTACACATGTGAATTTTACACGTTTTCTTTGCTAAGTGGTTATGTATGAGGCTGGCAACCTCAACATATGAAAATAGTATATTCATGAACCACTACAGCAAGTGATGGTGATTTCTTCTGGCTAGTCGTGCGGAAGACCGACAGCAGAAGTGACCCCAGACTCCAAATGGATCAGTGATGACTGATGATTACATCACATGTGCCAAAAGTGTAAAATATTTTAGTGAGGTATATGCACTTTGTTAAT